>JAGWCC010000091.1:827500-1193637 GCA_022651775.1 Drusus annulatus | reverse complement strand
CAGATTTAGTTCACTTTTTGAAAAAAAAAAAGCACAATTTCTCTAAACCTTCGACAAAACAAAAATAAAATTTTATAATGAATTCAAATCGCATTATAGAATAGTGGTTAGTAAAAAGTTTTTAATATAAAAAAGCGTTATAATTAGTACTAAAGACCACAGACGTCTTCAAAACGTTTTTTTTTAAATAAAAGTTCCTCCGTAAGATGCTGAGTAACCCTGGTTTACGGTACCACAAATTTTTCATCTCGTTTTGTAAAGGGTTCATTCCCTCCAATAAGTTAAAAAAGGTCTAGTTCAAGAACTTATCATTTAACAGAAGTAAAAACTTGAAATTATTAAGTTAGAATTGTTTTATCTCATTTTAAATGATTTTATAAAAAAAAACAATAATCCATTATTTTATTTTGTATCAACAAAATCTACACTAGAGACGCATCAACTGCAAAGTGAGTCAATCTGTACCAGCTTTGACTTATGGACGTGTATCGAACAGGTATTGAAAAAGTGAGCAAAATGAACGTGGTTAAGAAAAGTATGCTAAGATCGTTTAGACAAATAGATCAGATGGACTAGAAAAACGGCTTTGGACAAATATATGACGCAAGAAGAAATAAAGGAGCACCTCTTGCAAAGTACAACGGGAAGTTGTTTTCTGTCGTGTTTTAGAATTATTATCATATCTTGACTCAAAAAAATCTGTATAGGTGACTTAGATGTTTAAAAAATATGTTTTCTAGAAAAAATATAGGCCGAAACTGTACATTTTACAGTGTACGAGTACACCATATATTATTAGGATAGGGGCATGATATTAGATATTTGGCAGATATTAAAAAAAAAAAAACAGTTATATCTAGGTATTGTTTATATGTCCTGCAGTAATTTGTTTTTAAAATTTACTTTTACTCGAGATAGTTCGTTATTTAATGGTCTTTACGTTACACCGTTGCCCATAGATAAGTTTCAACTTACCAGCTTGTTTGATTCGGTCCTGATTCTCGGTACCCTGAAGTTACGAAACTGAAGCACTAGTAATATCTTCTCGTGGCGAGAAGTACTCATAGAGCTTTATTGCTATTTACTTGTCTCTGCTGAACGGAATATCAGTTATAGAGGTAAAGTCATCGTGTCGACACCTTACGATGATAAAGTCAAGTAAGACAACAGGTGACGGTCGTACCAAAACTTCTGATTTTGTAGAAGAAAGGCAGATATTAAGTTTGTATTAAGTCAGATTACATTTATTTCAAATTCTGGTGCTCGTATGGAGATTAATTTTAAGGAAGGTGGTTGCAGATAAGGATTTTTTTTAGAATCGAAACATTTCGATTCGAACCCATCCATGACCTTGAGGTGATTTTTCACAAAAACGGTGCTATACAAATTATCCAAATATTATTATTATTATGCAATATTTTAAACAGTTTAAAATATTGACCCCACGTTCCGTCAAATCAAAATAATAATTCTGAGTTATATTTGTAATCTCAGTATCGCCCTGATAAAATACCACCATTTAAAATATTTTTTTTAAACGTCCGTATGTTCGTTCCCGGTAATGAAATCGTAAAAAAACTAAGCAAATTGATACACTTACATGCACTTAATTTTTTATTGTGAATACCGCACAAGAGTCCCAACTCTTCCAACCGCCTATAGCCAGTGAAACTATGGAATTCCCAATCGGGGTATGTTGTGAGGTTGAAGGTAGCGGAGAGAGGAATGAGATGGATAAGAGGAAGGTTAGGTAGTACCTGGCTATTCAGATCTGGTCACCAAACACGGCTAAATTCATTTCAAGCAACGTTTCGATTCTGAATGGTGGTCTTTCACCAGTGCGATACTTAGAGTATCTACCACTCTGGAACGAGCCGCAAATATACTATTTATTATTTTATATGAATAAAATTTATTATGAGACGTATTATTTCCATTACATGTATTTGCGCACGTTTAAACCTCTGACTTCTGGATTAGTAGTCGAGCTTTTTACTACTATTGAAATAACAATAGAAAATAACGTCGTTTTATATCGAGTTTAAAACACATTTTGAACACTTTCACTTTTCAATTAAATTTTACTGGATACGTCAATACTAAACCACTCAAGCCGCTTCTTCGTAAAAATTTAAGTTAAGTAATTGACCAAAGTCTAAGCCCTCGGGTTGGTTGAAAACATAACTACATTGGTATTTGCGGGAAAGAATTATTACAAAATCGATGTTCAAACATAGTTATCTTTCAATGCGTCCACAAGAAGTTGAATCCCTTACGGAAGACCTAATAATTTGCTCCAGCGACATGTGAAACATCAGATTGCTTGTAACCAACCAATATTTTTCAACTTTTCTGATATCGGTACACTGTTTTTTAGGTAATATATTATTCAAACATTGTTAGCTACTATCCAGTTAAACTTCTCCTTGTCTGATGTCATCTAAAAAGCCCTCAGTATCTTGAACACCTCTTTACGAATTGAGTTTCCCCACCCATTAAAAACTACATACCATATTATTCCCTCCCTAACCTTGGTGAGTGGGCTTAAATAAGATATTGCTGAAAGCAAACAAAATACATTCTACAAAATTTCACTTTAAAAACGTACTTGTATATAAACATTTAAACAAAAAAAGCCTTACAGTAGCAAAAGGCAGCCCGCTCACCGGGTAGAAAAGATTTTCCCCTCATCAATATACCTCTAACCACACTTGACAAAGAAAGAGGGAGAAATATTCCCTGGCACATATATATATTCACCAAAAAATTTTACGTCTTTCGTCTTACCCTTTTGCCAGATTTTCCTCCTATTTTAATGAGCGATTTCGGAATGTATCACTTGTTACTCCGTAGCATTCACTAGTTTCATTAGCCTTTTTCTCTAGTCGTTTATGCTCCGTATTCTCGATGAATGTAACAGCATCAGGGATTGACGATTCTTACAGTCTTACAATCACGGTAAAGTTGTAGAGTTGCAGGGTTTTGAATCTAAAATATTGTTAGTGTCACCCAAAGCTACTAAACAAACAAAAACCATAACGATCGTTGTTAGAAAATATCTATGTTTGCCAATCTAGTGCATTCCACACCAACGGTGCTGCCCTTTTATATGATAAACGGCTTTGTGTTCCCGCGAAACCCTTTTTTGCGATAAACACCCCCTTTGATATTTTAGCACTGACCGCGCGAGAGATAAATCAAAAGGAAACCTTTAAAATAATATTATTCGGATACACATTTATTTTGTGAGGCCAGTTTCATGGGCTTGTTGAGGTAGTAATTTAATATCTTTTCGCCGCATAAAAACATTAAATCTTTGCCGTAACTTTTTAAAAGCTCTCTTGTTGTACTTTGATGAATAGTGTTGAAATTAGTGTGGTTTAGTATTTGAGGTCTAGTTTGCAAGATGCATTATTTAAGATCAATGAATTATAATGAATAATAAGCCAAACATAATACAAATAATGTCTTGTAAAAATTTCTCATAACTGTTGCAATTTTTTTTCTGTGTATAAGATTACGTAATTTTTCATAATTGGTTTGTACTGCCATACGTTGAAGCTTTTGATAACCTAAAAGTGTTTCAAGAACTCTATAATAAATGTTCGTTACGTTGATTGCAAAATTTCTTGTGCATTTTTCAAAACTGCACAAATGGCACGCATACTCGACTAATTCATAATCTATTATGAAAAAAAATTACCACCTCGCCAGCCAAAATAGGAAAATCTCCAGTTGTGGTTTCCCATACGAAAAATAATTCACTTCGTAATCGAAAGTCCATAAATTGTTTTGATTGTGAATAAAACTATTAACAAAACAATAAGTGTCATCAACATAACATTCGTTGTTAAGTAGAATTCTCCAAACAATAATAGTGGAATTTATTAAGAAAGGTTGTTTCTTAAGGTTCATTTTATTACCGACGTATATTATATTCTCTTTTTTCATTGAGATAAAAAGCGAGATCAAAAGGGTTATCTTATTAACAGATACAATAAAGCTTTTATCTTTTAAATGGACGCCAACAAAAACCGAGTGATACAAAAGCTCACACCAAACTTCAGAACGTCAGTGTTTGAAACTGATCCCTTTTATTTTTTTGAATTGTTGTCGATATTTTATCCCTTTAATTAAGAGTGGAATAATATGATTTTACGAAGGAAAGATACCTTTACATTTAAATCAAAACAACGACGAGAACAACATAGATGTAGTATTATATCAAGATTATCTATTTAAGTTATTGAAAACGGTGGGAATCATCAAAAAGAAAACATTTTTACATGATTATAAACAATTATTAGCTCTATTTGTTTTGCTTCAAATTGTTATTTTAATTTCTGTTTTTTCAGTAGAGTTTTATGCAATTGAACAACCACCAACCCTTTGCTGGTTTGATTTCTAAAATCGATCATTAAAAATAGAGAAAAGTGGTAGAAATATTAGAAATTAAAAAAAAATATTGGTCTTAGTGAATCTTTTGAGGAATTAGTAAATACATTATTTTAAGTGAACTCGTGTTTCTGAAGTGACCATGGTATTTATCACCAAGTTCGTTTAATCAAGAGACATCTAAAAAAATACTCTACGTGTTTGTCTGATGTACTGAATAAATTCTTTGTGATCACCATCAATATCTCAATAGCTTAAAGTTCGTCAAAATTGCAGCAAAGTTGCATTACCGGCAATTTTAGAGCACGTCAAAGTTTGACTCAGTCGTGTTAAAGAAATACCCATATTTTTGTGATGACGCCACACAACATCCCCAAAGATGACGTTGGGAAATAATTTCACTCAGTGCTTTCCGTGTGGAGTTAATGAATGAAAAATAATTTAAAAAAAAAAGAAGAATCTTAGTGAAACTACTCGGAGCCAGTGAGCGTAGCGCCTCCTCAACTTAGAAAAAGTTGTGAGGCTAAAGAAGTAGAGAGAGTAAGCTAAGTTTTATTAAAATCAAAATGACTACTCACCTTTGTAAGACTTTTGAATAAAAACTTTTAATTTAATCAAAGTTTTTTATTGAAGTGGGGAAGAGTTAGGTCAGAAATACTCGGTTTTTCAAATTAGGGCTACTTAATAGAGCTAAAATAATTTTATTCGACGTTTCTGAATGTTGTATTTCTAATTGAATTAATTTTGATTTGCCTTTATTGTGTTTTGAATTCATAACCTCTGGGAGGTTGTCTTTTTCCATATTTTTTAAAAATTCCTGACTAAACAATAAGGTACTCATAATACATAATTAATACACACGCATATATACTGTTGGATCCAAAGCTGCGATAAAACACCGAATGTGTTTTCAGCTTCATATGAATTTGGAAAATAGTGAACTGTAAACGATAAACTATACTACTTGATGGAAGTGTCATAAAATGTGGAAAGATTATTGGGATGAAGGGGAAATGGGAAACCATTCACTCCCTTATGTAGTTGAAGTGGAAGTTCTTGATCATTCTTATACATTGTATTATTAACAAACACGAATCATAAAAAACACCAGATTCAATATTATATTACTTGAAGAACAACAACACACCGAGGACCAAACAAGAGACCAACGAACGACACGAAACACGTTTTTTCGCATTAAACTCTTCTGTTTCGATTCTCACTTGTTTCGAACACCATGTTATTTCATACGGAAATCGAATAGCGAAATGGCGGAACAGGTAGGAACTAGATGAAAAACATGAAGGTAATAACCTAATAAATTTTCACTTTGAAATCTAAAATATACCATTATGGTAGGTACATGGATTTTCCGTTGATATGTTTCAAAGTTCAACAAAACACACAGCCATTTCAGACAAAAACCCACGTGGACCTACCTATCCGAATTACCTAAACGATTAAAAATAGAACTGTTTTCTGATATTTTTTACAGCACTTCATTAAAATACGACTTTCTCATTCGTTTTAATTATTTGAGACGCAGGATGTTCTAATTAACAACGAACTTCTAGAATAAACTGCTGACGCGTTGCAGGAGTTCCCAGCCTTGTCGTTAAATTCTGTATACCAACGAACTTCGTGTTAAATATTTTGATTGTTGCTCAGACGTTTAAAGTTTAGACTACCCGAGTTATAAAATGCAACCGTTAAATGTAGTTCTCTGGTGTGTTAAGACCACCCTGTGAACGAACTCACAAGATGTTTAGTAAATAAGCTAAAAATAACCCTTGCATACTGAAATAATAATTCCTATAAAACATTTACGAACATTCATAAGCGTAGAATAATATGTCGTCAGAGCTCTAGAAAAACGAATCAAAATGTTAGAAAAGATTTTTTTTTTTTTGATAAAAGAAAGACAAACATTCCCGGGGTAAGATAGGGTTGACAGAAATATAATATATTCCTGTCACCTTAGTACAATTACATTTTTCAAAAAAAAAAATTTAAAGACAAACATTCCCGGGTTACGAATAACTTGACAACATTTGAAAAATCCAACTGCCATCATAATAAGCGGAAGATGTTGCTTGTGCAATGATGGGGGATTTAATCAGCAGGAGGAATTTAACTCACGTTGCCCGGGTGGGAATCCGACGCGTTTGTCCACTCAACTACTAAGCGGTCTATATACGATGCTCCTTTGTCCGGTCTACATACGATGCCCATTTGTCAAATGAAGTAAGCACTTATGATGTTATATTTGAAAATAAGCCAGTATTAGTTAAATAACTACATTTCTTGTATTTGCCGACAATTCCCAAATTCATTCCGCAGTCACTCAAAAACATCAACGCCCACGTTCATTCAACTCAATGAACTATCGAAATGAATAGCCTCCAACAGCCTGAAATGACTAATAAATGCTGAAATAAATTAAACTCCAAACTGACATCGAACTCTTCGCAAATTTTATTTTTGAGTTCAATTCCAAACATCATCGATAACTTATTCTCCAGTTAATTGATGAATTAAAACAACGTGGGTTGTCTACCAATCAAACGAGAGTTTCTTAAGATGATTAATGACTAAATCTTATTTCTATGCGGCATTCGAATCATTTGAATATTGAAAAAAATATGAAGAAAATTTTCCGTGACTGTAATACTTCTGATTTCTACATTCGTGTGTTCATTAAAAAGCTAATTATTATTTCAGATTTTAATTTCAATGGATGATTGGTTTTTAATATTAACTTTGTTGGCGTTTAGCAATATCATAGGTGCATAATATATTCTCATGCCTTTTAATTTCAAAACATATTCATGATTAAAGACTTTCTCAGGAGAGAAGAATCACCTATAACCTTCATTGCAGGAGTGTTAAATCTAAATCATAATTGAAATTGTTGAAACCTAATTTACGGCCCTTCTTACTAATATTTACATTCCAGCTATAAATTGCCAAAAATTGAAAATACAGCTCTTTTACCCATCGATTGAGATACTTGGTCGATGCATCTATTATGGCAAAAATATATTTTCCTATAGAAATCCATGTTCCAATTTCGAGTTTATATTCAGTCAAAACTTTATAATGCACATCTTAATAGTTTTATATTTCCGTAGCAAGCAATCACTTTGTTGTTTGACATATTTAATAAAAAATAAATAATCACTTTGTAAAAGACCACAGATTTCGCTTACTTTTTGTTTGGTTTAATTTTGTACTCTGATGATGCTTAGGCTAAGTTTCATTTTCATTAACATAATATTTATTTAATTCAGTCAGTTAAGATGATCATTATAAGATATTTAGCGAATATAAATTAGAAACTAGAACATAGAAATTGACATAAAAATGATAGAAGAGGTACAGTTTAGATATTTTTTGTTTTATAACATAAATTTTCTTGGGAATCAGGAATTAGGTCATACTTTTTCATGACTTTTAAAGTAGAGTAGTTTGACATAATTGTATAAAAAGAGATATTGCTGATATTATTCACATACTCTTCCCATTGGAGGTTAGGTAACATTCTTGAACTCATAATAGAGACTTGCTGTGGTCAGATATATTTTTACTTGGACAGGTATTCGTGATATCAATAAGTTGTTTCTGGTGGGAGTTGCAAATTTTGAAAGAAATGAGAATGCTTCACAATGAACATGTTAATTTTTGAAATATTATAAAACTATCCTCTTCTAATACCATTTGACATTTGACAAGGAAAAATGGGGGTTTTAATTGCCATTTATTAAATGTTTAGTTGAACAGTTGAAAAGTAAATTTTAACAAGTGCTTCGCTTAAACCGAAAAATGTATTATTATTTACAGTGTCGACCGGTTTTGGAAGAGTCCGTCAGGAAAAGACAAAACATATATTTAATGCTCATCCGTAAGGTCAGTGAATTGAAGTATTATACACCTTTAGACCAGTTCGGTATTTCTACACCTTACTTTTTTTTGAAATTGATGCAGAATCGTACAAATATGTTAACCTAAAGATTAAAGTTACTCGGAGTGCTGCTTGCTACAATCAAGTTTATTTATCTGAAGAGAGAATATTTGAATTAATAACCACCAGGCACTGGAAATGGAACACGAATGATCATGAATACAAAATCTAGACTAGAAGCTTTGGGATTTTACTAACTTTTGGCTTTGCAACAAAAAGTATAATTTTGGTTTTTGAGTTGATCTTTTGCACTGGGCAAACTCTGGATTTTGATTCTCAGTAATTGTTACGAGCACACGAGTACTGACTACCCAACTGTTATTATTAGTGTTGCTCTTGCTGGCCAACTCGATCAGTGCTGGCTGGTTGTAGATAATTCAAAAATACATCAACGCAGTTAAGGATGAATATGGTAAACCGTTGGCAATATGTCGTTAAAAACAGCACTACGGCGTTATTATTTATTTTGGGGGTAATTTCCACTGATTTATCAAATACTCGATATTATGTAACGTTTTTCGTAGGACTTTATCAACTGTTTCAATATATTATGTCAAAGCACGACGGGATATAATCAATTCGTAAAATATGTTAATTTTCGTTAATACAAAAAAAAAATGCAATTCAAAATCGATAATCTATGTGTGTTAAAATAAAACGGTATTTATTTCTCCCAAAAATACGAAAAAAATGCAGTTTTAATTGCACGACTGTTAAAACAATAAAATATATTTGTTATAGCTAATTGCGCTAAGGAACGCATAGACAAAATTATTAATTATCTTGCTGTTAAATGCCTTACACATTAGCGATTTTCATTTGATAGCTTCTAATTTTTTTGTCTAAATACCTTATAATGAACATTTTACTATATTCCTAATTCAAATCGGCCAAAATAAAACATGTGTTTATGTTGAAGAAATAGACCCATATTCAAATATTATTTTTTATAGCGTAATTATTTATTTATTTATTAAAGAAACACAAAAAAATATTTTACAGAGATATATTTAGCAGTATTATCGTAATATAAAAAAGGTGCGTGTAAATATATCAAATTAATGTGTTCACAACATACATAATATTATAATTTGCACGTTCAATACAAAAGTGCTGTGCTACGCAAAACACTAGGCCTAGGTAATTTTTTAACACCAATAATAATATGGTGAACGGATAAATAAAGTACAATCAATGAAATGAATTGATAACTTTGTATAAGACCACAGATTTTATTTTATTTTTTTATTCATAACCGACTGGTTTCCCTTAGCCTAAACATTATCAGGGTAAAAAATTAACCTAATTATCAATTTATTAATTAGGCTAAGCGAAACCGGACGGTCATAGAAATTTAAATAAAATCTGTGGTCTTATACAAAGTTATTGTTTCATTTTCATCAAATATGTCAAACCACAAAGTGATTGCTTGCTAGGAAAATATAAAATATTTTTTGCTTTTATATTTATGTATAAAATAGTCGTCTTTAATATACAATACTTTTTCTAGTTTAATTTCAATTATATTGCATTGAAAATCAACTTCAAATAAACAAATAACTTTGCACTTGCCCACATTCAACTCCATTGGTTTATTTTAATAAATGAATGGATCACGGACTTACAACACTTTTATGTGAATTCAGTCGCTAGTGTGGAAGATCGTTAACGTCAACGTTCGTCAACTGCGTTGGACGTTGACGAAATTTAACGTTTGTTTCTAACGGAAAGTTATTTTTTGGTCTGGTATTAGGTATGTTCGATTGGGCAACATTCCCTCACACTCAGCGCCGCACGAAGCTGCCCGTGGGGTATACTTATCACATAATTTGCTCTGGTTGCGTCGTTACTAATAATTACACGCGCAGTGCCCAATTGCAAGGCGAAAGAGAGCTTGTGTTAAAAAAATGGTATACAACGCGTAACAACGTGTTGTAAACATCGGTAGAGTTTGTGTAAATGTTGCAACGTTCGAAAGCACAGTGTTACACAAATTACAGATGAACTTATTATTTTCATATCACTAATAATTGTTGTTTACTTATTTGTTTGTTTTGTTTTTGTATTTTTATTTGGGTGAATGCAATTTTTTCACATATCTAGCAAAAAAAGATACATATTCGTAAAAAGCATTTACTTTGTGGCTTGCCGTATTTATAAATAGAACACATACACTTTGTTTATATACATTCTTCAGATACTCCAAAACATACATTTTTTGATCGTGTTCAGAATTTATCTCCACATATGTTTCTTCCAGAAGAGATGAAGTTATTATCTAAAGGTTTAAAATATAACTTAAATTATAATAATAATAATATTCACAACGCTATTGAAAATGTGGCAGTGTGGCATTTCAATATAAAAGTGCGGAAATCATTAAACATCAAATAACAAAAATTACAAAGGTCACTAATATGGAGAATATACACATTAAAAACATTCGTAGAATTTTAGATGAAGAAAATTTAGTGCTCACCAGGGCGGATAAAGATGAATTTAATATTGTCCTGATGATGGAAGGATACTTCCGAAACCGGTAGACATAATATTGAATAAAAAAGTGGTTATAAACAAAGTGTATGTGTTCTATTTATAAAAAAAGATACATTTCACATTAGTAGAACTAAGCACATAAGGTACACACGAATGTAAATATAATATAAATAAAGCGGTGGAAATAAATTGAAATCTAAGTGTGTATAAAAAATCATAGATTCTTCTCTACCTACCTAAAATCCTATGAAAATTGCTATGTTTTGAGGCTATTTTTAAGGTTTTTGGAAAGCCATTAAAAAGTTTAGTTTGTGTATTTTTTCACGGACTAGTGTTCAAGTATGGCATAAGTTAACACAAACCTAGAAACAATTAATAGATATGATATGAAACAGAATATTTTTTGCACATGAATACAGCAATTACAGATATATCAAAGACGTACACCAGTGAGATAGCGTCTAGACAAAGTTGAATAAGGCTGCTCCATCCGCGTTAACTTCAAATTATTGAGTTGCATAACTTACGTCAACAGATTTTGAGGTTATTTTCTATATTTGTGTTGATTAAAATGCTTGCAGTGGTGATACAAATAAATCAAACATGATGGTGATATGTGCTATGCGTGAATGTTCAAATAAGACCAAACAAAGATTTAAAAACATAACTTTTCAGAGGTATTTCCACAGTTTTGAATATTTTTAAACGAACTTTAGTATTTTAACATTTTTAATCCAAATAAAAACATAAAGTCGACAAAAATTTTCCATCGTCATTTATTTATTTATAAATTAACGGACTTAAGTCCAATTACAAAAAAGACATATAAAACACGAAATGGAAAAAAGTGCAACAGAGAAAGAATGGCACATACATAATAATAAATGAAGCTATGACAAAAATAGGACAAAATAAACACAAGAGAGAACATTTAAGCAAATTATTTAGGCAAACCTTCTATTATTAGTGTTTGTAGGAAATTCCGACTTAATAAATCATTTTAATAATGTGTTGATATTGTTTTGTTTAATGTGTTCAAATATGTTTATTAAAAATGTCCGAATTCCATATGGGCAGTAACTAATAGACTATCCAACATCCTTTAATATATGTTTGTCTTTTTCTATCGAGTCAGTATAAAGTCAACCGTCCTGACTACACTGTTTCGCAAAAGTACCTCTCCATGTCATCCGAGGGTAAAAGAGTGTGGATAGGGGAAGGAGATGCAGAAGACAAAGGTTGGGAAGCACCTGTCTAGAGTCATTCAAGTAACGCTAACGTTTCGATTCTGAATGGTTAATGATCAAAATCTGAGAAAGGCACTTCGAGCGATAACCCCCAGGAATTATAGTCTAATAAACACAGAACCAAAAGACACATTCAGATATTTTGCAACTGAAATGATTTTGGATAAGTATCGACCACTTTGTTATAGAGCGTATTAAAAGAATAAGTCTTCAAACTTGGATAATTTAATTTTATGGTTCATTGTATTCGGAACGTTAAAGCCCAGGGTTTACTGTCTAAATAAAAGTGCTCATTGTCTCTACAAATACGGGCGGCGCGCACTTCTCTGTCTGCCGCCCTCAATTATCCAAACTAATAAAATGTCAACAGGTAGACGGCCAGGATACATATCTCCGCGCCTGATAAGTAAAAAAAATAGCCCAGAACGAAATATAAAACCCGAATTGTTGTCGGGTACCCCAATTAAACGGGGCATCCCTTGTTATAAATAAAAACGACCCATGCCCCGTCAACCGTAGAATGACCGGAATAAACTAATTTCGACGAGAAATTGCATTTTATGTTTAGATAGTTTTATTGCTCAAATATGCCGGTGATTAGAATTCTGTGCACATTGATTTCATTTTACCTTATGTACTAATATATATATTTTTTTTTTAAGAAAGAAAAATACTCCCGCGTTACGAATAACCAGACAATATTTGAAAATTCCTACTACCACCATAAAAAGCGGAAAAGTTGCTTGTGTAATGATAGGCAACTTAGCTTACAGAGGAATTGAACCCATGACGCCTGGGTGTGAACCCGACACCTTTATCCACTCAGCTACTAACCGGCCATTAAATGAATCATTTTTCAACACAAATTTCTTGTATAAAATGGCTTATTTGAAGCTGAATATGATTTCTCTAGTGCTTCAATAATCAAAAGAAAGTTCATTTACACATACTACTTTACGTTAATTCCGCAAAACAACATGTTCTAAAAAATCTAAATAATAGTGTTTTTCATGACAATCAGAGGGAAAAATGCCGTTTTTTTTTTAATTGTGCCAAAAATTTTAATAAAAATGCCTTTTTGCATTATTTTTTCAGAGCGTTCAAATAAATATACCCCTATCTTTTACGTGTAACCTTAGTATTTAAAATGTAAAGCACGGCTCAGGTGGTTTTTTACGACGATTTATGAAAGTATGCGTACATAACCAAAAAAAAACAGGAGTGCCCCGTTTCAAAAGTGTTTTTATAATGTTTCAATTAACTGTTATTAATATCCCTGGCGGTATGAGCGAGATTAAACATTATTTAACCATCACTCGCAGGCACCTGCCACAGAAACAAATTTCAATTATTTATTATAGACCCCATCAGTCACTTCAGCGTTAAGCAGATAAATGGAGTAGTACTCGCCCACTTTCTACTGAGGTAACCATCGCGGTGGGAGGAGACTGGAACTGCGTAAAACAATGAAACATTAATTAAATAAAATAGACAACATAATGCCGCAGACTTGCTGCACCCGACGTCCAACAAGCCATGAAGAAGTGAACACTAAACAGTCCGACACACCCAGCGCCAAGGCAAACGGAAGGTCGCCATTGGAGGTACATGGGTAAACAGTAATTTGAAGCATATTATGTAAATACTGTCTTAGCCACAGGAAGCAGTAGACATGTAATTAGGTGGAAACCATTTATAATGAACTTTCAGTTTCGTGATACAATTTCATTTGAATCTGATTGTGAAAATGATTTATATCTTATACTCGTATATGAGGTGAACATTGTTTTGGGGAGGTACAATATTTTTGGTGAAGTACTAACTAAGAAAGTTTTTTTTAAACATATTCAAAATTCTGCTCTGTATTAAGATAAATATTTAATATAAATTAACAAATTTAAAATGTGGTAATCTGGAGAGAATACAAAGCTGATGTAAGCGTAATGAATAGAATCAAAAAATGGACGCTCAGATGGTTTGGGCACGTAGAGCGAATGAACGAAGAAAGGAGTGTGAAAAGAATATATGATGCGAAAGTGAATGGAAGAAAAAGTCGAGGACGCCCGAGGAAGACATGGCGCGATCAAGTAAATCAAAATACTTGAAGCGGGTCATCTGAAGAGTCAGAATAACGGAAGAGTATCTATAAGAAGATGTATGAATGAGAATGAAGCAAGGAGTGTGTGCCAAAATAGAGTTGTATAACGGTTCGTCCTCTGCCTACCTGTGCGGGGAACCAGCGTGATGGTTAGTTAGTTAGTTAGTAATAAAAGAAATCCGGTTTTTTGTTTTTATATTTTAAAAATTTATTTTGTTATGGTGAATACCGCACAAGAGTTTTAACGGCTTCCAACTGTCTAGAGCCAGTGAGACTATGGAATCCCCAATCGGGGTATGTTGTGAGGTTGAAGGTAGTAGGGAGGGGAAGGAGATAGGGAAGAGGAAGGTTAAGAAGTACCTGGCTATTCAGATCCGGTCACCAAACACGGCAAAAGCCATTTCAAGCAACGTTTCGATTCTGAATGGTGGTCTTTCATCAGGGCAATACTCGGAGTATCTACCATCCTGGAACGTGCTGCAAATATACTTTATATTATTTTAAATGAAATAGATGTTTTATGAGACATATTAATTAATTAAAAGCTATTTGCGCTCGCCGGGTTTAAGCCAGCGACCTATGGATTCATATTCGAGCGTCTTAAAACCACTCAACCATGGAGGCCGTCAATAATAATTGGCACTATAAAAATAAAAATAAGTTTAAATGGTGTTCGACAAAATAAACTACGAAACAATAAATATAAAATAAAAACTTACTGAGAAAGTTTTATTTAAATATTTCACTATCGGCCACCGTTAACGTTTTTACGTTATTCGTTATTTGTAAGTGCTTTAATTTGTTTGGTACTTAATTAAAAACCGTTCTATTTCATTTCTTCTTCCCCACTTCAGTCAACCACAAAATATTCTACCGCCTCTGGGCAGTTGGTAAACTCCAACTCTTTCGGAAAATTTGTACCTACGGGAACCCCGCCGCCGATATCCGTTTATTCCGCAGCGATACGGAAGAAATGTTCCATTTTGCCTTAATATTAATAAATTTTTCATGTTTCACCATCTTTCCACTCTTCAAAAATTTTACCATGACCGTCCGAATTATTTTGTTTTAATATACGTATGTCTCGCATTACGTGCTAAATTATTTCACATCAAGTACCAGTCACCCTATCCTCTTTCTTACTACTCTCGTCGACACGTTGATATTTAATCCCATACATTGTGCCCATGACTTAATACGTAAACAACGTCCGCCCTGAAAAAAATCACGATTCTTTCGCCCGCTTGTTCTGACTGCTATTCCGACAAGAAGGTCAAATTAACACATGCGAACCGTCCTCCCCGTAAAATTGCCCGGGACTTCCATCCATCTACGTTCTACGTGTGCATTTATGTACATGTGTATACACTTGTGTACGTGCGTGTACACTTATCACTTGTACACATGTGTGTACACTTGCTCACATAGTATTTAAGTCATTTTGACCGGGCACGCAGAATGGGCGTCGCCATTAACCTTTTGCGAACATCTGACGGGTTTGTGGCATCCCTGGATTATGCAAATTTAAAGGACACAGTGAAAGAGGTCATTCACAAGCCATACATAAATAATATAAACCTAACCTTTTATAAAAACAAATATGTTGCCAAACAATCAAGTACCAAATAATCGTAAGATCTCAGTCCAAAGACCGCGATGGGCTTGCTACATGGATATAATTCCAGATTATAGGATACTGAAAATCACGACTAAGTGAGTACCCCAGTAGAAATCACCAATAGGTAGACAGAGGAAGAGGTGGAATGATAAATGAAGGCTTGAGGACTGGAGACAAAGTTACAATGATCTCAAGGACAAAAACGGTGGAGAGCAATATTGTTAACGTTTAAAATCGATGGTGCATTATGTACAATATAGTAGATTTGCAGTGTGAAAGGACGACGAGGTTTTTTTCAAAACATTGTCCTTCTCTCTTTTACGTTTTGGTTTACTAGCAGAAGTCCGTACCACTAATATGAACGCTACGCTAGTGACCTAAAACACTTAAAAAACGGTGGAAGGTCACGGCCAGTGGTTATTTCTCTGTTGTGCTTATTCATCTGTTGTATTTCTCTGGATGCTGCTTGACCAGCAAGTGGAATCATCAAATCTCTCCATTGTTTTTACACCATTGGTGGCATCAAACCGAGCTGTTTTGTGCCCAATTAATGACGCCTTGTTATCCAATTTGCCCAACAAGCACGTACCGCCGATAAATCCTCTAGTCTGCTAACCCCATTGGTATACAAAATACTAGGTGAGTCCGCTGTTACTTAGAAGTGAGATTGAATTTGATGCACTGACCTGTCTTTACCATTGTTTTTAATATAAACGAAAACAAAGCAAATCTACCCCTTTTTACAGAAAAATGCTTTACAACTTCGCCTTCCTCACGAGGCACCGAGTTGCAGGTCTTAAGGAAAAACTTAGTTTTAGTTCTATTTATTTTATATCAATGTTTTGTACATAGTTTATAAAGTATCTAATTACATTTTTTTTAAATTGACCTTATTATAATACTTGATATTACTAATGTATTTTAAATGGTTCTAACAGGCTATTTGAAATGTATTGATTGGCATAATTTTGTTCCAGCAGCGCATTATTAAATTTCATCCCTTTATAAAGTAAGCCGTTTTGTGTATTGATTTTATTATTTTTTGGTAGTCTGATTTCTTTGCATGTCTATTTTTGTGAATATCCACGTTGTAGATCAGAAAAAATATTATGGTAGCAAGTTGTTCTTCATTTTATGTATAAATATCAATGTGTTTAATGTTAGCATCTGTTTCGATATTAGCCAATTTAGTTTCTCTGACATTTTAATTCCTTTTGAATATCTATTTTGCCTAAGTATAATTCTCATTGCTCTATTTAGTAAGAGCGTCAAATCTATTGTCCGAGCATCTTTTATCAGGAATAGTTATATCAACAGGGAATGACAGCGATTGCAGAATACCTCTGTCTACAGAACTTGACATCGATCATTTGACATAATATTGTTTCGTTGTTTTGAATATTTGCTACATATTATTGTTTACCTTTATAATTATTTATATATTTTCTGTTATACTTGTATGTATTATATTTTATAAAATGTGTAGGATTGCACTGATTTATCTACATTTCGGAAAAAAAAATAGTAAAAGCCACTATACGGCTATACACAATGTCACGGATACCGGAAAGCTATCAAAGTCTGGTTATCATAATACCAAGACAATTTGACTTGGAATGACATTCTATACATAACAATAGGTACAAAAAAGGTTAAAAATGTAAATATTATAAATATTTATTTAAGGGTGTGCTACGTTTTTATTTACAATTTCAATTGTATGAAGGTAGTGAAACTATTACGTTTCCATTTTGATGAAGAGGTTGGGTGAGGGGCGGAAGAACGGCGAAGAAAGCTGGAAGGAATCTGAATATTCAGATCTCATTAGTGAGAATCACTCGATTCTGAATAGTGACATCTTACCAAAAAGTCTTCCACACTGGAATGAGCCTATAATATAAATCAATTCTTATATTATTTAACTTCTAATGAATGGTTGATGCTGGAAGTTACTATATTATGTCAGATTCCGGTAATTTGAGTTAGGTATCAGAAAGTACTTCAACATGATAATTCTTTCAAAGCTATAAATGCCTACGAAAGTCGCTCTAAACGAATAATACGGTTGCCTAATCTAATGTGTATGTCAATATGTTATTTCAAAATATTATACGTCAATAAATCGACAAATAATCGCCTCTTTTGAACGATTCCCACATTTCATAAACCTACGCACTTTCGACATTAAATTTAATTTTTGTATCTTTGTGTAAAATAATCCATAAAAATAAATAAAACGTATTTTTACCCCGTTTTCAAACTTGCTACCTTGGGCTTAGAGTCAGAGAGCTTACCGCTCTGCAACTCTAAAAAAGATGGTTGGTAAAATTTGAGAATTGTTTTAGGTAACAGAGAAATTTTAGAAACACCACTACTCAGAATCGAAACGTTTCTCGAAATGGCTTTAGCCGTGTTTGGTGACCAGATCTGAATAACCCGATACTTTTTATTCTTCTTCTTCTCCACATCCTTTTCATCCTACTGTATTTAGTTTAAAAATATACGAGTACATACCATAGCTATAGCATAGTCTCTCTAGTTCCAGACGAATGGGAGAATTTGAAACTCTTTTGTGTGAGCGTTATTCCCATAAAATTAAATCGAGCGATTGGGCTGGATAAGAGACTTCCTATCGTAGAAGTTCGATGTATCTTCATCTATTGGAGTGTAAGGGCCAATCGAGTGTGCTTATGTCGCAGGATAACCCGCAAAAAGTGCGAGATACAAATCGACAGAGGTCGCCCGCAATGGAGAGGTTCGATATTTCACACGGCCCTAGTGGCATATTGATAACGTAATATCATGGATTCGGAATCAATCGAACATGAAGCAAAACATATTGCGCCATTTCCGACCCTGGGAGTGATATTAGCTGTTTCCTCTTGTCTTAGGAAAAAACGTAATGTATATGAGAAATGTATGTAGGATTAGAAATCCCATAATCCAACATTTTTCTATTAATCAGAACTACAGAATGTTCCGCGCTGAGAAAAAATATTAATCTTATAAATACGAAAATAAGACACCACACAAGCGTCTAGCAAAGCTTTTCTGTTTAAGCACCAATATATGACATGTCGAGATCAGTAACGTCATCAACCTTCGGAAGGTTGAAGAAACAAACATAATACAAGGGCATGCAAAGAAATCAGACTACCAGAAAAGAATAAAGCCAACACACAAAATAGCTTCCTTGTAAAGGAATGAAAATTTATTATGCGCTGCTGGAAACCATAAAAATGATGCTAATCAATAAATTCACAATAGCCTGTAACAACTATTTAAAATACATATTTGCAATTCAAAATAATAAGTTGTATTTAAAAAGTTAAATATTATTAGGTCAAAACAAAATGAATAACTAGATACTTTGTAAACTTTAATGTACAAGTAACTTATATTAAAAAAAAAAATATACATATTTATAAAAAAATAAAACAAAATAAACGAAAACGTTATTTAGTTAATAAGTTCATAGATAACGCTTTTTTTTTTCAAGCCCAAAAGTTTTAAATAAACTCCTATGAGATCTAAAACGGATAAATTAAATTAAACCGAGTAGTAGATGGTAGTTCAGAGCGAAATTAAAAAATAAAAATAAATTCAAAGAAAAAATGATTTATCACCAATTTTAAATGATACTTATACGGATCTTTGTGAGATTGCCTTAGTGATCACTAAGAAAAGTCGAGAAAACGACATTGGAGTGAACGTTACTAGAATTACTAGAAGTATTTACCTTCATACTGATGAGAAAATCGCTCTGCAACAATGATATATTCTATCTGCAAATCGGTTTGTCAATGGCGGCATGTTTTTTCTAAATAAAATAATAGTTAAATGGAAGCATGGACACCGAAAAAAGCATTTGGTAAGATTCTGTGAGCCTTCGATAACATAATACGCAGGTACTTAGAAAAAACTTCCTTTTAAAAGTTTCAGGAAAAGATACGTTGCACAATAAGTGCTTTTGTTCTTTTTCAATGGCTTTTCACCCTACAGGGGTGAAATTAGTCTTTTAGTTCATTCTATAAATTGTCAATGATGATGGCTAACATTCGAAAGGTAAAGAACAAAAATAAGATGATAAAAAAATTATACGTGGTTATAAGCAGAGGCTGTTCTATCGAATACAATTGAGTCTGTCAGTTCATAAAAAAAGCTTTTTTAAATATTTAAAACGATGGAAACCGAAAAACGGAAACGATGGATAGTCAATACATTTACAGAAAACAAGTACTTAATTAATCTTTCCGTAGAAAGCAATTACTTTGTGGTTTGCCATATTAAATTAAATGAAAAAATTACGTTTTACAATTTTTATGAACGACAGGTTACGCTTAGCCTAAACATCATCAGGGTACAAAATTAAACTATTAATTAATTAATTAATCCGGTTGGTCATAAAAATTAGAATAAAATCTGTGGTCTCATGCAAAGTAATTATTTCATTTTTAGTACTTAATTAATCATTTCTCAAAATTGTATTCAAAATGTTATTCGTTAATAACATCATGGAAATAAATTTTTTTAAATGTTAATTTTGGTGATGAACCAACATATTTATCGACTCCGGGCTGTAATACTCTTTTAAAAAAACATAGTATCATCCCAAACCAATCAGGAGCCACTTTAAGTCGGATTGTTAAATTTTTATTTCATTTAAATTGCAGCGTGTTTATGGCGATGCCAGCAATACAAAGCCCACTTAGATGTCATTAGACGACGTCAAACATGGCCGGTATTTAAAGCAGCCGCAACGTCGGGATGGCGTCCATGTTTGAAGCAGTGCCGTGGCAGTTCCCGCCTACAAAGTTATCGCCGAATCGGAACAGTGTTATGAGAACTCAATGCTTCCAATTTACTTGTTTCCCTGGGCTCTGTACGAGTACACACAGAACACATAACACAGAACACGGAACACGGGAGAGGCGGCTTTATCAGCTAATCTGAATCTAAAATACGTGTGCAACAGGCTGTGACAGAAGTTAAAATATCTACTTAATGTAGGAGAATGTTACTTGGATGGCAGTGGTGTGGAAGATGCATCCTTGCAATGAAAGCGGGTGGATGAAAAAATACGTGATATTGTTTTATCACCTTATTTTCACGAAAACGCAAAACGGGTTCGGTATAAACAATTCTTTTAAGTCAGGTCGTTTGAAACTTTGTCACATTATTTTTAACATCATCACAATTATTATTTTATTATTTGCTTTTTCGATTATTTTATTATTTTATTATTTTATTATTTTATTATTTTATTATTTTATTATTTTATTATTTTATTATTTTATTATTTTATTATTTTATTATTTTATTATTTTATTATTTTATTATTTTATTATTTTTATTATTTTATTATTTTATTATTTTATTATTTTATTATTTTATTATTTTATTATTTTATTATTTTATTATTTTATTATTTTATTATTTTATTATTTTATTATTTTATTATTTTATTATTTTATTATTTTATTATTTTATTATTTTATTATTTTTATTATTTTATTATTTTATTATTTTATTATTTTATTATTTTATTATTTTATTATTTTATTATTTTTTTATTATTTTATTATTTTATTATTTTATTATTTTATTATTTTATTATTTTATTATTTTTTATTTTTATTATTTTATTATTTTATTATTTTATTATTTTATTATTTTATTATTTTATTATTTTATTATTTTATTATTTTATTATTTTTATTTTATTATTTTTATTATTTTATTATTTTATTATTTTATTAATTGATTACTTGATTATTTTATGATTTTATTATTACTTATTTATGTAATTACATATGCTCTTATATTATTATTATCATTTTATGTTCTTTTTTTAAATGTTATCTCTTTTATTGTATTTCATTACACTCATATGTATTATTTATATGGCAGACAGAGTATTGCACCAATCGCTCTGTTCCGCTGAAATAAAATGTTATTATTATTACTATCAAATCGACAAAACAGCGCATTTTCTAATTTTTAACATTTTCCATTTTTAAATGGCGGCCTCTTTTTACCGTTAACTCTTAGCCCTTATCAGCGTTTGATAAAGAATGGTAGATACTATATGTATCGCTCTGGTGAAAGACAACCATTCAGAATCGAAACGTTGCTTGAAATGGCTTTAGCCATGTGTAGCGAACCGATCTGAATAGCCAAGTACTTCCTGACCTTTCTTTTCCCCATCTCTTTTCCCTCCCCACTACCTTCAGCCTTACAACATACCCTGATTAGAAATACCATAGTCCCACTTGCTCCAGACGGTTGGGACTCCTGTGCGGTATTCACTATAAAATAATTGTCAGCCGTCAAGCAAAACGGTCATACTTTTATGCTTATAGTATATTTAACGCTGACACGGTAACAGGCGTTCAGCAGGGCCATCATTTGAAAAAAAAAGTTGTTGCTGAATACCGATTTGAGCCAATTATGTGACCGGAGTTAAAATGCATAGACATTACTGATTTTTTTTAACTACGGTCATATACAATATTTTAATATTTACTAATAACGGCTGCATTGGCATTTAACGGAGATCTTTGATTTGATCATTAATAATCTAATTTAATGGGGTTATAATACCTTAACGTCAAATAATGGTATTAATAAATTAAAAAATGATACCTCTACACTAGCGAGCAAAATCACAGTTAAAGTATTGCGTAATACATGATTTAATCGAGAATTAAAACTATAATATAGCCAAATTGTCAAAAAATGCAACTCTGCAACGTTAAGATAATTTTTTTTTCTATTAATTTCTATGTTCTTATATTCATATAATTATTTGTATTCGCAATTTTTTTAATAATAAAAATCTTAGCTAATTAAATTGGGTAAATACATGAAAGAATGCAAGACAATTAATAGGATTAAGAAAGGGACGCTTAGATAGTTTGGACATGTAAAGGAGGAACGAATTGTAAGGATATGACGCGAAAGTAAAAATGGTGGACACCTGAGAAAGACATGGCACGATAGCTTAAGAGTATACATGAGACAATGTATGAATATGAATGAAGCAAGAAGTGTGTGCTAGGGCAAAGTTGTATGGTAGTCCATCCTCTCTACCTAGTTAGTTTTATTTTTTTATTTTATACATGAATGTTGCCGCCGATGTAGAGGCCCGTCAACCGTAATAGGTTTTCTTTTATTATCTTTTGGTAACGCATTCTCTCTTTTTATATAACCATCCGAACGTAAAAAATATACATGCTATGTATTGTAAGATAATATAACGCGTCTACCTACGCGTCTCGCTACCGTTTTCCGTCGGAGGGTCATTCTACTCCTTTCTGAAGCAGGCAGGTACCAGGCTTATGTCAGAACGAGGTACGTACAAATATGCACTCCTATCTAATTTATATTAACTGGGAATGTAATAAAATGCACCCAAGAGAAAATGGAACGCTGACTCGGCGTTTCGTTGAAAAATTACCAATATTAGTGGAGTTAAATCGAATAGTTTATCGGAAATTTACGAGCAGGACTGGAGATTCCTGATTGTTAAAGCATTTATTTTAAGTTCATAAATTAGGAAGTTAAAATGCTTTGGTATCCATAAATTAGCAGCGCTAGGGGTCACCTAAAATCTGTGGGAAAATATATATTCCAATTAAAAATTACTTCCACCAAATGTTTTTATAAGATTTTTCGAATTTTTCCGAGTGGATTCGCGACACTGAGAGGGTATTTGACCACCTCTAAGTAAACTGTCGATTAGGGCTACTCATTGAGTAGCGTATATTATCTGTTTCACCATCGCTGATTAACGCTATCCGTCAACAAAATGAGCATTTTACAGCAATATTGATCCAATGAGTGATATTCAAGTGACCAAGTGGTTAAGACGGTCGACTACGAGTCCGGAGGTCGCAGGTTTAAATCTTGGCGTGCGCAAATACATTTTATTTTACCAATATCTGCTATTTCACATTTGATTCATATTTAATAATAAAGATTATATTTGCTTTGTTTTTTTTTTTTTTTAGATGTAGGCAAATAAAAAAATATACATTTATTAAAAAATTAATACATTTTACAATAGTAGAACGAAGCACACAAGGTTACTTACTATACACGTATATATATATATATATATATATATATATAATTAGATATGAATGAAAGATCATCATTCAGAATCGAAACGTTGCTTGAAATGGCTTAACTTATGTTTGGTTACCAGATCAAGATATCCTTCTCCTCCCCATTACTTTCAGCCTCACAACATACCCCAATTAGGGTTGCCATAGTCCCAAAAAATACGTAAATATAAAACAGGAAAAGTCAGAAACTAAAAAGAATAACAGTCGCGATTGGTCGGTTTATCCAAGACACCATCTAGGTATACAATATGTGCTCGAGTAGAGATGTGTATACCATTACAAAGATGGCAGCCTATATCGAAAGATATTGAAAAATAATATTAATAATTGTCAATAAGTATTGTAAAGGCCCACCCATTCGCGCCACTTGTGCAGTTTAACCATGTCAAGAACCATTCAAACAAATGTCCTTTTGTATTTCATAATTGCTTCTTTTAATGTATTTCTGTCTCTTGAATTGTATTGTAAGGGTAGATTTCTAAAATCCTTTTCAACGTGCATTATTCCATAGACCACATGTTGGACTATGACCTTTAAGTTGACCATTTGCTACGATTCTGTTCTACCCTCAACCCATTTTATCTCAGCATTCCTATTCAGATCGCACTGCCGTGCGGTACTTAAATATGTTCAGTTAAAGGTTTAATTATTATACTTTATAAATTCTTCCAATAAAATATATGCAAGTAAAGTAATTATATTTTATCCTACATCCCCGAACAAAAGCGCGCCTTACCCAAGGAGCATCTGTCGAGTTCGTCAGCGAACATTACAGTATAAGATCAATCTAATCAGTCTTGGTCGCGACCGTTATTTTTCAATCATTTTTATTTTTAATTTCACAACACTAAGTGTTTTGGTTCCTACGAAAAATAAAACTTATTTCATTTCAATGAGGAATTTGTAGCACGTTCAATCCAAACCATCTACCGAATACACATTTCGATATTTGTTCTAAGAAAAATGCCATTGGAGCTATTGAGTGAGTTTAGTTTTCTCGGGAACTCATCGGCTGATTCCAACGGACGGGTCTCACACTAAAGGCGGAAAAAAATGTCGAAATACTTCGGGTGAAATTAACGTCACCCAGAATGTGCCCAACTGGGTTCGATCACACAATGAGGAGCCTAATACCAGATTCCGAGATTCATATCTTCCGCCATAATGAGAGGAGAGACTACCAAACTAGTTTTTGTCCGGCCGACACTACTTTGTGTTTAGCCCGGAATTATTTTTCGAGCGAACCGTTTAATTTTTCTCAACGTATTGTTATTGTGAATCAAGTCCATGTATTAATGTGGGTCTTGGTATAAATGAAAGGATGTGCATTGTTTGCAGACTTCTGTTTTTTTCAAATAAATATTTGATTATTAAAATAAACATTTTAATTAAAAATTCAGAAAAGTTTCAAAATATGTTGTATTACTTTTGCCCGAAAACAGCATTATTTTTTCTTATTTAACTATTGGAAACTACGATTTATCAAAAAAACAATCCATAGAACGTGATGTAAATGACATTGTGAGTTAAAAATACTTACGTTTAACTTGAAATTCTAGACAGAAAAAGCTGTGCACAATTCATAATGTCGTTCAAGAGTTTATACTGCTTTAGAGAGGTAGATACTCGTATCGCCCTGGTGAAAAACCACCATTCAGAATCGAAACGTTGCTTGAAATGGCTTTAGCCGTGTTTGGTGACCAGATCTGAATAGCCAGGTACTTCCCAACCTTCCTCTTCCCTATCTATTTCCCCTCGCCACTACCTTCAGCCTCACAACATACCCTATTTCGGGATGCCATAGTCTCACTGGCTCTAGACGGTTGGGAGCAGTTGAGACTCTTGTGCGGTATTCATATAAGAAATAAAAAAAAGATACCTTACGAATTTATTTTCAGCTAATGGTTATGATGAAAAGGGATACCTAATTTAATACAGGATAGTTTTACATTGCAGTGATAGGAACGAATAATAATTTATTCAAGCTTTGGCGCAATAAATTTTCTCACCCAGACAGGTATAAATGTAAAGAAATTAAAGCCATGTATTGGAATTAATATTAACAGAGCAAATATAATTGTATAATGAATTGCTGGTATAATTATGACTGTACATAATGACACTAATAAAGTCGCCCAACACAGCTGGTTGCTTAATATTTAATTTTTGAATGAGTCGTTATTTATGGTGTCTCGGTGTAGGGTCGAGAGTAATCAGTATAAGCCGTAAGGATATCTCAATTAATTAATCAGTCCACTCAGACTTGCATCTTTAACTTGTTTCCATATCCACTTGTTCGAAGCGTTCAATCTTTCTTGTATTTCTATCTTATTGAAGCGAGGTTTTAAATGGGAGCTATTGAAGATAATAAGGTGTGGTGATTTTGTTTTAGTACTTTTTATAAACGTTTAGGTCACAAAAAATGCAAATGTTTTTTCAATGTGGCCACGATTCGGTTCCTTGGGGCATCCCACAACACGAATTATATGCCTCTCGTCAGGAATTTAGAGAACTGGTTTATTTCCAGTTTAGTGAAAGATTTAATCTGTGAGTAGGAAAAAAAAACTTGTCAAAGAGGATTCTCTTTTAATTGAATATTATTTTGTTGAGAAGTTTTTGATTTTGTTATGTCGTCTTTGTATAAATGTTTCTGTTTACAATGTCATAAACGGCTAATAAAGATTACGGCAGAGTGTTTGACGTTAATGTTCGTCAGAGTCATTATTTTAATTTCTTTCTGTTGAAATTTATATCCATCGCGCTGAATGCTTTTGAGATATGGACAAAGTTATGTTTGTTTTTATAACCCAACTATCAAAATATGAATAATTATCGGCTTTTTTCTCTCAGACATCTCGCGTAGATGAAGTGGTGATTTTAACATTTTCACGAATTGAGTAGCTATTTATAATATTGTTTGATGATTGAACTTTTGGCTGCTGGTTTTTATAACAAGTTAGTACTTGAACTCTGCTCATTGCATTTTCTCAACTCTCAGATATCATTATATTAATCGGCGTATTACGTAATTACCAGAAAATTATACAAATTTCTAGTATAAGTAAATATTCAATCTATGCCGAACTTTGTGAACATTTTTGTATATCAGCCGTATATTATCGATGAAATATCAATGTCGCTATATCTTTTGCACACCTAATAAAACAAACAAAAAGAACACCCACGTTCGTTTTTGTTGGTATGCCAAAATTCGAATATTTCTCACGAATATAATAAAAGCATTATATCGAAACACCCCCGCACCTACCCTGTCATAAGTAAGCAATTGCGTGTTTTATGTTAAGAGGGCACATTATTCTAGAAACTCAGTATGGGGCATATCTCCAAAATAGTGAGCGGGGAACTAAGAATAAAACAAATACTTTTGCATTCGTTCATGTTCTATTAAATTGTGGAAAAATAGAATAACTCTTTATTATCAGGTAGATGTAGTCAAAATGTCAAAAAAATGATTTCACTAAGAATTCATTAAAATAATTTATAAATTCGCCGTGACATTGGGTACAGCTTACACTTCTATACCAGCCGGCTTTTGAGCGGCGAATGATTAAAAAAGGGCATAATACTCTTAGGATGTTTAGCGCACGACAGAAGGGATAGAGGGTTGAGTTTGTTATAGCATGTTCAGAAAAGCAAATGTTTTAAGGTTTGACTTTGAATTAACATTGATGTACATATTACTAAAATCATAAACGTTTTTCGAAGAATATGTGGAAGTAACTTATCATCACATAAAAAAATGAAATTTGGTCCTTACCGCTGTTGTTGCTGACAAACGATTTGGAAATCATTTTACTGTAAGAATGTGAATGATAAGGGTATGTTTTTATTCATCTAAAATATAAATGACTTACATATCGAGTGCATCTTTAGAAAACAGTTGATAGATTTTATGCAGATTCATCAGAATTAAAACAAATGTGAATCTCGGACAAACCCCTCCAGTAATCCTGTACTGTACGACAAATTCAGAAAGTTCATTTTTTTATTTCGATCCCATGCCCCAAATCGGAAAAAAAACATAACTATAATTTTAAGTTCATAAGTGTGTCCATCTGATGGGACCTGCCAGGTAAGTATGTTCCTGTGTATTTTCTTATTTAAACTAGGAATTATTATATAATAATAGAAAGATCTGTACAGCGCCCCTGTGGTGATTTTTTACAAAAACGGCGCTATGCAAATCATTTAAATATTATTATTATTTTTGAGTGCTACGTCATTTTAAGTACTACGTTAAATACGACTATCAAAATAATAATAAGGAAAATACATTATTATTTACCATGAGATACTCATGTTAAAGATATATTTTTACATGCACAAATTCTTCCTTTTACGATTCTACAAAAATACAACATTACAACTGCTTTATTACAAATAGTTCAACACTCGTCACACACTACGATTAAACCAGCCTTTAATTCAGACATCCACCAGCATAAAACAGGGATTCGAACCCGCGACCTCTGGATTCGTATTCGAGCGTCATAACCACTCGAGCACTGAGGCCGTCTAGGCGATTTACATTTGGCCTTTTTTTTAACAATTATGTGCTTGTATCTTATGTATTTAAAAAATAACAATAAAATTAAAATGTTTAAAAGCTTCTTGTTCATGACGAAAATGGCGTAGCGAGCTTAAAAAGGTAAATAATTTAAATTTAAAAGAATGCGGATCACATCATTGGAGAAGACAGTATAAATAATGGATGCCTAGTACTAGCATGCAACTTGTTGGTGTACTCACCTCGTGTAGTGTCCGTATAAAAAGCACGATGATTGCAGTGATTATGATACGTCAAGTGTGGATTAGTAAGAAGTAGCGGGTAACAGCTCGCAGCAGAGTACGAGGAAGAGAAGGCAAAGGGGAAGGGCAGGAGGCCAGTCGTCATGTCGTCACGAACGTCTTCAGTCCTCATCCAACAATGAGACAGCTTCAATCTTGCCGCCGCCAGCGGCTGACAGTAATTTGAAAATTATACCGTAATCTTAGCACCGGATTATGTGGGTACAATTTATATATTTAGTGGTGGGCAACCAGTTTGTTTCTCGTTATTATTAACTTTATTCCATAATAATAATAATAATATTTGGATGATTTGTGTTGCGCCATTTTTGTGAAAAATCACATCAAGGGCGCTGTACAGATATTATTTTCTATTATTACATATGAATTCCTAGTTTAAAAAAGAAAATATATAGGAACAAACTTACCTGGCAGTTTCTATCAGATAGACCCACTTATTAATTTAAAATTATAACTAAGATTTTTTTAAATTATTTATTTATTTATGTTTATCTATGTTTTCAACAAAAGAGTATTAAACGCTTGAAGCCAGTGGCACTATGGCCCACCAATTTGTTTTTTTTTTTTGCGAGACTGGATGGAGTGGGGAGGAAGGTCGGTTGGAAAAGAGGAGGTCGATTTAAATTACTATTTAAGTCTAGTCACTAAACACAGCTTTTAATTTTTTTGCGATATCGCACTAGAGATGCAACTGCTCCGGAACCATTGGGGACAATATCACCTCCAGATTGAGAATTTTCGGGAGACTGAAGGAAGTGAGGTGGAGAATCAGGAAGATGGTGGTTGAGTTTATTAGCTACCTAGCTCTTCGGGCCTGATCACTAAACATGGCTAAAGGCCTTATCGAGCGACTTTCTTTTAATAAGATTAGTAGGCTGTTGCCAGAAATTCTTCCTGTCTGGAAGGAAGGAGATCAATAGTTAATAAGTTTTTGGTCCTTTATAATATTTTTGTTGATTTTTTTTATTTCATTAATAAATACCAGAAAAATTACAAGTTTTTAGTAAGCGTTGAATATAAACAAATTCAGCTAAATTGCATAACGACAAAGACAACAAATGTTCTCGAAAAAAAGTTACTTAAAAGAATTCCATTTACAAATAACTATTTATTAATATATTAACTATAGAAAAAATATCAATAATCTTCTACGTAAATATGAAACAGAACGACTGAGACTCGAACTCGGAACCTCTACTCTATCCGGGATTAACGCTTCTGCCAATTGAGCCACCGAGACCTTATTAGAAACCGGCATATTAATCGATCTTATACTTTATTGAAAATTATAAGAAAAAAAAATCTATATCTTCCGATTTGGCTACCATCTTTGTAATGTCTCGGTCGCAACCGTTATTATTTTATTTTCGGGCTATTTCTGTTTCATATTTATATTGAAGATTATTTCAACAATTCATGTAAAAATAATGAGCATAAAAGGTTTAAAGTTATTTCTAATTTAATATTTATTAATACTTTATATTGAAGTTCTCAGCATTTAAAACAACGGTATTGTAGTTAAAATATTGGATACCTCTGATCAACGTATTCCATATGATATTGTACTGACACTTCACAATTTGTGCATTCCGAACACATTCAGGTATTCTTGTTCTACTTCGTCCTCCAACACGTCTTCTTGTGTTGCTTCTTACATCAGATTTCAACGTCATAATCACAAAAGTATTTTTCATGATGGACTTGTCTATTTTCTAGGCATGAATCACTATGTTATTAAGATGTATTGCATCTTGTCATCTCGGATGATGGATGTTGAAAAGGTCGGTGCCACTCCATAGACATTGCTTACTCCTTTAAAGTAATTGCTGAATGAAAAAGCTATGGCCAAGCATTTCTTTATTCACACTTTAAGATGTATTCTCATTATTCACTCACACTAGGATTATTTCGTTTGTTTCTCCAAAATGAATTACATACACATGCATGTACGTCATATTTGTAACTAGTAAAGTTGTTACCGGTGGAAATTATTACGAAGTGTGAGATGACTTGCCAAGAAAAACTATTAGTTGCTTTTATCCACCTTTTTAAAATGTAGAATAATCTTTGTCTAATTTATTAGGTATGGTACGTACTAACAAAGGAAAATATTGTATTTTGAAAAGGTGAAATTGTCAACATCTCTATTTTTTTTAAAGCTATATATACACATGGGCATTTTAAATAAATTAACACAAAATGTATTTGATTCTACCAAGGTACCTATAGTTGAACTTGTCTGTAATTTGAAAGATTTATACTTTGAAGAAATTAAAAAATAACTTTGTATGAGACCACGAATATTATTTAACTTCTTATGACCGACCGGCTTCACTTAGCATCATCAGGGTACAAAATTAAAGTAAACAAAATATACAAAATGTGCGGTTATAAATACATATAAAAAAGAAATAAAAATCTAAAAAAATAAATACCGAAACAATAGAAAAATAATGATAAAAAAACATATAATTTTTCCCTCATTGTTTTGTTATTTTATTTTATAATTTGTTCTTCCTATGTATGTATATATATATATTTCCGCACACTTCGTATTTTTTATTTAGTTTCATTTTGTACCCTGACAATGCTTAGGCTAAGCAAAACCGGTCGGTCAAAAAAATTAAAATAAAATTCGTGGTGTTAAAAAAAGTTATTTTTTCATTTCTTTAAACATGTCAAACCACAAAGTGATTGCTTTCTACGAAAATGTAAGTACTATACTTTATTTATTCTTGTATGTTCTTTCGAAGGGCGTTAATTTACTTGTTACCGTTCATTAAGCTATGCAATAAAAATAGATTCTTTGAATATTTTGAGACAGTAATATTTTTCAAAATTGTTATTATGTGTTCAAAATTAATTCTATAAAATAATACTTGTTATACCAACCTCGTCAAATTATATAAAATGTATGTAAATAATTGTATGTACATATTATAGCAAGGATTCAAGAGGGTAGCCGATAATGACGAAATTATTTTGATTCTTCATCTTATTCCTATGGTGGAGGAAAGTTGGCGGAGGTCAAAGGGGGATGCAGAGGTTATTCAGCCAATCGACGGCATCGATAGTCACTTGATTCAACACAGACGAACCTTTGGGAAACTGATGATGGAAACATTCATCTACTGTTATTATTTTGATTTTTTTGATTATATCATCTGAAGATATGATTACTTTAAGAAATGAAAACCCACCGATTCCCTATGTTTGTACTTGTAGCTTTGTATTTTTATAAACTTACAAATTTAAAGTTTATATATACCCGCTTAAGTTTGTTACTTTGGATAGACTGAACTAATGTGTTCATTATAAGGTATTTAGCGAATATAAGTTGGACGTAGTTATGCAGAAAGCATCCAACCCCAAAAGAAAACTGAAAAAAGGCGTTTGAAAATATGGCCGTTCAAAAGCGTTAATATGCGTAATCAGCATTTGTAAAGTGAACATCTGTGTTTTATTTATTTATTTATTAAAAAGCATTTTATAAAGAGTTAATTTATAATACATGAATGTGTTTATTAAAAGTTATCTTATCAATATGTTTATTAAATCTAACATTATATAATGTTTTTGAAATTCAATTTACGTCTATATAAATATTTGCAATATCCAGTTAGTAAAAAAATAAATTCAGTAATCTCGTATTAATCCATAGGAAAACATAAAAAAACTCGATTTTGGCAAATTGTGGGTTGGAAACTTTCTGCATAACAACGTCTAATTGTAAATTAAAACTTGAAAATTGATAGAATAATTAATTCATTTTGAGCTGATTTATCCGGTTTATTTGCGACGTGTGAATCTTAGATTCTTGAAACTTTTTCAAGAATTTGGTTGCTAGTGTGGAGGACCGTTGACTTCTCCTAGTGGTATATAACTCTTGGAATCAGAATTCAAGCAAGTGTTTACATGGCCTGTTCAAAAGAAAAGGTGAATTTTGAATTTTCGCGGGCTGTGTAAAAACTAAAAAATCGAAGAACACACAAAAACGTGACTAACCTTTCCAGTTGTCAAAAACAAACCACTAATCCAAAATGGCTGATAATGCTAACACATGATAAAAATATGTGTAACAGGCCTCGTATATCGCTACACCGCTGATACGACCGTTAAAATGCAATGTTGGCACCTCTAACCGGCGCGATGCGTTGCATTGGTGTGAATTTGAATCTAATTAAAGTTGAAATAATATCCGCGGTCCATCATTCGCGATGATAATCAGTCCTCATTATTCAAATGAGCCACCATTATCGATGACAAGTTCGGGGCATATTCTTCGCGACAATATGTAGCGGGAACACCTCGATGCCACCGCGGTAAGTGTCGTCGTTATCCGCGATCGTTGACTGCAGAAGAAGCAAATATTCCACTGCGCAGAAGGCAGGACCGGAATTCAATCAAATGTTACATTATTTGGAATCATCGAAAAATATAATATGGGTGTGTTCCCAACGTATAAACAATAGCTTCGTTGAGATTAAGATTATTTTCTTGTATGACTCACGATGACGCTAAACGTCACTTTGTAGCATTCTAATAGAAACTATACTACAAATGATTTCTCTGAAAATTTAGTATTTGTAGTAAGAAAAACGTCTAAGGTTTCCAGTAAATACAATTTTTAACTGTAATTCTATAAATTCTATGAAAAACATGCGCAGTTTGAAAACCTACAAAGACATTTTTGAAAGTTTTACTTGAAGTTCTAGTAAGCATTTCATAAAGAATTTAAAAGATTATTATTTAACAACTGTATTCACTGAAAATCTTAGACATTTTTATAACTACCCGTATGGAATTAACAGATAAATAATTTGTAGTTTTGTTTGTACTAGAAAGCCAAAAAGTGTGTATTTTTTGGGGCTGGCATTTAAGACCTAAGCTGTAAGGAGACAGAGGAGTATTGCACCCTCAGAGCAAGAATGCAAAGCAAAATATTTTTACCCAACCTATACAAATTTACGATAAATCACTTTATCCGGGTTTTTACGTCGTAAACCGTGAGAGAGAGATACAAGACAAGTTCTCACATAATATGGCACCACCATTCGGTATGTAAGCATGTTTCCGCGTCTCCAGCGACTCCCCCCACTACGTTTTGTTACGCGACATAACAGGACACAACTCAACGGTTTCTTAGGTTATATTCAATATTTTTGTTTATAACAATACTGTGAAAAAATGGTTATACAAATAAACAAAAACATTATGTTGACATTTGCTATGAATGGATGTATAAATACCCTAGCCCTAGTCCTAGTCACGCCAAATAAAGGCAAAAATATCAATACTGACAGCAGAAGCGCTCCCTTCTGTATATTATTGATCTGAGATTGCACCCCAAATTGGTAATTTTATAATGACTGGAAATAGTTCGAGAAGGGATGGAGATCAAAATCGTTCCCTAAAAATTTGTAGATACAGTCATTGTAAGAACAATCGATTCCGAATGAGGATATCACGTTTCATGACAGTGAGTAACTTCCGCTAAGAACGAGGTATAAATATGTAAACATATTTCATTTATTTTAAATCAATATGAGAAAATCGCATTTTAAGTCTGTGACTTCTGAGTCCAGATCCAAAATATTAACCGCTCTGTACCTCTTATGTGTATACCTTAACGAGAAGTCGCTATATACGAGTATGCATTATATTCTGCCACTGTAGAGCTCTATTCAAGAGTGGGAGATCGCTTTCAAAATAACCCTAGTTGTTATGGAACAACGCAAAAAATCGAACCTGCAATTTTTTGTCTTCATCATCTTTAAAACGGCCGTAAAATTAACGTTGATCATGACTTTGAACTAAACAAATATAAATTATTATTGACATGTTTTTGAACTAAAAAAGATGAATTATTAAATAAAATAAAATTATTCATTATGTGATTGACTCACCTTCTTTGTGGCAACTTATCCAGTTCAACATTTCTTGCAGTAGACTCAGAAATAATGAATTGCTATTCCTCAATCATTACTCTACTAAGTTTAGGTATCATTCTCTACTGTCTAGAATGTCGAGACTTGTTAACTCAAGCCATGGTCTTGACATTTTTCGTACCCGTCTAAGTGATTTTTTCATTTTTTAAGATAATAATCTTTGAAAAATACTATTTATTATTCCTAACGTCATTGACTCTACTAAAACCTTGTTCAGGCTTTCAGTTGAATGTTCAATCAAATGAATATTTTTGCTAAATAAGAATTAACCATAAAGCTTTTATGCTTATTATATTTGATATTAATTATTGAAATAATAATATATCAATAATCTTCAACTTAAATATGAAACAAAAAAGCCAGAATATGAAAGAATAACGGTCACGACCGAGACTTGAACTCGTAACCTTTCCTCTATCCGGGAGAAATACCTCTGCCAATTCAGCCACTGTGACTTTATTAGAACCCAAATCGGAAGAAAGTCGAAAATAAGATAAATGATTTTCAATGAAGTATGAGATCGAATAAAAAAGCCAGTTTCTAATAGTCTCGGTGGCTGAATTGGCAAATGCGTTACTCCTGTATAGAGTAGAGGTTCCGAGTTCGAGTCCGTTATTCTTTTATTTTCTGGCTTTTTCTGTTTCATATTTAAGTTGAAGATTATTGATATTATTTTAATAGTATATTTTTGTCATTGATTAGGTGTGTGCTATTCTTTTTTGTTGCTCTTTTTCTCATTTTGTGCTGTGTATTTTTTTGTAACAATGGTTTGAATATAAAAGTAAATATACTATTGTTTTTTGAAGGAAAACGAAGCATTAGTCCGGTTTTTAAGCTACCCAGATTGTAGAAGTGAAAGAAGTTTAATCATTTAACTATTTCTAAAATCTTGACACAAAAAACCACTGAAAAAAATGCAACATTTCCATAAGAGGAGGTAAAACCCCGCCTCGGCACTGGTCTTTTCCTTCATTCCGCTAAGGTGGCGGGTTCTGTTCCCGGTATGGGCAGATGCCTATCTGTGTGGACCTGGGCCAATTACCCGAGGCGTCACAGGCGCTGACGAAAGAACAACCTTCACACACAGAACCTTACGCCGCTCTGAAGGAAATCTGTTTGGTCTAAGTGTGGCTTTGAAAACCAGGAGAGTATCTCGACTTTGGAAAGTTCAAATAAACATAAAATAAGGTAACATAATATGATAAAAGTGCTAAGATGTAAGATGTTTGAAACATTATGATATGAAAGGTCGCAGGTTGAAGTCCGGCGTGCGCAAATAAATTTTATTTGATTAAGTGTGTCACAACACATTTAATTTGACGGCCTCCATGGTCGAGTGGTAAGACGCTCGACTACGAATCCAAAGGTCGCGGGTTCAAACCTGGCGTGCGCCAATAACTTTTATTTAATTAATATGTGTCATAACACATTTAATTTATATGAAAATAATAAAAAGTATATTTGCGGCACGTTCCAGAGTGGTAGATACTAATAGGATCTGAATAGCCAGGTACTTTCCAACCTTCCTCTTCCCAATCTCCTTCCCCTACCCACTACCTTCAGCCTCACAACATGCCCTATTTGGTAATGCCATAATCTCACTGGCTCTAGACGGTTGGGAACAATTGACACTCTTGTGAGGTAATTATGTAAATTTAAAAAAAAAAATCATGTAAAATAATACAAAGTATATTTGTGGCACGTTCCAGTGTGGAAGATGTTATTATCGCCCTTGTCAAAGACCAGATCAACATTCAGAATCGAAACTTTGCTTGAAATGGCTTTAGCCGTGATCTGAATACTCAGGTTCTTCCCCCTCCCCTTCCCCTCCCCACTACTTTTAGCCTCACAACATACTCCAAGTGGGGGTGCCATAGTTTGACTTGCTGTAGACGGTTAGGAGCAGTTGAGATGCTTGTGCGGTATTTGCTATAAAAAAAGAAGATCGCATTATATATTTTTTTAGATTTACTTTAAATTCCATAATTACTTCATCTTACCTAAAAATAGTGGCGGACTAAAACACGTATTAGGTTTCTAGATAAAGTGTTTTGATTTTCAAAGATATCACTACAAAAAATGGGAGAGAGGAAAGCTGCATGATCTGCGATTTAAAAAAAACTATTTCACGGGTTCTAAAAAGGGCTTTTTATGACATTTTATGGCATTTTCTTAATCTGCTTGGGGAAAAAATAGGTTTCGCCAAGACGAATGAATTGTTTAATATTCCTTAAAATACAGGTGTTATTTATGTACGTTCATCTTTGTTTTGCATTCTCTACATATGAATAATCTCTGTTTACCAGGAATGGAGCACCCAGAATGCAGGATGTATCGTCAAGTTGATGGTATTTTTTAAAGGTTTTTAATCGCGCTTAATTGTATACGATTCGTTAAAAAAAATTAAATGCACCCCTATTTGGAGGGGTTTTAATGTCCTTTATGATGTGTGCTCACGGGGTTTTCTGTCATTATATTAGAATTATATTATAGAAGAAGCGTGCGGAAGCATGACCAAGCCAACGAAACCAATAGACAGAGAGCGAATCATAATTCATAAATAAATGTCCCATGGTCTCAGTGGTGTGCCGTGACTAAATTCTTGATTTTTCGTTTCTTTCTGAAATAATATTTTTTGCAGAAAACAATCACTTCGTGGTTTAAAATATAAAAAAAAAAAAAAAAAAATGACTTTGTTTAAGACCACTGATATTATTTTAATTTTTATGATCGACCGGTTTTGCTTAGTCTAAGCATCCTCAGAGTACAAAATTAAACTAAACGAAAAATAGTGCACATATAACCGCACACTTCGTATTTTTTGTTTATTTTAATTTTGTACCCTGATGATGCTTTAGCTAAGCGAAACCTAGCGGTCATGAAAATTAAAATAATATCCGCGGTCTTATACAAAGATATTTCTTCGTTTCTTTCAATTTTTTTCAGTTGTAATTTTTACAGGCTGTAAGGGATTTTTTCGCAATTAAAGAAAAAAATATTATTTTCCGAATAACCGGTTTTTTTTTTTTTTTTTTTTATTTGATTTTTTTGTCACATACATTTTTTTTTAAATTAGAAAAGAAAAAGATTACAAAAGTAAAAACATTAATTAAAAAGAAAGAAACATATTATAAACAATAAAGAAAAGAAAATAAGGAAGAACATAGGCAAAAGCCAGTGCGTGGGTATACTAATATAAATCAATAGTAGGTTCTCTATAGCAATAATATAAATAGATAAACAGTATATAATTACAATTAATAAAGAGTTACATTTCAAATTAAGCAAAAATTTTAATTTTTTTTTTTTTTAAATCACAGCAGATAAGTTAGTTAAGAATTTAAAAAATATAGCAGTTATGGTATTAAGAGGTTGGTATTTTTTGTTTTTAACCAACTTTATTTATTTTTATTTTTTTTATTTTTTATTTTTCAAATTCAAAACACAACAGATAAGTTAGTTAATTTTTTTTTTAGAATTTAGCACTTATAGTATGAAGAGGCTGGTATCTTTTGCTTTTTATCCAGTTTTTATTACATTTTTGTATGTATTTAAGAATTTGAACACTTAAAATGTAATGAGAGTGAATTATACATTTTTTGGGGCAATGAAGTATGCATGTCTCTGCGCAAGTCTAGTTTTGCAGAGAGGTACCTCCAGTACATTATTTATTCTGTTGCTGTAACGATTTTCATTTTTTGTAAATAGTTTACTTCGCGAAAATATGTATTTTAGGCACTGTATACAATAATTTTTTCTTATATCTAAGAGATCAGCTTCTTGGAATAATTGTATGGAGGGGTATGTAATGTTTTTTATGCAACATTATTTTTATTATTAATTTTTGAGATATTTCTAATGGCTTAATATGAGTATTATAAATACCCCCAACCGATGATTCCATAAGATACTGATGACTGAACCAATGCATGGTACACCAATTTCATTATTTTTATGTCAACTATGTTATTTAATCGTTTAAAAAATGTAAGTTAAATATCTTAGTTTATTTTACAAGCTTTTCTACATGATTCGTCCATTTGAGTTGACTATCTATTGTAATTCCTAAATATTTGACTGTATTTCCTGATTTCATTTCTACACAATTAGAACATAAAATAGGGTTGCAGTTATTGTTATGGAACCTTATATTTAGGTTAGTTAGAGGTGCAGCCTTTTTTGGTATTATAGAATGGAATATAAATAGTTTTTTCACAGTTCAGAGTTAAAAGGTTTTGGTTGAGCCATTCTTTGACAATGGAGGTGCATTTATTAGCATTTTCAGTGACTTCGTTCCAGGATTTACCATGTACTGTGATTGCAGTATCGTCAGCATATGAGAATAGTTTTCCCTGAAATGTTAATATTACAGAGATCATTTATATAAATTAGGAACAGTAACGGGCCGATAACTGTTCCTTGTGGAACCCCATGTCTAACACACTTTGGTTTACTAATATGAGCACCAATTTTTTGTGCATTGATGGCGATAAGATAAATAATTTTTCAAAGGGAGAGACAGTTATTTTTAATTCCTAAATTATTAAGTTTTCCAATCAGTATATTATGATTGACGGTATTGAATGCCTTTTTCAAGTCTAAGAAAATTGTTAGGCTTTTCATATTTGAGTCAAGATTACTGTATATATTTTTCGTTAGATTAAATAAAAGCATCATCTGTACCAAGACCTGATCTAAAACCATATTGATTTGGGGACAAAAGTGCATTGGACTCAAGGAACTCTAGAATTTGTATCTTCAAAATTTTTTCTAATATCTTAGCAAGTTGGGATATCAGCGATATGGGTCTGTAATTGTCAGGTGTAAAAATCGATCCAGATTTATGGATTGGAACAATATTTGAGAGTTTAAATGCGTTTGGGAATGTGTTTTTTTTTCAAAGCAAGAATTAAATATATGTTGCAGAGGTAAGGATATATGTTGTTTAATAGATTTGATTGTGAGGCAGCTTAATTCATCGGGTCCATTGGCTGTGTTTGTGTTGAGATTATCAATGTGTTTTATGATTTCGATTCAGTTACACGTTTAAATTGAGATAAAATAGGAGTATTTACAGAGTGAGTGTTAATTAGAGTAGGTCTGGACTTGTTTCTAAATGAAGGATTATTATTTATTAAATCTGAGGCAACGTTTGTAAAAAATCGTTGAATTTATTTGCAATTTTTCCCATATCCGTAATAACTATTTTATCGTCTGTTACAATTTTTTTCAGGCAAAGTTTGTACTTTATGCTTTCTATTTGCGATTTTGTTTATGACTTGCCACGTTTTTTGTAGAATCATTATCGGCTATTTGTAATTGTTTAGTGTAGTATTCTTGTTTACACCTCTTTATAAGTATATTAAAAAAAATTTCTATAAATTATATATTGCTGTTGTAAATTTGCATTAGGTGGTATGTTGTTAGTCGTACAGTATTTCATGTTTTTTGTAAATTTTGTAAAGCTTGTTCCTGTGTAAACTTGAAACTATCAGTCCACGCGTAATCCATGGTTTAATTTTTTTGTGTTTTCTTTTTGGGTGTAGGTGTTGGTTCTAAACTATTATTTATATTATTATTTAATACTGAATAAAAATTGTTCAATGACTGATTCAAGGTCATCGTTGTAGATAACTGTGTTCCAAGTTTCTTTTTAGATAATCATTCAGAGTTTGATAGTTGATTCTACTTCTTTTCACGTGTTGGTCTTTAGTTTTATTATGATGTTTTTAAGGTACTGTGACTGAAAAATGTTGGGTAGTGGTCGGTTATCAATTTTTAGAATAGCTGATCTGGGAATAAAGACTTTGTTGGTTTTAATAATATATGATCCAGGCAAGAAACAGCACGGAGGCCGCATCTAGTAGGGCCACTTATACAAGACAAATATCCTTCGCTATACATAACATTTAGATATTCATTGGCAATTGGGTCTAAGATAGAATGTTCAATGTTGATATTCATATCACCCACAACAAAAAGAGAAATCTGATTGTTTAAAATTACTTTCAATTAAAAAATGTTCAAGTTCAGTGACAAAGGATTTAGAGTCTAAGGAAGGTGAGCGATATATGGCAAGTATAGAATATGTTTTATTATTTAACGTGAAGGATAGATGGATGGCGTTTGAATATTTAAATTTCGGTATATCTATTAAAACATCAGATATTTTGTGCTCTTTGTAAAAAATAGTTAGACCGTCGTGCGAAGTGTGGTTAGAGGGAAGTGAAAATGTCTTATATCCAGGAACAGAATATGGAATTGTTTCACGCATTTGCGTTTCAGTGAGATATTGAAGTCAGTATTTCCTTCACTTATGTAATTATTTAATTCCATTATGTCTTCACATACCTGTGTATGTATGAGCGAATCTTCATTTGTGGTATCCATTTTCACAGCGAGATTATACAATCGATCTTAGAGTTACAATTTAATGTAATGGGATGTCGTTGGCGTCTTTGATGTATATTATTGGAGAGTCTTGAGTTTTCCTCAGCAACACACGACCGTTCTTTGTCCACGCAAATTTGTACCCCATCGATTTCGTCGATCTAGCTAGCCAAAGTAGCTGGTTGTTGGCCGGTGTTAGCTTTAGCCTCTCATTATGAAATGCTGAATTGGTTGCTTATGTTGTGGAAGATTTAAATACCTAGCTTGCATGAGAATTAAATACGCCACGTCAGTATGCGAACCTAACGCCTCGAACCACTTGGCTACATACTGATCGATTTTTTTTCACAGATTAAGTCAGCGTGCATTGTTTTTTTTTATCTTACCGTTTGATGATCAATCGTTTCTTAGCTTGGTGGTGTAGTGCTAAAGATAAAGCCTTAATTCGTAGAATGTGGTTTTGATTTAAGTAAATAACAACACGTTAACTTTTATTTATTTATAAACTAACGGACTATTGTCCAATTACAAAAAAATACACCACACAAAATGGGAAAAGAAAAGCAATAAAGAAAGAACAGCACATACACAATATTATAATGAAGCAATGACAAAAATAGGTTAAAATATACATAAGAAAAACATTCAAATCAAAGCCAAGGTCGAGTCAAAGTTTCGGTAGAGTCGTTAAGAAAGACAAACATTCCCAGGTTACGAATAACCTGACAATATTTCAATGATGGAGGACCTAGCCAGCAAAGGAATTGAACGCACGACGCCCGGGTGGGAATCCGACGCGTTTGTCCACTCAGCTACCGACCGGAAGACCGGAGCTAGACTGGTACTAAAAATTTCAAGACCATGGCTTGAGTTAACAAGTCTCGAAATTCTGGATAGTGGAGAATGATACCCGTAAATAGAGTGATGATTGAGGAACAGCAATTCATTGGGTTTGAGTCTACGATGTTGATAAACACTTTTTAGAATATAGGTATTTTATAACTTTAAAAAATTAAAAAAAATACTGGAAGGTTAACCGATTGTCATTTCCATTCACCTTTGAGTTACGAATTTATTTAAAAACAAAATTGTTTAATTTTATGATTTATTTTTTCAAGGGATGTGGAATGCATTACTAAGGGCACAAAGATAATTATTCTTGACCCTTTTCTCAATATAGCCACCGGACACCTGAATAGTATCGGAGATTAAGAATTTAATTAGTAAAAGGTAGCCAGAAGTGGGTGGCCCAAATTCCTTTGAGATTGCGACTTCACCAAAAGGTGAACCTATCTACCTACCGAAGTACCGGGTGTCGGGAATACACACGACCGTTCGGCCTTATCAAATGCAGTGGCAAGGGATACGATCATTAACATTAAGAGTTAAATTTAATGATTGATTATAAATCAATTGGTTTTAGGGTTGGTTTTTAATTTGATTGGTTAGTTTTAAATGAACGAATGCGGAAAAAAAAACTTTTTGAAATTTATACGAACTAATATATTTACTCATCGTATTTTTATATTCATTACAACGTTATATAAAAGTGGGCTTTTTACCAATGGCGATTTATTCCACCGAACCTAATTCTTATTTTCTTTTTTAAAATTAGTTATATTAGGTAAGAATCGAAACTTTTTTAATGACCAGATATGAATAGCCAGGTATTTCCCTACCTACCTCTTCTTCTCCCCACTCCCTCCATCCTCACAAAATACTCCAATTAGAGACGCCATATTCCCATTGGCTTTGGGCAGTTGTGACTCTTGTGCAGAATTCACATAAAACAAAAAAATCGACACATCGTAGGTAAATTAAATAATAAATATTTATTAAAATGATGAAAGAAAGATAAGATAGTCAGTAAAAAAATACATTTTTTTTACCATCTTACTAACTAACCCATGCAACGTTTCTCCGCAGGTATAGGTAGATATGACAGACCCCCAAACAAATCTGTTTTGGCACATACTCCTTCCTTCATTCACATTCATACATCGTCTCATACATAATCTTCTGTTATTGTGATTTTTCACATGGTCCGACTGAAGTATTTGGTTCATTTGATCGTGCCATGTATTTCTCGGGCGTCACCGACATCTTCTTCCATTCTCTTTCGCGTCACATATATTCTTTTCACTCTTCTTTCTTTGTTCATTCGCTCTACATGCTCAAACCATGCGACCCTTTCTTGATTCTTTTCATTACGCTTACATCACCCTACATTCTTTCCGGATATCCACATTTTTAACACGGTCATACATAGTTTTACCGCATATACGCCTCAGAGGTCTCATTATAAATAAAAAAGAAAATAAATCACCTAATGTAAAACATATATATTTGAAATCGAACAGAAATTTCCGGTTAACCTATGAAAGTGAATTTTATATTATTTCACTCTGTGGAGAAAAATATATTTTTGGAAGCTTATTATAAGCTTCTTGTTATTTTCGAATTATTAAATGAGGTCTTGAATACCAAGTAATTTGTTTTTTCGTAACAAGGCATATAAAATTTTCTCGGAATAAAATAATTAATAATTAAGAAATGCTTTGGCTATTATGGCGAAACGAAAATAATATTTTCATTAAAAAAAAAAAATTTTCTTTTGCACTACAAACATAAGCCGACATCTATCAATCGGGTAAATACGAAAGAAGGCAGCCGCATAACCAATTATTTGTTGTCGTTTTTTTTTTTAAAATTGTCAATGTTTTTAGGCAATCGTATATCAATACTACGTCAAAAAAAGAAAAAAAGTTTTTTTTTAAATAAATATATTTAGAGATTTGTTTAAAAGCTTTCCCAAAATCAGTGTTTAAATAGGAGTTTTGCACATTAAATAAGAGTATGTTTTTTATAGTAAATACGGCAAAAGAGTCCCAACTGCTGCCAACCGTCTGGAGCCAGTGAGACTATGGCATCCCCGATTGAGATATGTTGTGAGGCTGAAGGTAGTGGGGAAAGGAAAGAGATAGAAAAAAAGGAAATTCGGGATGTACCTGGCTATTCAGATCTGGTCACCAAACACGGCTAAAGCTATTTCAAGCAAAAGTTTTATTTCTTAATGGTGGTCTTTCACTAGGGCGATACTAGAGTATCCTCCACTCTGGAACGTGCCGCAAATATACTATATATTATTTTATATGAATCAAATGTGTTGTGAGACATATCAATTAAATAGAATTTATTTTTGCACGTCGGGTTTGAACTCGTGACCTTTGGATTTGTAGTCGAGCGTCTTACCACTCGACCACACAAGCCCTCAAATACGCTACAGGTTTGATTAGAGTGGGTGGGAAACCACGTTTCGAAGTAGCCACAAAATATGAAAAAAAATTGTAGTATTCTTTGGTTTTAAATAAATAATTGTAGTTATTAATACTACCTTTCCAGCCACTATGAAACCTGGGGATACGGGATACAGCATCATCCAGCACTATCTGTCCTCGACAGAAGATACAGGATACAGTAAAATTTGAGTGTCGCTCGGTGCTAAACAGTGTCTGATCTCGATAAGTATCGTTAAAATATATAATCGTTTAGAATTTCCATGCGGTATTTCCAATTCTAAAAGCACACAGGTTTTATACTTTTCCTTTTACATTAAAATAAACATTCCAGTTTTATGGCAGTTTTTATGGTTGAATCAAAGTTGCGAGATACATGGAGGTGGTGAACAAAATATGGAGGTGTTTGTTTTCAATATACATGAATAATATTAATTGATTAGCGGTTATAAAAAAACAGAGCAGATTGGAAAACAACCGGGTTCCAACCACCGGAAAAAATACCCTTTTTTCACAAAACAAATAATTATAATTATAGTCAAAGAATAATTAAAGTTGTTAAAATGACAAACGTAATTTATTTTTTTAAATCTCAAAATCGGATCAGAATAAGAAACGTCATTACTATAATATACGATTAGCTACTTTATTTTATCGTTAAAAATATTACCTGATTACTTTGTTGTACTCTTATCACCCATCCAATTACAGGACCATGCTGCGCATGCGTCAACATGTCACTCGTCTCTCTTTCACACATCATGGGCACTAATAAATTTAAAATTACACTAATTAATTTTTGCGAAATGAAACATTGAATAAAAACAGTTGGTTTTCTTATAACGAATTTAAAATTACGTTTATCTGAAGACAAAATGAAGAAAAACATATAAAAACTCCTAAAACCACGGCATCAGAGTGATATTTTAAAGATAACCGTGACACCAACAAGGATTGACGGAAAACAGGAAACACACCGACATACCCCAAGAAATACCAAAAAGTTGAACAATTTCTAAGGTTTTTTAAATTTTTATAATAATCCTTATTATTTAATATCTAAAAATTTTATCGTTGTGAGTTTCAAATGATAATTTTTATTAAAGAAATAGTATGTTTACGAGAGACGGAAGACTGATAAGGGTATTGAGAGAAGGGTGAATGCAAGAAACTCCATTAATGGAGGACTGAACGGTGTTGGCCCAAAAAAATGTTTAAATAAGCATAATGGAGTGCTTATACCAACCCTAATGTATGGCAGTGAGGCATGGAACTGGCAGAGGAAGGATGAAAGTGGACTGAATGCTGCAGAAATAAGATCTCTTCGGCGCATGTGGGGTTAAACCAAATATGACCGTGATAAAAATGTGGATTTCCGGAAAGAATGTAGGGTTGGTGTAAGTGTAATGAATAGGATGAAAAAAGAGACACTTAGATGATTTGGGCATGTAGAACGAATGAACGAAAAAAAGAAGTGTGAAAAGAATATATGATGCGGAAAGTGAATGGAAGAAGTCGGGGACGCCAGAGGAAGACATGGATCGATCAAGTGAATCAAATACTTGAGTCGGGCGATGTGAAGAGTCAGAATAACAGAAGAGTATGTATGAGATGATGTATGAATGTGAACGAAGCAAGGTGTGTGTGCCAAGACAGAGTTGTATGGCGGTCCGTCCTCTCTGCTTACCCTGCGGTAAAACGGCGTGATGGTTAGTTACAAAATAAAAACGTTAATAATTAAAATAAAGTTGTACATAATAAACAATAAATAAATTGAACAATTTCATCACCTCGCAGTATACACCACAGTTCTCCAATCTGGGCAGAATGATAAAATATTTCAAATACACGATCACATAATAGTTCCTCTCTTCAAGAATGCGTTATGGTTATACGTTTAGTAAATTTTAGTACTCTAACAATATTAGAATACGCAAAGCTATTACTGTTTCGGAGAATGGTATACGTTTGGAGCGGAAAAAATATTAAGTACTTTTGTCTTTCATAGGAAATGAATAAATCAACTCATTCATTTGTCTACGTAACTATTCAAAACTTTAACTTCACACAGTACCAATAAAGATGATGTCGAGATTGGATGGATGGTTCTTTTTTGTTTGTTCGTTTTGTTTTTGGATGTTTATTCAGATGTATGCAATTTTTGTTTACATGCATTAAGAAAAAAATACATTTGACAATATTTAAATGTACATAAAATAAAACCGAAGCATATGAAGTAAATTTGCACAGCCTTGTAAATAAGTAGACATAAAATTATCTTAGTATGTATACAAATCATAATTTAAAAAAAAAATACAAACTCAGCATTCGTCCTATGAAAAGTGGAAAGATTTGAGGCTTCTTTGGAAGCTTTTTGTTCTTAACCTTTAAAAAACACGCTGTTTTGTGTCTGATTTATTTGAATGGAAATTGATGCTTTGTCTTTAGTATAAAGTTAAATTGGTATCTTCATAGCTCTCAAAGGATCTGTGCAAATTTCACGACACCAGAGCTCAGTATTCGAAAAATACATTAGGAGAATTTACGTGACTTAGTTGAATAATTTATTTTAAAATTAGAAAGAAGAAACCAACCGGCAGCTTTTATACACCTTCAAGTAAAATCTTAAGTCGTAGTAATTAAAGCCTTTCCGTTGTTCCCGGGTATAAAGCAATTCCTTATTAAATTATTGCCCCCGAAGAAATTAAATTTTCTCTTTGAAAGATCTCAATAATGATAAAAAGGCATCGTTTAGTAATTCGGCCCCAAGTCCCGCATTATACGGCCTATTGCCACTGGCCCGGGGTAGAAGTCGCGCCGTTTCGCCGCCGTAAAAGTTGTCCCATAAAACGTGCCGGTAAAAGGAAAACAAGGCGAGAAATTACAAAGTAGCCCCAGCGCTACGCGGGGGGGCATTGTAAGGCGTGACCAAAATTTCATTATTTGCTTTAGACGTATGACTTTTTTATTCGTCTTTTTATGGCTTCGAATCGATTAAGTTGTGTCAGGGTCGGAGGTGTCGAGCCATTTCGGCAGAAAATTAGGATTCAAGGCTAATCAATGAAAACGAATTGAGATATAAATTTACATCTGGTAGTCTTGAAATAAAATTAAATAGGAATCTTCTGGTGAGATAGAATTGCTGTTGATTTGATTAGGAGGAAGACAAAGATAGATTCTCTGTTGCAACCTCAGAGCAATAAAATACCAAGAGGGAGCGCTTGTGTAGTCAGGATTGTTGTTTTTTTTCCTGACTCGGGCGTGGCTAGGGCTAGGGCTAGGAAATTTATTCATTCATTCATGGCACATGTCGACATAATGTTTTTGTTTATTTTGTATTTAGTTTTTCACAGTGTGGTTATCAAGAAAAATACAGGATATAATCTAAAAACCGTTGAGTTATGTCCTGTTATGTCGCATAACAAAACGTAGTGGGCGGAGTCGTCGGAGACGCGGGAGACGGAAAACATGCTACATTCTGAAAAGTGGTGCTATATTATGTGAAAACTTGTTTTATCTCTTTCTCTCTCACGGTTTATGACGTAAAAACCCGAAGAAAGTGATTTATCGTAAGTTTGTATAGGTTGGGTAAAAATATGTAGCTCTCTCTCCATATGTATTCTTGCTCTGAAGTTGCAAGTCATCCAGGTCAACATTCCTTGCTGTAGACTCAGAAAAAATGAATTGCTGTTCCTCAATCATCATTCTACTTATTACGGGTATCATTCTCCACCGTTCAGAATCTCGAGACTTGTTAACTCATGCCACGGACTTGAAATTTTTGGTACTAGTCTAAATGATTTTTGTCATTCTTTACGACTCTACCAAAACATTGACATGACCTTGGCTTTGATTTAAATGTTCTTTCTAATGTATATTTTGTCCTGTTTTTGTCATTGCTTCATCATAATATTATGTATGTGTTGTTTTCTCTCTGTTGCTCTTTTTTCCCATTTTGTGTTATGTATTTTTTTTTGTAATTGGACAATAGTCCGTTAGTTTATAAATATATAAATAAACAGCTGTCTTTATCGTCAGAATCTCCATATTCAAGTATGTTTATGGTAGGTGTGTTTAACGAGATGACCAATGCAATCAATAGATTGGTTGAGAAAAATCACAGATGAGATGACAACCTAAACGGAACGGCCTCAAATGAGAAAGAGCAGCTAATAATCGGAAAAACTCAAAACTTTTTAGAGGGGTGTCTAGGTTTATACATAAAAAGGCCTCCAAAGAAGAGGAAAACAAAATTTCAAAAGCAATCATGTTGATTTATGGACACAAAATACAAAACGATTTCAAGCTATCAATGAACTGTTTAATCGTATGACTACCATTACGGACTATGTCAACAACCGTCATTTATACTATACGTAATATTTGTCTAAGTATAGTACTGCTATCTGCCCCTATAGCGTAGTGACTTATGCATTTAAGATTGATTCGAAAAGATGCGGATTCAGATCGCACACAGTATTTTTTTACATATTGTTCTTCAAAAATCATCATTCCATTAAACTACAATTGAGCAGTTTGGCAACAGGATTTAAAATACAATAGAAATACAAAATAAAATACAATACGATGGAAATACAGATAATCTTATTAATTATAAATAGATAATACAACTAACTTACCATCACGTCGTTTCCCCGCAGGGGTAGGCAGAGAGGACGGACCGCCATATAACTCTGTCTTGGCACACACTTCTTGCTTCATTTACATTCATACATCGTCTCATACATACTCTTCTGTTATTCTGACTCTTCACATGACACGATTCAAGTATTTGATTTACTTGATCGTGCAATGTCTTTCTCGGGCGTCCTCGACTTCTTCTTCCATTCACTTTTGCATCATATATTCTTTTCAAACTTCTTTTTTTTGTGCATTCGCTCTTCATGCCCAAACCATCTAAGCGTCCCTTTCTTGATCCTATTCATTACGCTCACATCAGCCTTGCATTCTTTCCGGATATCCACATTTTGAATACGGTCATACATGGTTTTACCGAACATACGTCTCAAAGACCCCATTTCCACAGCATTCAGTCTATTTTCATCCTTTCTCTGCCAGTTCCATGCCTCACTGCCATAAATCAGGGTTGGTATAAACACTCCATTGTGGACTGCTAGCTTCGCTTCCTTGGACAATTTCTTATTTGCGCCAACAGCGTTTTATCCTCCATTAATGGAGTTTCACATATTTTAAGAAATGGATATACTATTACACCATACCATGATACACTTTGTAGCATAAAATAGTACAACAATACGTCAATATCTTTAGTACACATAATAGAAACTACATATTTATATAAGCGCTTAGTATAAAGTATTTCTACCATTTGTTCTGCTTCGTTAGAGTTTTTTTATGTTGGTTGGGTCAGATGAGTCTTTTAAATAAGAGTTTACAGTTTTGTCAGCCATACGATACTAAAATAGTGCATTCAAAATTTTCAAATTTCAGTTGCCTTCAGTATTTGAACCTGGATCTATTGCTTGCAAGATGGCCGTGTCTGTCACATTTAAAAAAATATATCAGTAACACAGTTAATTTACACTTTTTGGCTTTCTAGTACAAGCAAAACTGCTAATTATTCATTTGTCAATTCTATGCGGGTAGTTAGGAAAATGTCTAAGGTTTCCGGCAAATACAATTCTTTAACAGTAATCTTTTGAACTCCTTATGAAATGCATACTAGAATATTAGTTAAAATGTTCAAAATGTCTTTGCCGGTTTTAACACTGCACTTTTTATTGATATTTTAGTATGTTTTTCATAAAATTTAAAGCAGTTAAACAAACACAGTTAAAAAAATCTGTTCACTAGTAACCTCAGACAGTTTTCTAAATACCGCTAGAAAAGTTGCAGATAAATCATTTGTTATATTGCTTGTATTAGAAGGCTACAAAGTGACATTTAGCGTCATTCTTGAGTACCCTTAATATATTCCTAGAAAAATTGATGAATTTTCGTCAATCGCATTGTTATACTAATGGCCAATTCCTATGGCGAAATTGCTTCATAAAAAATATGCAAATATGTATTATTATGATGTATGTTTTATAATTTATGTGAAATGATACATAAATTATTTTTGCACATGCCGGGTTTCAAACCCGTGACCTCGGAATTTGGAGCCGAAGATCTTAACCGTTCCAATTTTATATAAACCAGTTGATATTACCCGTCATATATTTAGGGGAACTCACCCGTAATGGCTTCCGTTCGGGCAAATTTCTTTCCTTCACTTTAATGGCAGTCATTCGACACCCGATGACTAAAGCGATCAACGCTGATGCGAAGTGTGGCTATAACTATCTATTATTTCAGGAGAATCTGGAAAAGGCACTTCTCAATGCCGCTTACATTATGACGTCAATAGTCAGTTAAGCGACAACACACTTCTGTCAGTTTGTCTCTTCAGTGGGATAAGTAGATTGTGAGAAAAAAATTGAAATCAATAAAATGAAATTATATGCTTCGCTGTTTTTTTTTTTACCCTATGGACTTAAAAAATGTTGATGAAAACTGTAAGGCTGTCTGAAAGGTTAGATACAGGAAGAGGAGCACGTCTTATTACTTTTTATATAATCAAATTCTATAATATTTAATATGATTATTATCAAACTGTCAAATTTAATGACCTTGAATGTTAATGATCTGTGAGAAATACTTATGATGTAGACGAATTCTCTATACTTTATGTTTAATATTGTTTATTTATTAGTGTCTGTATCTGCGTTTTCTCCTCAGTAAAAAAATAACAATAAAAAACGCCGAAACAGCTGTCACTAAAAATAAAAAAGAGCTAAACTTTTTTTTTAAAGAAAATACTCTACAAGAATTCTAACTGTGCCTATTTACCTGGAGCCAGTGTGAATATGACATCCCCAATTGCGGAATATTGTGAGACAGTCATAAGAAGTGGGGAGTTGAAGAAGATGTAAAAGAGGAAGGTTGGGAAGTACTTTGCTATTCAGATATCATCACCAAACACTGTTAAAGCCTGTTTAAGCAACGTTTCGATGCTGAATGGTGGTCTTTCACCAAGACGACACATAAAATCATAAAATAAAATGATAAAAATTAAAATGAAGTTCTACACATTAAACATAAAAACCAAAAATAAATACGTCTTAGTACCCCTAAAATCAATCGACGTTACGCTTTCATCTGTGAAAATCTTAAATCACACCTTACATAAAATACATATACTCGTATGTACGTGTTTCGTTTTTTAAATGCAACAACATTTTTTTTTTAAATAAACACAAACATTCCCGGGCTACGAATAACCTAACAATATTCGAAAAACTCCCACTGCTGTCATAATAAGCGGAAAATGTTGCTTGTGCAATGATGGAGGACTTAGCTAGCAGAGGAATTGAACGAACGACGCCCGGGTAGGAATCCGACGCGTTTGTCTACTCAGCTACCGACCGGTCAGTGCGTTTGTTTCAAAAAATAACACCCGGTACCCGCGAGTACCTTAGTACCCACCTACAAAAATCTCGTTGACGTTGTGCATCTGCCGCCCAGCCTCCGACACCTGACGGCGCAGCGCCCGGATGTTTGAATAAGACAGCTGACGGGATTCTTTCGACGTTCGGTTGGTCAGAACAAACGCGACTTGTTGAATACGCTCGACGTGTAATCTCGTGCTCTCCTGGTCCCTCGTTACGGCTGGACGACCTGTGGACAGTGTGGACACGCCTCGCGACGTGTTGAACTTGAAACTTCTGATGAAATTTCTCGGAGTTGTAACAGCCGGTTACAAATTGAACGGAATATTAATAAACTATTTGTATCATTACATACAAATGGGCGCCAATACCACTTCAAGGAAGAAACAAGTACGAATAAGTAGTAAAAACATTTAAATAAGTTTAATAATCTAAAACACAAATATGAAACAGAAATGAATGAATGTCATGACCGAGATTCGAACTTGGAACCTCTACTCTACCTGGGAGTAATACTTTGTCAATCAAGCCATCAAGACCTCATTAGAAAGCAGCATTTTTAAACGATCTCATACTTCTTTTTTTTTTTTTTTTTTACATGAATACCGCACAAGAGTCTCAACTGCTCCCAACCGTCTAGAGCCAGTGAGACTATGGCATCCCCAAATTGGGTATGTTGTGAGGCTGAAGGTAGTGGGGAGGGGAAGGAGATCGGGAAGAGGAAGGTTGGGAAGTACCTGGCTATTCAGATCTGGTCACCAAACACGGCTTAAGCCATTTCAAGCAACGTTTCGATTCTGAATGGTGGTCTTTCACCAGGGCGATACTTAGAGTATCTACCACTCTGGAACGTGCCGCAAATATACTTGTTATTATTTTTATATGAATTAAATGTGTTATGACACATATTAATTAAATAAAAGTTATTGGCGCACGCCGGGTTTGAACCCGCAACCTTTGGATTCGTAGTCGAGCGTCTTACCACTCGACCATGGAGGCCGTCAATGAAAATTATTATTATTTGAATTTCTGGCGATTTTCGGCTGCCATCTTTTGATGATATTCAAAGTTCTACTCCAACACATATTGAATATCTAGATGGTGTCTTGGATAAATATCCACTTTTTGAATACGGAAGATCTTTTGACTTCTTAACAAGTCAAGAGTTATTAATTTTATTTAAATGTTTGATAATACATTAGCATTAATTATAACATAAGGAAAAACTGGCTTACTCCCTTATTAAGCCGTTATCTGTATTGAAAAGCCATAGCTTTATATTTTATATTTTTTGCGATGTTTCTATGACAGTAATAAGAGTTATTTATCTATTTACGAATACAATATCCAAATCTGCGTCTGAAAAATACAATGTTTATGGACTTGTTTTTGTCTTGCTGATGTATCGAAATAATAATATCACTTGGAATATTTTTAGTAAGTTATTTTCGTGTAATATCCCCACAAGAATGCTTCACAAAGATATCAAATTAGTCAACACTTGAAGATATTTGCTTATGGTTATAAAACATTATCAAAGTAATGTATTTTTTTTAAAATTTCTTCTATATTTACGCATAAATATTCATTTATTATAAAATTTTATTGAAAAAGATCATACCTTCAATAAAAGCACCGGTGCTCATGTTCTCCATAAAATAGTCATGGCAACAGATGTAACAATTTAGAAGCACTAGAAATAAAGAAAGCCATTAAAATGAATAGTCGTATTCTTAATAATTAGTTAAATTTTTCAAGTATTGGTTTTAGTTATATTTTCCTTAAACTAATACAATTTCTCATTATTCTTTTATCACGTTCTCAGTTGACGTTTTGCCTCTTTTTCTTACTGTTCTCTTATTGAAAAAGTTGCATTCTATTCTCCTTCTGCATGTGTGTGTATATAAAACCAAACAGTATTTTTTGTTTGTTTAATTTTGTACCCTGATGACGCTAAGCAAAATCGGTCGTCATAAAAAAAAAAAAATCTGTGTTCATATTCAAAGTTATTATTTCATTTTCATTAAATATGTCAAACTACAAAGGGATTGTTTTCTACGAAAACATAATTCGGTTTTTTTAATGTTATATTATATTTACACCAAACGGAAAACGGTTCACCATTTTGTAATCCCACATTTTTTTTAAATTACCACATAGGAATAAACCTACCGATGTTTATAATTAACTCATGATAAACGTTTCGTATGATATATTTTTTGAACGTTAAATGAAAATGAAAATATGTCACAATGAATTCCTAAAACCATACGACAATTTTATCTTTAAAGTACTTAGAAACATTATTCGTGGTTGTGTTAAGATGGTGGTTAACCAGCATGTAGAACGTTGGGCTCATTTTAAGGGGCGAACCGTGACAAAATGTTATACCAAACCATCAGATATCTAAAATCATGTCTTCGTTTATGATCCCTAGTAACGGTATGGAAAATGAACCTCGCAAGTGATTCTGTACACAATATTTGCATTTTCTGTATTCGTCATACACGTGTTCCTAGAGATGCCTCCGCAACGGCGAGCTGAAACGATGGCAGAAAGAGATTGGATATAATTGAGTTTATGTGATCGGTGTAACTACACGACAGTTACGGCGTCTGCCTTTCCGACTTGTGACACGATTCGCCATCAGCGCAAGTACGGTGAAAATAACCCCTTTCACACGTTGACTGAAGTAATTATAATTGTTTTTGAAGTCATAAAGCTATTCAAGGAGACGTTTTCATCTGAATCTCTTTGAAAGATCGGGAAAAGTCAAGAATAGGAAAAGGCAAGATACCAGGAGGTAGTTAATAGTACAATCCCGTGGGTGTAACTGGAAAGCGTTCTGTCAGTTTTTAAGTAATTTTAAATCCTTATCTAAGGCCCGGGTAATAGAAAATCGCCGCTAGAAAGGTAAAAAGGCTTAAGCGACACTTTTGTCAAAATGAGTTTAATTTGCAGTTTTGATCAGTTTTTTTTTGTAGCTTTGACTCTCGTTTGATTCTGAAGACGTGTGGATCTGAGGCAATCTAAAATATATTTACCATTTGGGAGAAGGCTTGACTCAAGCGACACAAGTTTGGGACTTTTTTTAGCTTCGGGTAACTCAGTGAGAATATTGAGTTACCTGAGTTATAATTTTTTTTAAATCCAACCAGTTACGAATTTTATTGTAAAAAAAAAACTTCAAGGTGCTCTGGTGTAAAGTTTCCAAAATGGCGCTTCAGCCCTTTTTCCTTTCCGGCGATAAATGGTAATTGTCAGTTAAATCGAAAGGTTTATTATTTTGATGTAGAACTATACTGTAAAAGTTCACAATCATTTAGTTATATTATCTGTTTTGCATCTTTACGTATTACATAATCATATCCAGGAGCGAATCCCGTTAGAATGATGGTTTGGAATGGAAAAGGTTTCTCGCGTGGAATTTTTATGGACCATCTCAGTATTTCGAGTGCATTCTGTCATCTCCGATTACTAGAAGAACTTAAAGTTAACACATATTATAGTGCCTTTCATATGAAAGAATTTCACTTACAAATCACCTAATCAACCTCTTATACTTACCACCCAAAATACAACTCTGGATAAAAGGTTATATCTGGTATACAATATTTCTGGTCAGACACACGTAATAATATAAATACATTTATGTTCATTATCATTTTCTAATTTAGTTTTTAAATATATATTTTTTTAAATTATAGAAAGACAAACATTCCTGATTTACGAATAACCTTAACATATTTGAAAAACTCCTACTGCCATCATAATAAGCGAAAAATGTTTCTTGTGTAATGATGGAGGACTGAGCTAGCAATAAATTGAACCCACGACGCCCGGGTGGTAATCTGGTAATCCGACGCGTTTTTCTACCTAGCTACTAACCGGACTAAAATGTAATAATATTTTTAATTTGAAAAATATCTGTTGAAATTCCTGTGATAGAGTTAGAAGGCTTTATACATAGGAGATTTTTCTTTGTTGGAAATCTAGTAAGTTTTAAATTTCTCATCATCGGGTCTGTATATCTCGTAATTTTTTCTATTAAAATCAATTGGCATTACACCTTTGTAAATTATAATACGTACTTATAAATACGTTTACATTAAAATACATAGTTTGTTTAACTAGTGATTGGTTTGACTATGAACGCTATAACCGGTGCAACAAAAAGGGCGGCTAAGACAGGAGGCTTCAAATTCGTCAAAGTCATAATCGAATTAGGCTCACGAGGTAGGAAGGAATCTTAATACCTTCCACGGCAGCCTTCGACCGACACCTGATACTGCAGATACGCATCGTAGCCACTACGGTGCTTCAGATCCGAGTCAATGGTCACCCATCCAATTAAGACGTAAAAAACTAGCTATCAAAAGCGTCATCTCAAAGTCAATGTCATTTAACTCAACGGTACGGATTGCCTAACGAATGTTCATATTGGTAGGTGCCTATCGAATGCTTCAAGATTGATTGATTTTCATTTTAACGGTGCTTAGTTTCAGATAGATATATAATTATAGAAGATAGCCAGATTGAACTGAAGGTATGATGAGTGCCTTGGTGATCAGTTAAAAAGGTCGATTTTCAAGCCGTAAATTTTACTGTGCCAATGTGGATATTTATCTTTTTTCATTAATTATTTTTACATTTTTAATCATTTATCCCACATATTTGAACATTTTCAAAAGAAAAAACTGTCTTTGTCAGTATGAACATTGACTGTGTTTAGGTTAAAGGCGTTATTCCACATAATTCAAAAGCAAACTTAGGCCTACTGGTTTGAACCACTGTCACATTTTACACTGTCGCAAATCGATGATTAGTGTCATTATGATTATTTTACTGTTACCACTTCAAATTATCACCCATATCAATCACCGATTCTCTGCCCGTTTCAGGATTTGATCAGGTGTCAAGCATAACAGCATGACCGTTATATTATCACCAAGGCCCAAATTTCCTTGAAAAAACATAAGAAATAACGCCTTTCACCCAAACACAATCAATATGTAAGCGTGGGGTTTCTTTTTTAGTAACCCAGGTAGATTAAATGATATAAGATAATTGGAATAAAAGTTTTTCAAGTGAATATTTCAACAATAAAAAATATATTTAAATAATATCGATTTTTTTCCTTTCCTTTTAGCAACCGATTGGAGGAAAAGTTGTAAAATTGTATCAATAATTTTCAATGAAATTGTAAGGTCGGTTTCTAATAAGGTTCCAATGGCTAAATTGGTTGAAGCTTTATTCCCGGATAGAGTAGAGGATCCGAGTTCGGGTCTCGGTTGTAATTATTGTATTTTTATTTTCTGACTTTTTCTGTTTCATATTTGTGTTGTTGATTATTGATATCATTTTAATATTAAAAAAAAAACATTAATGCTCTCAAATTAATTCCAATTTTAATAATACTTTTGTAATTTTAAGTACCTATTTCTGGCTTGCTAAAATATATTTTTTTACACAAAGGTGAATATTATTAACAATAAATTATATTGATTACAAAATCTGACATAATTTCAGCGATTATCTCTTCTTTTTGCATATCGGCAACTGGGTGCCGAAGCCTCTTGATATTTACGGCCTTGCTAGCAATAAACATGACACTCAAAAAGCACATTTGCGTGTAGGTAGCGAAAATATGTTTTGCATCTGTCAATTTTTTAAAAATTACGTCTGGGGCTGCCTCATAAGAAGAATAATATTATTATTGGGCCGCGAGATTCGAGGAGGCATGTTCGTGCTTTCACGATTTACTACGTACTTAGCTGTAATATTGAACAAGAGGAAAGCTTTTTGCGGTGGTTTTTCAGATCACTTCGTTTTTGAAATGCGATTTGACTGTACGGCATGGAAATCTGAAAACTAAAACGAACATTATCACGCGAGATAGACGCCTTTGAAATATAGATATGCGGGCGCATTCTCAAAATAGCCTGGACTGACAGAGTAACCAATTCAAAAGTTCTTCGTCGAATGACCATTTATTGTATATATGAAAAGAAGATACTTCAATATCTTTGTTAGTTATTTTACGAATAACAAAAGAATACTCAAATAATGATTCAGGCAAATATTGTTGGAAGATGTAACAGGGGAAGAGGTCGCACTTTATGGCTTAATCTACGTGATAAAATAATCTTGTAATTTACGTGAGTGGTACAAGAATAGTTCCGCAGAGTTGTTCAGGGCTGCAATCTGCTGAGCAAAGATTGCCCTGACGATAGTCAATGTCCGATAGGAGAAGGTACCGTAAGAAGAAGAAAAATCCGACAGTTTTTACGTGAAATATTCGTGCTGTTTTTTTATAAGGATTTCATTTACCATTTGCTACGAATTTATTGATAATTATCAATTGACGTTACTGAGAAATTTTCCCAGAGTGACGGAAATTAGTCGATAATACTGCCTCACAACTACCCGCGATACTATTTTCCCGCATGAGTAGGCAGACAGGCTGGCACGTTCCATAACTCTGCCTTGGCACATTTTGCTTTGATCAACTTGCATCCTCTAATACTAATACATAGACATCTGTTATTCCGGTGCATTATTTAGTTGAAGCATTTAGGACCATCCCATAATATGAAATCTTCTCAGTTTCCTAACAAATCAAAGCCATGAGGTAACTTTTTTTAGTTAGTTATTTTTAAACGTTTTGCTATAAAAATATTTTTAAATGCTTTATAAAACTTACGTTTTTACCGTCTCCATAAAATTTACATGAATATAAAGAAAATATGAAACTATGAAACAGGAATATAAAAAATGTTGTCTATTGGGTGACGAAACAGACCTGGATGGATGTTTCTTCTCTTCGTTCTGGAGGAGATGGTGCCTACTGAAATACCAACACCAATCTCACAGGATCTATAAAATCAGTTTATATTTTGTTTTTTTTTTTAAACAACAAAGCAGACATCTGTTTTCCGAAGCAGTAGAAAATTTCAGTCTGTTATCTCTGGCGTCGACAAATGTGCACAAAAATAATATTTTTATTTTTTAAGTCAAGCAATATTTTCAGCACATTTTTTCGTTTTCATCACATCAGTTGAATACTGGAATTAATTAAGGCTCTAAGTACCAAAAAATTAAAAACTGATTTTTTTAGTAGAATCGTATTTTATGTACCGATGCCAATAACGTTAAATAGGATTCAAGTGTCTAAAGCAGTCCAAAAAAATATGAAAAATTAATGAAATCTGGCAAAGTTCTAAGTTCATTGGTGTATAATCCTTTAAAAGGCTCTAAGTACCACTGTAGTTCCCAGCGATATTCCATATAAAATGGCTGGCGACGGTGTATTGACACTCGCGAGATCGCTTAGAAAACGTCCTTAAAAAGGTGAAGTAAGTGTGCAAAATGCAAAAAACAAGCTAAAAACAAGTGGCAAAGAGTATTCCACAATAAATAGTGAAGTGTTTCCTGGCAAAAAACCACTAAATTCTGAGGTATTTGCATTTTAACATTTTTCTATAAATGTTGTTAGTTTTGACAGTGATGCGCTAGTGATGTGCATGCCTATCGTAATATTCATATGCAATAAAAAAAACCATGTTTTTGTATTTAGGTAATTCTCTTATTTTCACTGTTTTACTTATGTACATTTTAAAATTACATACCTAGTGATTCTATGAAAATAATAATTAAACTAAATTATGTACGTTGTGTAAACAATTTTCCGTTATGTTTTAATACTCCTTTCTGAATAAATTGGGTGTGGCGATGTTGACAACAATAATAATATTTATAAAAATATGCCTATATACCTCCAAACCCCTTAGAGGTATTTTTTTTTTATTATACTACGTTAATTAATTAAATATATATTTTTAAAAGCAGTATGCAATTATTACTATCATTCGTCGCCATTTTTACTTCTTATACTATGAGAAAGCGAGAGGCAAAACAGGTAGTCACATAAATATTGCACCGCGTTGACACGTGTAACCATGTCCGGATTACGCGCAAACTTCACATCATTCATCGGAACCACATTCAGACAGTTTTGGAGGGTATTCCCTATTTTTTCGTTTATTGAAATATTTGCTGTAGTTCTATACTAGAAAAAAACATTATGGCGATATGTTATATGCGTGGATGTAGTAATAGGATAAGTAGGACAAATAGAAGGACACAACAATAAAAATGACTACTTTTCACAAATATTTATTTGTTTGATAGTGCGTTTGGAGATTTGTATTTTTTAATGATAAAAATACATAATATCAACAAAGAAGCTTAAATCTTTATTTTAAAAAAAACTTATGTTATTATCACGTGTGTGATAAACGGACTTAATAAATCATTTGAATGGTGTTTATAATATTGTTTTGTAATGATAAAAATATTTTTATTAAAAATTGTCCAAACGATACAAAGTAGACTATTTAACAAACAATCGCCTCCCTAAATATATCTCTGTCTCTTTCTATGTTCTTAATCGAGCAAGGATATCATTATGTTAGAAAGAGACGCGCACTATTTATTACATGTCAACCTGAAATCCTAGTTTAGAGTCAGACCAATGTCAACGAATTGAGTTCGTTTGTAAATCTACACCTCTATATATTTTTCCATGTAAAAGCTATCGTTCGGTGCTCAGAGCAAGCATGTTTTCCATCTCCCGCGTCTCCGGCGACTCCGCCCACTACGTTTTGTTATGCGACATAACAGAACATAACTCAACGGTTTTTTAGGTTATATCCTATATTTTTGTTTATAACAATACTGTGAAAAAGTGGTTATAGAAATAAAAAATACATTATATCGACATGTGCTATGAATGGATGTATAAATATCCTAGCCCTTGTCCTAGCCACGCCTGAGTCAGGCAAAAATCATCAAAACTGACTACAGAAGCGCTCCGAGGTTTGGCGTATTTTGATCGCATCTTGTAGATGTTATTAAAAGATCGTTGGGTGACACTGCTTTTTTTAACTCTGGAAACTGTTCCATGCGCTCACATTACTTAAATTTTACTATTTTTTTTTTCTCTGAGCTACCTTTTATTCAATTAATTTAAAACACCACCAATATCTAAAAAAATAAAATGTTATTTAGTTTAAAGGTACTTCTTTTAATGATAATCATTAACATAAGAAACACGATTCCCTATCTACATGAAGACCAACATTTGAACTTTTACAAAGATCTCACTAAATGACCAGTAATATGTCGCTATCCAAAAGACACTTTTATTTAATTTGTTTATTAATTTTGCTTTCACTTTGTATCGTGAACAGAAAAGTGATCACTTTAAAAAAAAATTTCTCAATTTGATATTAATTTAAAAAAAAATTACTTGTAAAACGTTTTATTACCTTTAAAATATTTTTGTGGGTTTCGTGAAAGGCTACGTGATATTTTGTAATATATTTTTTTATTATTTAGATTATTTAAAAAATATTTTTAGTTAAATTCAAGAAGAAATGTTTTGTTAACATGCACATCCTTATTCCCCATGTGATGGTGAGTGTACATGTATATACCAGCGTCCCTGAGATGGCACTTAGAGCCTTAATTAAGTTACTAGCCGTGGTACTTACACCGTAACCGTCGTTGTCTGTTTTAAACATTTATTTTATAGAAATGTAAAATAAATTTAAGTTTTAAAATTATGGAAGCTGTCGAGATTGCTCCAAACTATAAAGTAACATTTTTTAAAAGGTATGCTACATGTAATTTTACAAGGCAAATCAGTATTTTGTTACGACAAGCAGTTCTAGTATATGGTACTTAGAGCCTTAATTAATTCCAGTATTCAGTTGTGGATCTCTGAAAAATGCATTTAAATGAAGAAACAAACGATTCGCCGTATTTTTATTCTCACAGAAGAGTCAAATCAAAAGAAGTATTTTGTGCACGTATCTATATGTAGGTATGCTGATTTTTCCTGGTGAAAATGATCACACTTCAAAAATTTTTTTTTTTTTCGTCGGCAGAACTTCACTTTCATTGGTCTGTGTGAGGCTTGGAAGTGAAAAGGTCTTAAGAGCTAGTAAAATCAATTTATGTTCTAATCGTTATAAATATTTTTTTAGGGGTTAAAGACTATTATCTGTTTTAAAAAAAACTTTATCGATGTTTAAAAATTCAATAGCTCTAGCTAGTTCACCTCAGCTTAATTTTAAGTACAATAATCCCAAATAAGAAGGACTATGAAAAACCTTATTATTTAGAAATCATGTTTTATTTATAATCTATATAACTATTGTTTTTTTTTTAAGTACATGTTCCTAAAACTTTATCTACAAATTAATCTAAATTTCATTATTTAAAATTAACATCTCGTATCAATTATTTTTCAATCACCGTATATGCACAGCGAGCGCAATTTCGAGTAGGAGTAACATATTAATATTTCAGTAGCTTGAGAATTGCATTTAAATTAACATTATGCAGTCTCATATCACGTGGGCCGAGGTGCAAGCATTTATAGATGGGTCCAGCTGATAACACCTTGAATAAAAGCTGCTGAACGAATATACGGTGAATTCCGATCAAAGGTTCCCCACAGATGATTTTTTATTCTAATGAAAATTGTATTTTATTTAGGTGTTTATTTGGGTGACTGAAGGAATTAACTATTAAAAAATGTTGTGAATGTATCTTGTGTGTTGTAAGTAAGCTCAAATTTTCCTTACTTCGAATGAAATTGATAAAAATTAATCAAATATCGAAATTTATTCATAGACAATTTCATTGTCCACGTAAATTAGCGACATCAGTTTTTTTTTCAAATTGCCATAGAGCATACTTCTAGAGATTATTTGTTCAGTGTTTATTTGTTATACTGGGTGACTTTGAGTAATGATTAAAAAAATATCAAAATAATAAACGTGAATGGATTAGTGATATTCGAACCTAAATGTTTTTTTTTATCCCTCATAACTATGTTGAATAGTTGAATGGTAGAATCATTGAACGTTAAATCGTCGAATCTTCAAATTGTCGAATCATTGATTCGATGCATGGTTAATGATATAAATTAATTATTTTAAATAAATAAGAGAATCCAAGGATTCGACTTTATTAATTTGATGAACCGATGTAATGAAATATTTCGTTTTTAACTTACTGTCATTGAGAGAATTTTGATTTATTTTTTGATTGATGGCTTCCGTGGTTGAGTGGTGAAGACGCTCGATTAAGAAAGCAGAAGTTGCGGGCTCAAACATAATATGTTTATTTAAATTTATTAAATATAAAAAATAATATATAATACCTATATTTGCGGTACGTTCCAGTTTTGTCGATACTCTACGTATCGCACTGGTAAAAGACCACCATTCAGAATCGAAACGTTGCTTGAAATGGCTTTAGCAGTGCTTGGTGATCAGATTTGAATAGCCATGTACTTCCCAACCTTCCTCTTCACCACCTCCTTCTTCTTCCCCATTTCCTTCCTCTCCCTAATCTCCTCCTCTCCCTTCTACCCTTAGCCTCGTAACATACCCCAATTGTGGATACCATAGTCCCACAGGCTTCAGATGGTTGGGAGCAGTTGGGACTCTTGTCGGTATTAAGAAAGTTTTTCTGTGATGTAAAACAAACCTGTTTTCAAATGCATTGGAGTATTGAATATTGTTTGTCTTCGTCATATTCTGATACCTCCCAAAATTACATACTAACTAGATGAGTAGGCACTGGGCAGGTACGCTCCTACAATTATTTTTGAGATTCGTGGGCTTGTGGATCAACAGCAATTTAATTGAATTGATTGGGGAATAAACCAAATCTTCTTTACCAGGTGCGCAATGGCAGTTACTGTGAGATGAGAGAGAAGAGCATATCATTAATATGCTCGGTCAAGTTATTACTGACACATTTTTTGTTATTACAAGTCGTCGTAAAGCGGTTAAGAAATTTGACTTGTGGTCTTAATTCCCCCGGAAGTAGTATTTTATATGTATATGTAAACATATTTAAATCTTTTTCAACTTTTTGATTCTGATCTCTTCTTTTTCACGAGGGAGTTAATAAAAGAATTTACCACTTTGGAAGATGTTTGAAGTTGTTAATTTAAAGTTTTCATCAAATAATTGCCGTATCTAACATTTTGTGGTAAAAGTTTGTATTTCGTTCAATTTAATTGAATTAAGCTTTAAGAATGTGTAGGCGCCTATTTAAAATTTAAAAATAAATAGTTCTGCACATCTTTGGGGATGCTGAGTGGATAGTCTTTTCAAGGAACGGAAGGAATGAACCTGGGACTTGATGAAGCCTACGTTGTCGGAGGAAGAAATCATAAAGGCCGGCAAATTATTCCACAGCCGAGCTGTTAAACAAGAGCGAGTTGTAGAAGGGACCCTTTCTTATGTGTCGAATGTCAACCGTGTACAAGTGTTGGGTGCGCGTTTGGCGAGTATCCCTGTTGTGAATCGGTGCTGAAGAGATCAATGACGCAAGTTTCTGGGAGCATCTTCTATTGAAATAACGGTAGAACAAGACAGTATTCCCACCAAAGATTGAAATCTGTCTGTTGAGAAAAGGTAACTTATCAAACGGAACGTCTGTTTCTGCATAGAGTCAAGTACTTTTTTCAGGTATTTAAGGACTCCAGAGCAGAGGTGGCTGTCAAATTTAACATTAAAGCACACTTATTATGAGTTTAAAAAAAAACGTTAATTTTAATGAATTACTCAAGTACTAGTTTAGTCTTGATACACACGTCAAAAGGGACATAGTGAGTATATCGTGAAGTAGCGTAATCGGAATAATTTTTTAAAACTTTTTTACGTATGAGCGAAAATTACTAGTATTGTTTTTTGACAATTGGTACCTACACTTGATATTATTTAACTCCACCTTTTTTAAGAGAACTCCTACTTCTGTTTTCAGAACTGTAACCGAGGAGTATTTTTTAGACATTAACAACGTCTAACTAGATAAACTATGCAATACATTACTCGTACCTCCGTGCAGCAGCTTAAAAACCCAAAATAAATGGACAAGTTTGCGGCGTTACTTGACAGAAAGCCGCAACACACTTCGTGCTACGAAACTTAGTGTAAATTTACAAATAAATTGCCCTTAATTGCACCAAATTAGAAGAAATTACCATTTTACGAGGGACAAGTTTGCGTTGGAAACGAACATTCTAAAAAAATACAGGAAGTATCTTGTTTGCTCTTGCTTGTTGGGTTTTAACGTTGAGGTAGTAATAAACTTATGCACTTCTGCATTGATAAGTATGTATATATAGTCAATAAATACCCCACTTTATGCTGATATCGAAACATCAGCACGGATGATCCAAATGATATCTTTCTCCATTTTGCAAAGTCGTTAAACCCTAAGTACGATTTAAGTATAATGGCTTCATTACATGCACGGCTTGTTACCTTTGAACATGTTTTATAAAAAAAATATAGAATCACGATTCGTACTTTATCTTTAAAATGGTAAGCAGCGATGATGGAAGCAGATTCCATTGTATCATTTCACATGTAAGTTCGGGTATATAGGTAGGTACTATTGAGAAAAAAGTGTTTGCCTAGAAAATTCTGAGAAAATTTGTGCACATTCAATGACATATATAGTTAATAGTTAATACTAATAGTGAAAGACCACCATTCAGATTTGAAACGTTGCTTGAAATGGCTTCGGCCAAATTTGCTGACCAAATCTGAATATCCATGTACTTCCAAACTTTCACCTACCCCTTCTTCTACACCTTCTCACCACATTCAGCCTCACTAGATACCCCGATTGGGGATGCCATAGTCTCACTGACTAGATGGTTGGGAGCAGTTGGAACTCTTTTGCAGTATTCATGATTTAAATAAATGACGCTAGAGCTTACAGTCTAAGAGTTTTTTTTACTTAAACACTGGTAGTTTTTGTTTTAAACTGATGATATAAGATTGATATAGACGAATACCACGACAAATTAACAAAGTAAGAGTTTTGACTTTCATTTAATTTAAGAGCACAGTATCTTTTCTGTGTTCAAATAAATTATACAACATAGGCTTTATTAAGTAAATGGTTTATTCTGAGCACAAATCTTACTCCAAGGTAATATGTGAGTGTTGGTAGTAAGCTTTATTTAGGTTTTGTGTATTTCCTAGAAACTTTAATTTCGTAATTTTTGTTAGTCTGTTGTTGTTTCGGCTACTGTCATCGCGTCGTATTAAACGTTAATTCAATCATTTTCCAAGAAATGATTCGGCATTTTGGGTAAAGCATGCTTCCCATTCGTCGGAATTGGAGGAAGACTGTGATTGTGCAATTGTGCGGCAGCCGGCTGAGAAGGGGAATTAAAACTTAAATTAAAACCGAACAGACAGGGCTCACGAAATGGTATTTGATAACTGTAAGGGATCCAAGTCAACGATGAAAAAAGGAACCCAGTACAAGTATTCCTGGAAAAGTCATTGTCTTCTCGTTCATTCTGCTCCATGAGTTTATGTTATGCACTGCTTCTAATTAAAAGAATCACGAATTTTGTATTCACATACCTTTGTTCCAGACTCCCACAAGATGCAAAACTTTTGCCGAATATATTTGTTTTCTTAGTATTATGAAGATCGTTTTCACATTTATATTTTTTCGTTTCAACATTCTTTCCTGTGATACTATGTAAAAATAATGTTTGGTGATCATTTTTACACTATTACTATCATTTTCAAAATAATTATTGTATTATTGACTCACCTTCTTTGTTGCAACTCATCCAGTTCAAAATTCCTTGCCGTAGACTCGGAAACAATGAATTTGCTATTCCTCAATCATCACTTTACTAATTATGGGTATCATTCTTCACTTTCCAGAATGTCGAGATTTGTTAACTCAAGCCATGGTCTTGAATTTTTTGGTACTGATCTAAATGATTTTTGTCATTCTTACGATTCTACCAAAAAATTGACTTGACCTTGGCTTTGACTTGAATGTTCTTTCTAATGTATACATTTTTTCTATTTTTGTCATTGCTTCATTATAATATTATGTATGTGCTGTTCTTTCTTTGTTGCTCTTTCCCCCATTTCGTGTTATGTATTTATTTGTCAACAGACAAAAGTCCGTTGGCTTATAATAAAAATAAATACAATACTGAAAATAGTACAAGGATTGCATAAATTCAATAAAATTGTTCTGGTCACGTCACAGGAAAAAAGGAACATAGTATAATACTCTACTGAATTGGAGACTGATAGATAAAAATTTAATATGATAGATGGAATTTTTTTAAATAGTGATGCAATATGAGATTATAGCTTGTTTATACTTTGTTTCTTCTTTTTTAGTCTCTGCTTCATTTTTGACGATCGTTAGCCGCACTCTAATTGGCCTGGTGAACAAGGTTCCTCTTGGTCTATCCTTGCATGAAGAGCCACGAACAATGACGTTCCGGACGCCTGTGATATTGTATTACTATTGATAGTTTGTTAAAGCTTTGTTATAACTTTGTTAAAACATTGCTAAAACTTTTTTTAAGCTTTGTATTCTTTGCTCAAACATTGTACTCTTTGTTACAACTCTGTTTTCTTTGTCTATATTTTTAAAAAGTATGTTTATATTTTTAATATACCTTGGTTGATACTTTGTTTTTACTTTGTACATTCACTATTGATACATTGTTTTTACTTTGTATATATCTACTTTGTTTTTACCTTTTCAATAAATAGTTTTGTATTTGTAATTTGATTGTACTTTGTTTATATTCTGTTTGTTCTTAATTCGTACTTATTTATACTTTGTTTGTTCTTTTTTTGAATACTTGCTTAAACTTTCACGCTCTCTGCAGTTATTTTTCCGTCGCGCTCACGGCACGATAAGTGGCGGTCGGGGCCGCCCGCGCGCCGCCCGCCGCCCCCACTCCGCTGCCTGCCGCCCGCCGCCGCCTGCCGCTGCCGGCGCGGCGCGCTAACAAGCCTCTCCTTGTGACGCGAGGAAGAATAATACTAATAATAATTGCGGGGCGAGCTGTGCGTAATTATTATGGCGCGCCTTGTGGCTACAGCGGGCTATGGCTGCGGCTCGACCCTCCCGGCCCGGGATAACTATACCCCACTGCCTGCCTGTGCACGAAGGATTCAGCAGAACGATGGACTTTTGGATAGTCCTATATTGTCTTACCACTGAGAGCTCCATTGTAAACTGTGCTTTTTTAACGTGAATACTGCACAGGAGTCTCAACTGCTCCCAACCATCCAGAGTCATGATCATGACATCCTTGCATCTTAACGTAATAGTACTACAAGAAACAGAGAAACATAATTCGAAAATGACCTCATCACGAAGTCCCATCAGATTTTGAAATCTAGCATAGAAGCTCATTGGAGTAAGATATTGGCCCCATCAATCTCAACGCTGCCAGGATGGACTCCCTCTTGATGTTCTTCTGTAGACATAAGACCTAATATCCTGCATTAAAAAAAATTATTTTTTATTTTTTTTTCTATGTTTTTTCCTATGTTTTTTCTTTTTTATTCTGTATTTTTGTATTACGATTTTATTTTACGTATTTTTTTATCAATTATGGAATGTACCGCATAACTCTACTCCAGCATACTTTTTTGGATAAAAACTTTGTTATCATTATTATTCTTGGAGAAACAATGTATGGAGAGAGAGCTAATTATTTTTACCCAACCGATACAAACTTGCGATAAATCACTTTCTCCGGGTTTTTACGTCGTACACCATGAGAGAGAAAGAGACAACAAAAATAATACTCCGCTTCTACGTACTGTCACAATGATCTTGGGCTCCTGAGTCACCGCGAGACTCCGCCCACTTATTTTATTATGCCACTGAACTTGACACAACTAAACGGTTTTTTAGGTTAGATGCTATATTTTTATTGATATCAATACTGTGGAAAAGTTGTCATACGAACAAACAAAAACATTTTGTCGATATGGGATATGAATGGATGTATAAATACCCTAGCCTTGGTCTTAGCCACGCCCAGGTCCGCCGAGTCAGGTAAAAATCATCAAAAACTGACTATACTGCCTTGGATTGATACCACTCTATATACTCTAAGTTATTATTAGTATTTGTATGTACAATTAGTTGTGACCAGTGGCGGCTCGTGACTTTTTGGTGTGCGATAGATTGAAAAACGTTTATTGATGTTTTTTTTATTTCCAATTTTTGTTTAAAGATTTCTTAGAAATACGTGCAGTGCACCACCAAAACTGAAAAACCCTGAAAATTTTCACGCAACAAAAATGAATCTTGAAAAAAATTAAAATCATTTTCGGCTAAAAATAACACTAAAAATGTCGTATTTTTCAATCTTATCTCTAGCACACTAAAAACTCACGAGCCGCCACTGGTTGTGATGTTGAAGGAAGTGGGGGGAGGAGTTATACAAGAAGAATATTGAGAAATACCCATCTTTCAAATCTGGTCAACTTTTTGCTAACTTTAAAAATAAAGACAAACATCCCCGGGTTAACAATAACCTAAAAATATTCGAAAAACTTCTACTGCCATCATAATAAGCGGAAAATATTGCTTGTGCAATGATGGAGAACTTAGCCAGAAGATGAATTAAACCCATGACTTGGGGGTGGGAATCTGACGCGTTTATCCACTCATCTACAGACCGGTCAAACTAAACACGGTTATTGCTATTTTAAGCAACGTTTCGATTTTCAATGGTTATCTTTCACCATGGCGATGCTAAGAGTATCTACCACTATTTACGTTATAATGTATTACCATATATAGCTGAGCCCTCTACGCATTCTGGTTCATATTCAATGTGCAGTACTGTAAAACTGAGTTTATGTAATACTTACAATGGTGGGCTATCTCGTTTGGACATCTTTAATAATTATAATCTAAATAAAAAATATGATAAATTTAAAAAATCTGGTAGATACACAAAAAGTACACAAAGATACAACAAAAGTACACAATGGGCGATTTCCTATTAATTTTGATTATAAAAGTGTTTTAAATTTAATATTTGAGATTATTATATATTCCATTTCTATTTTTATTTCTTTAATATAAGAGGTGTGGTCAAAATAGATTGGCTTTATATATTTTAGATTTCCATACAATAAATATTCCTAGTTTAAAAGAGAGAGAGAGAGAAGACAACGTTCGTTATCAAAATTATAAAATAATCTTTTTAAATCTCTACTTACATAATAAAGTACCTACCTTTAATGTATTTTAGCAAACATTATTCTATATTTAAAATGGGTAAATAAATTAAAGCAACTAATATTTTTTCTTGGCTAGTCAAGTTACATCCCCTAATTTTTCACGTTTCAGCTATTAAATCATATGAAATACATCCCTAATGCGCAACATCCTTTTTTATTGTGGTTCTTTAATCTTTTCCATAGATCGAAAAAGAAATCACATACATGCATATATGTTAATAAAATAAACACAATGTGTGTGTGCAAAAAAGCGTGATAATTGGTATTGAATAAATAAGGTTGTGTTTTAATATTAAGTGTTGAAGCTGCCATCGACTTGGGTGTTATTAGTTCGCAAATAACTGCTATTGATTTTTTAATTGCCGTTTTATCGATATTTTTCAAAGTATCTCCGATTGAATTTTGATAATTAGTAGGAATAAAACGTTTGAACAAAATTTATTTCCCTTAATTATTAGACGGAGGTTAAGTTTTGAGAAAATAAAATTTTATGTGGTATTCTAAATTCTTTGATGATCTAACTCGAATACTACAGGATGGTCACAAAAACTCTATCTGTTTTAGTGAAAACATTACAAATTATATAATATACATACTACATCCGTGGTTTTGTACCGCCCTGGTGGAACACCGTCATTCAGAATCAAAAACGTTGCTTGAAATGGCGTAGTTGCTTCGGAGGCTTGTAAGAGATGGGAAAGAGGAAGGTTTTAAAGTGACCTGGCTATTCAGAAGTCATTTTAAGCAACGTTATGATTCTTATGGTCCTTGGGCAGAGCGATACTGAGAGTCTGTACCATTAGGTACATGAGAAAAGATAAAACGTAAGAGCTTGTTTTTTATTTAAGTTTTTAATTTAAGTTTAAGGATTTGATAAAGCCCAATGCAAGGAAAAAGTTTGATCTAGTATAAGCGGAATAAAGTTATTTTCTTCGATTAGGAATCTAATGTAAAGCAAGAAAAAATCGTTTCTGAACAATAAGTCATTTGTGAACTTTAGGACATCCCTGTACCATATATTACATTATGCAGGTGATTTAAAAGGTAGCTTGTAATAAAACTGTTTTGTTAATAGGTTCTCTTTTGCGTAATGTTACCTTTTACAATTCCCACATTCCATATTAATCGACATCTAATATATATTCTTCTAATTATTGTTTAGAGAAACTCTCTAAACTGTCCAAATATAAAAATAAAAACAAAATGGCGCTAATCATTGCATTGTAACGACGTCAAAATCGGGAACCATTAAGTGTCAAAAATACAAAATGGCGCTTATCATTGTATTGTCACGATGTCAAAATCGGGAACCATTTAATGTCAAAAATACAAAATGACGTTAATCATTGTATTGTGACGATATTAAAATCGGGAACCATTAAGTGTCTAAATGGCGCTAATCATTGTATTGTAACGATATCAAAATCAGGAACCATTAAGTGTCAGAAATAAAAAAAAATGGCGCTAATCATTGCATTGTGACGATGTCAAAATCGGGAACCATTTAATGTCATAAATACAAAATGACGCTAATCATTGCATTGTGACGATGTCAAAATCGGGAACCATTAAGTGTCAAAAATACAAAATGGCGCTAATCATTGCATTGTAACGACGTCAAAATCGGGAACCATTAAGTGTCAAAAACACAAAATGGCGCAACAGTTTCACTGTGCAAAAGTTTGAAACAACGCAACCTAAGAAACAAACCTTTTTTTCCTAATTACAAGTTTTATCCGCCATTATTTGTTCGCCCGCTTCCCCCGTTTTATGGCACTGTGCCGCCGCCTTTGGTTGGAATAATTTACTCCACTGTCTTTCGGCACCTGCCCAATCTAGTTATCCGTAATAACACATCTTCCCCCGGCTTGCGTCTCCCTCGCACCGTCTTAAAGGACATATTGCCTTCCCTCCCCCTCTGTTAAGGTGTACGAATTTACGCTCTATTCTTTCACACTCGGCACTCTGTGTGCGTGGGGGAATTTTATTTATATTTATACAGCACGCGGTACCTACCTAACTACCGGTGACGAAAGAACATTGCTTAGGATGCAGCGTAACAATGTTAATATGATATCAGATTTATGACTGTCGACAATAGTCACCTTTAGACGCATTGGAATGTCACGTTGTTGAAGCCCTCACGTTTGACAATTGAGCACACGCGTGCATTATTAACTGTTTTTTTTTTTTTTATCCGATTTAAGGTTGGAAACTTGTGTATGCAAATATTTTATTACTTTCTAGCTAGCACCATTTGTCCAGACTGAAACTGGAGTCTAGAGTTGTAGTCTCACGTATTTGACATTCTTTGATCCATTATAATAAATAGTCTCCAATCAACAATATACTTATAGCACAGGTAGGTACTTACCTACTTACGATTTTAGCACGGCTAGATTTACTTTGTCTTTTTTTTAATTTATTATTTAACTGTCCGTAGGCATTCCCGATTGAGGTATATTCTGAGACTAAAGATAGCGAGGAGAGGAAGAAGATGGGGGTAGAGAAAGTTGGGAAGCTCATATCTGGTCACTAAACAATATTTTACATATTTTAAGCAACGTTTCTTATTTGATATTTGAATTTTTTATCAGTTTTACCAAAAGTAAGGAAAATTTTGGTTTATTCGAGCACACTGACACGCACACAGCCCACTTCTCTTGATTTATCTTCAGTTGAATATATCAACGCTGGAAAGGCAAAAGGTATTAGGCGACACTTTGGTCAAAAATGAGTTAAATATGCAGTTTTAATCTGTTTTTTTTTCTGCATCGAATTCTCTGACTCTCGTTTGATTCTGAAGACTTTCGTGGCGTTTCAGCCATCTAAAATATATTTACAATTTGGGAGAAGGCTCGACTCAAGCGACACAAGCTTGAGACTTTCTTTGGCATGTTCTCGCTTTAGGTAACTCAATGTGGGCATTGAATAACTTGAGTTATCTTTTTTTTTCAAATACAACCGAGTACTGAAGACATTTTAGTTTTCAACCTTTTGCTTTTTACAGCGTCGATATCAATAATTTTATATATATATAAATATGTTTGGTGCTAAAACACTACTTGTCCCTTATTTTCTATAATCCTACCTACCCACTACCAGCTACTGGGTAAGTAGGGGAGTGGATATGTAACACACAAAATGGTACGTGTATGCGTTTGTCGCTGCTGGTGTGTGTTTATCTCAACTTACGCACTTATCGTGTTAAGAGCTCTTTGATTTCGACAGCTTCGTGTTTGATATAAGCCTGCCAAATTTCACATCAAGCGAGAATCTCAAGGAGAAAAGAGAGGGTTCTTGCGAAACATCGGATAGCTGATGGTCTGTATTTTGCGAGTCACGTCTCGGTTTTGAAAACTAGAAATTAAATTAGGACTAAAACATTAAGGCAGTCAGTAACCATTATTTAATACCAGATGTAACTAAAAAATACATATGTATTCCTTGAATAAAAATAATAGCCTTGCCAAATATATTATAATTAGTTACCTTATCGCTTGATCGGATTTGATAAGATTTTTTTTATAATTTATTTTCTGATACAATTCCAATTTCGAAAATGTCACAGTCGTACGCACAAGGAAATTATATTGTTTGAAGTCTTGGTTACTTTGAGGGCTGTGACATCAAAATATCTTATACTCAGTAGATGAAAACAAAATTTAAATAAAAATAGTGCCAATCAGGTGTTGGAAATACAAATAAAATACGACCAAGATTGGGGATTTGATGGTGGGTACGCTCTTTATGGTTAAATGGTTATTCAAAAGATTTAGAAATGTATTTTACTCTTTTTAAATTGACAATTGACTTAATATCTTTATACAAATCATAAAAGATATATTCGTATGGATACAAACATAGATTTTATTCATAGATGTCTGCTAGCTATACTTATGCCACAATTGACTTAATATGATATAATAAGATGTAAAATTAAAAATAAGTAAAACGTACTTATTTATTTATATATCAATATGTAATTGAGGTACATTAGAACAAATGTATGGTAAAGTGGGTGTACCTACTTATAAACCGTGATTAATTTTATCATTAACTACTCATAACCTAAGTTTCAGAACTGAAATGCAAGAAGGCAGCCTTTCTGCGATAGGGAGATGTTTTATCCCTCGGGCCCTTATGTGGCGGCTCTAAAATAATAATCCAATTAGCCTGACCTATTATAGTGGGAATATGTTATGTTTCAACAATTGTCAGACGAAAGAGAAGTGGCCGCCATATATACGTATTTACATATAGTAGATTTGTGCCGCGTTCCAGAGTGATATATACTCTTAGTATCGCCCTGGTGGAAGAGCATTATATATTCAAAACATTGGTTGAAATGGCTTTAACCGTGTTTGGTGATCAGATAAAAATAGTCAAATACTTCCCAACCTTTCTCTTACTCATCTACTTCCCCTCCCTATTCCCTTCAGCCTCACAACATACCTCAATTGAGGACATCATAGTCTCACTGGCTGCGGGCAGTTGGGACTTTTGTGTGCTATTCACATTTTAAAAAAATCTGTGGAAGACAATAAAAGTTTCACACTTTTTGAACCAGCCGCCAGAACGGTGTAACAAAACTGTTTACGCGAAACGTGCCCCCACTTTAGTATCTTGTACATTCCGTGGAAATGCTATCACATTTTCCCAAACTCCAAGGTGGTATGTAAGTAGGGCTCGTCTAGCTCAAATCCCGGCTCAAGGGTAGCTACCTTAATATGTGCGTGGTATTTAATCGATAGACTTTCCTGATCAAACTATCAAATAGTTAAGGCTTACATCATTAAATTATAATCTCAATTCAAAGGTTCAATTCAAAGTATCCCCATTTATCCAAGAATCTTACAAATTTTCATAAACGCCCAGATTTTGCACATAAAAAATCAGCACAATTTTTATTATACGTATCGTAAACCAAAAATTTCTATTGAAAATATAAACTATAGCTGCTAGAAAAAGAATGTTAATTCAATACAGACAGAAGATCGATGTTAAATTATTTTTTTCTTTATGAAACCTATTAAATTTGTCTTTATCATTTCAAATGTTACACATATGTTTAATTATATATATTTTTTATAATAAATACCAGACAAGAGTCACAACTGCTCCCAACTGTCTAGAGCCAGTGAGACTAAGGCATCACCAATTGGGGTATGTTGTAAGGTTTAAGGTAGTAGGAAGGGGAAGGAGATGGAAAAGAGGAAGGTTGGGCAGCACCTGGCTATTCAGATCTGGTCACAAAACACAGCTAAAGCCATTTCAAGCAACGTTTCGAATGGTGGTGTTACACCAGGGCGATTCTTAGACTATCTACCACTCTAGAACGTGCCACAATTAAACTACATATTAGGTTATAAATATTTTATCCTGTTAAACTACTAGATAGAAGTTCGTCAACAGGTTTTCATTTTTATCAACCAAATATATTTTGAGTTAGCATTGATTTTAATGTTTTTGTATTAAAATCTATGTCTGGAATAAATTTAGGTCTCCTCTTACGTAATAAAGTAAATTTTTATCTACTGCTTTTTGTCAAAAAATTGTAGTAATTTCCTTATAATAATTTTACAAGAAACATATTTCATAAAAGCACTAAACTAGTCAAGGAACAAGTGAATTCTAACAGACAGAAAAACATTAACGTAATATTCATAACCATGTCATTATAATGAAGACTAAGTTAACTCTAAATGAAGTTTGTGTAAGTTACTAATATTTAGCAGTAACTTCACGAAATATTACTATTTTAATCGTATTTATCAAAACTTAAGATATTAAAAAAAACAGCAAAAATGGATGGAAAATCAGAAAAAAAAATTGTAAAAAAAATCTTTTCTACAAAAAACATTTTTTCAGTATGCATCTAGTTCCACTATTGGCAGTCTTGCCTTAGTGCAACTAATCTCACTGTACTTAATATTATGTGATAGAATCACGTGAACCACAATTATTTTTGTAATTAGAATTAACTTTAAAGCATTGAAGGTTTATTTTTTTTTTTAATATTTAAATAATATCAATAATCAACAACAGAAATATGAAACAGAAAATAAAAAAACAATGGTCACAACCTACAAAAAAATCAATAATCTTCAAGGAAAAGTATGAGATCGATTAAGAATGTCGGTTTCTAATAAGGTTCCAATGGATGAATTGGTTGAAGCATTACTCCCGGATAGAGTAGAAGATCTATGTTCGAGTCTCGGTTGTGACCATTTTTTTTTTTGGCCTTTTCTGTTACTTATAGATATTTTTGTATTTATTGTCGCACTGTTAATTCAATTGAATTTAGTATTCTGACGGATTTTTGGGGATTGAAGGGAACTTGTACTGTAAATCAATTAATAAATACTATGATCGACACTGAATTAATTTCATCAATGGCAAAATAAAGTATTTATACTAACAGAGGGATTAATTTTATTTTACAGGTAAGATAAAAGAATAATTCCGACCAAAGTTCCATCTAGTGACAAAATACCTAGAAATTAGACTGCCGGAGGGTGTAAAAAAGCCTATCGTTTTATCGAAACTACAAATTATCTTTTTTTTTTTTGTATGATTGGGATAAAATAATACCTAACACCCACTTAAACCCTAATTTTTGAAACGCCAAAATAAAAAGAATTCATTATTTATCTAAATTTCAAAGTATCTTAATCGTGTTATATTTAACTGATGTAAAAAATGGAAAGAGTTATTTGTTCATGGTGTGATCTTATGATTATTACATATTATTTCTAAATATATTCGAAAAATAATGTATCGACTAGTGGCGGCTCGTGACTTTTTAGTGTGTTAGAGTGCTGAAATTGAAAAATACAACGTTATTGATGTGTATTCGGCTAGAACAACATCAATAATGTTGTTTTTTTTTTAAATCTTAGCTCTCTAGCACACAGCTAAGTCACGAGCCGTTACTGGTATCGACTTCATTGAGTGGGAGGTAAATATTCGTAAGCCTAGTTGTTTGAACCCCCATCACATTTGACGTCGTAATGAAACCACCAACTAGCGCCATTTTGCTTTATTGTCATCTACACGATGTCTGTTAATTGCTCGACCTGTGAGAGTGTATTTGCATGTTGATGACGGTTGTGTTGAACGGCTTAATCAACGACTAATCAAACAACCTAAAATTTGATAAAACGCTGATAAGTTGAAAATCAGCGGTTAGCAGAGACCGTTTGAATGTCAAAAAAATTGTAATGACCCTGAATGCCAATTTGTGACGATGGCAAATAATGCGACAGAAGTGCATACACCTGGGCCTTAGTTTGTTTAAGTTAACGGCTTGACGGCCTTATTTCTACAGACGGCAAAAAGAAGAACTAAAGACACAATGCTTGTCGTTATTCTTCTGTAAAAATATTTTCATATGGGTTACTTCCAGTTTTTTGTTGTTATTTTTATGAAACAAAGCGATAAAATGAAAAAAAAACCTGTGAAAAGTGATGCACGAAGCATTATTCTTAAGGTTTTGGTTTTCATGGACTTGAAAAATCAATAAAACCTTCTTAAATATAGAATAAATTATTTTCAGTTAAACATTAGAACAACTTAACAATTAGAACAAGCCGTCAACTGACGTTGTATTGTCAGCTTCGCAGACAATTAACCATTAGAAGAGTTCATTTTTTGTCGATTTGTTACTGAATTTTATACGTATGCTGATTGTGTCCAATTAATAAATGATTGAATTTATTGCTTTTATCAAAATGAGTTAATAATGAAGGTACTAATTGAATCATCTAAATAAGACTTAAGTCCAAGGAGAGTGAAAATAATGTATGATGCAGATATAATGGAAGAAGTCGGAAACTCCCAAGGAAAACATAAAACGATCAAGTGAATCAAATACTTGAATCAGGCCACGTGAAGAGTAAGAATAACAGAATAGCACGTATGAGACGATGTATGAATGTGAATGAAGCTAGGAGTGTGTTTCAAGACAGAGTTGAACGGCGGTCCGTCTTTTCTGCCTACCCCTGCGGGGAAACGGCGTGATTGTTAGTTACTTAAGTCCAAGGATTTATTTCGCTCTGGTATCCGCGATTTCTATAGTGGCAACGCCACCGACTGAAAAGTTAAGTGTGTTAATTTGTACATACTGTAACCCACACAAAGTCGATAGCCAAGCTAAATGGAAACAGTTCTACATAAAATTTTGAATGATAAAATTCTGATCACCTCTTTAACTATCTTGAGAACTGTGCACAATTTCGAAACTGAGATGAATTTCCGATTTGAATATAATTCACGTTGGTGATTAGCATATTCCACCTGATTGTCAAGGAAATTTGATATCACCACTGCAGGCATTCTGTTAGTCCATAATAATTATTCCACTCCGAGTTCTTCCGCGATATACCAACCTGTTTGCCGACGTTTGGCCGTGTATTTGTCTGTAAGCATAAACATCTATCTGTAATTGTATTTATCTGTAAGCAATAGCATCTATCTGTGTCTGTGTGTATGTCTGCTGTCTGTCTGCTCGTCTGTCTGTTTGTCTGGTCTGTTGTGAGCTGGCGGGACCCGCGGGACCATCTTTTGTTCCCGGCAATGCTCGCCAATACCAACCACAGTTGGTGCTAATTGCGTAGCCGATAAATCTTGGCGAACTCGCGAGCCAACGGCGCGAGAAATGCACGAATGTGCTGCTATGGTCACCGGGGAAACGGCGAGCTTTTCTCGGAGATGTACTATTTTTTGTGCGATGTTTCTAATAGTGTCAGAATAATGGTGTGGAGTTCAATATTTCTGAGTACGATTTAAAATATCAGGGTAGGTATGTAGCAACCTTAGAGCAAGAATATATATGGAGAGATAGCTAAATATTTTTATCAAACCTATACAAATTTACGATAAATGACTTTCTCCGGGTTTTTAACAAGACAAGTTCTCACATAATATAGCACAACCATTCGGTATGTAAGAATGTTTTCCGTCTCCCGCGTCTCCGGCGACTCCGCCTACTACGTTTTGTTATGCGATATAACAGGACATAAATCAACGGTTTTTAAGATATATCCTATTTTTTTGTCGATACCAATATTGTGAAAAAGTGTTTGTACAAATAAACAAAAACATTATGTCGACATGTGCTATGAATGGATGTATAAATACACTAGCCGTAGCCCTAGCCCTAGCTGCGCCCGAGTTAGGCAAAAATCATCAATACTGTCAGAGCAATTATATACAAGAAAGAGCGCTGCTGTAGTCAATTTTGATGAGGTTTGCCGGACTCGGCAAGACCTAGGCGTAGCTAGGACTAGGGGCTAGGATATTTATACTTCCATTCATAACACATGTCGACATAATGTTTTTGATTATTCGAATAACCACTTTTTCAGAGTATTGTTATAAAATAAAATATATCGTATAACCTAAAAAAATCGTTGACTTATGTCCATTTATGTCGCATAGGAAAACGTGTGGGCGGAGTCAACGGAGACGTGGGACTAGAATAACAGTTTTACAGTACTTTAAAGCGGTGTGCTAATTTTGGAAAATTTGCTGTCTCTTTCTTTCTCATGGTGTACTACGTAAAAACCCGGAGAAAGTGATTTATCCCAAATTTGTATAGGTTGGGTAAAAATAATTAGCTCTCTCTCCATATATTGTTACTCCAAGGTAGCAACCCACATAGAGCTCGACACATTTGACTTTGCAGTCAAGGGCGTCGCCACTGTGGCTATTTTGAATAAAAAAAGAGTTTGTTAGGTCCACTTTAGACCACCTGCAAGGTTTAGCATGTCAAGCTGTAAATGCAGGTAATGTAACGTGCAATTATTTCCTTTTTTTTTGGAAACTCAATTCTACAGTTTTCATCAATGGCTACCTCTACATTTTTATAATCCGTGATAATGTTCGAGGTGTGTTTTGTCTAAATCTCTTGGGATTCGTTTGTTAACTTTCAGCGTTCAACATCTAACAATAATTTAAGAGGTGATCAGTTGCACTCATTGTTTTTTTAAACAACACAATCCGAATTCTCGCGGCCGGTTTGCTGAGAGATTTAAGCTTATTTATTCGGGGAAAAGATCAATGTTGCCAACAAATAACCCGACAACATGACACACAACTAACAGAGTACATTCAACTGAATGTAATTGTTACTTTAGGAGAAAATTAACATCTTTAGAATCGTCGGAAGTACAGTTATTTTTAATTAAAGATTAATTTTTAAGAATTAAATTTAAAGATTGGTACCTATCTATCTGAAAAAAAAGTTTAATTTTGTTTTTCTATATCTTAAAGGTTACGTTATCTTTAGAAAAAAATGACAAGGAAATGACCGAGCCTGGTAAAAGCTCCTTCTGGTAAATTACTTTTACATACTACCAGAGTTCACTAATTTTTCAAGAAGTCTAAAACATTATCTATTTATTTTATTTTTTTCAGTTTATTTTTTTACTCTGATGAAACTTAGACTTTGCGATACCGGTCGGTCATAAAAGTTAAAATAAAATCTATGATTATATACAAAGTTATTTTTTAAATTTCATCGAAAACATTTTCTTTTAGAAAAATAGATAATAATAATAATAATAATAATCTTTATTTAATTATAGTTTACAGTAATAACGATAAAAAAGGATAAATATAATATAAGGTTGTGAAAAGGTGTATGTACAATGATGAATATATTTGAACTGGAGATCGATACATTGGAAACATAATATATATAATAAACACAGTGATCAAAAAAGAAGTATAGACTAGTCTGCGTATTCGCCTTAGAGTAGATCATTATCATTATTCGTATTTGCTTAAATACATATTTATATTTTATTTATATTTATATTTATTTATTTATAATAGGTTTTAACCGATGTTCTCACTTACGTGACAAACACTCAGTTAGTGTACAATTGCAAAAACAAAATAACATATATAAGACATATAAATAATGAATTAAAACTAAGAATTACGACTGTTGACTTGCATCTAAGACTTAAGAACTAGGAATCTATAACTAACATTACATTTATAAAATACCCATATGTGTTTATTATTGCTCATGCTATCAATAATAAAGTTTAAATACATATAAAATTAGTTTTCGTATACAGTTATTACTTGTTTTCTCGTAATCTGCCTCACTAGGCAAGCCTGTGTTGAGGCAGTAATTTTTGCCGATTGTTTTGGTTACTTCAAATTAAATTAATCTATGGTTAATGTTATTTAAAAGTGTGAATTTGATATTAATATAGAAATAGTAACATAAAATTGTACATATATGAATAAGTAATTATTTGTTCTGTGATTGGTTTATTCAATGATTTCGAATTAGGGTGAGTGCACCGGTAAATGCTCTGTCTTTGCTATTAATCCAAATTTTTATGTTATGTTTGAAATTATTTAATGTTAGACTTTGTTTTAAATTTTCTGGAAGAATATTGAAGATTCTTGTCGCAACGTACCTAAAGCTCCGTTGACCAAATGTGGTAGAGATAACAGGATATTGGAGTAAATCTTTGTTAGTGTTACGAGTAAATCGAGTGTGTGTATCTGGTTTAAACAATGTAACGTCTAATCTTAATTTTGACACCCAAAATGATATTTAAATGTTTCTTTGCTGATGATGGAAATAATGTTGGAAGCTGTTAAAATTTGTATTGACCCACAAAATAAATAAATGTTAATATTATGTAAGAGCATAAATTGGGCGGGAAAAATAAATGAATACGGTAATAAATATTATATAAATAAAATCCAGACATGAATTTGATGACGCCAGGGCCAACCGTTGGCGTATTTTTAGTGAAACGCATGATGAGATTTTTATATTCACACTTAAAATTAGTTATTATTTCTTCCAAGGCTATTTTATATTCGCCACATGGGATGTGGTCGCAATTAATGAGTTTGAATCCGAAAGAGCGTAGTTGATTAAACAACATTTTTTTAATGTAAAAATATAAGTATGGCCTCCATTAGACGGCCTCCATGGTCGAGTGGTAAGACGCTCGGCTACGAGTCCAAAGGTCGCGGTTTCAAACCCGGCGTGCGCCAATAACTTTTATTTAATTAATATGTATCATAACACATTTAATTCATATAAAATAACAAAAAATTATATTTTCAGCACGTCCCAGAGTAGTATACTCTATGTATCGCTTTGGTGAAAGACCACCATTTAGAATCGAAAAGTTACTTGAAATGGCTTTAGCCGTGTTAGGGGAACAGATCTGAATAATAGCCAGGTACATTCCAACCGTCCTCTTCCCTATCTCTTTTTCCTCTCCACTACTTTCAGCCTCACAACATACCCCAATTGGGGATGCCATAGATTCACTGGCTCTAGACGGTTGGGAGCAGATGGGACTCTCGTTCGATTGCTTTTTACCAATATTCTTCTTAAATAAAAATTAAAACGAAAAAAAAACACAAAGCCCGTTTTTTAAGATGAGGGTAGAGGTATTAATTTTCACTTTATCCTAGACTTATCTATCAAAAAATCTTTGGCTTCACACTTAGCTTGAAAAACTCCGAAACAAAGGTGCGAGGAAGTGGGCGGAAATCGTTCAAAATCATTTTAACGGCGTAATCAACACTACTTTTATATATTATTTTAGATTTTTGATGAAGTGTTAAGGAGCCCTAACCAACCTTTAAATTTTAAGGACTTGCCAACCGCGTTAGCACATGTCCGTAATTTTATCTATCTGTTGCAGGTAATTTTATGTCTTTTTAACTAGCCAAGGGATACAAAATCGCATGTTAATATTATAAGGGTTAACTTTTTTTGTAAGCGCATTGAAGTATTATTGAAAACGGGGGTGTACTTAAAAAAGAGAGATCAAAAAGTTCGACCGTCAAATTTCTTCAATATTTTTAGATTTATACAGACGTAAAAGGACTTTCAGGATTTCGTTACTATGTGTAAATGTACATCTGATTCTTGAGCAATATCTATTTATTTATGGAACCTGTACAAAATCTTCCGAAAAACTCTTTAGGTGTAATCTTAGGGTATTTAGAGTAGTATCTATCCAAGGCAGTGAAGTCAATTTTTGACTTGTTTTTAATGATTTTAACCTGACTCGGCGCACCTGGGCGTGGCTAATACTAGGCTACGGTATTTATACATCCATTCATATCACATATCGACATAATGTTTTTGTTTATTCGTATAGCCACTTTTTCAGAGTATTTTTTGTCAGCAAAAATATAGCATATAACCTAAAAACCGTTTGGTTGTGTCAAGTTTAGTGTGCGTGGAGTCCCGCGGTGAACCAGGAGCTTAAGATCGTTGCGACAGTATAAAGAAGCGGTCTATGAAATTTGTTGTCTCTTTCTCTCTCATGGTGTACGACGTAAAAATCCGGAGAAAGTGATTTATAGCAAGTTTGTGTAGGTTGAGTAAAAATAATTAGGTCTCCCTCTCATATATTGTTACTTCAAGGGTGTAATCTACATAAAACATTTTCGTTTAAGTAAAAATTATAATTCCAATAAAAAGAGTATGTATAATTACTTCATATCTTTACCTAATTTGGTACTGATGTTGACGTGTGCGTCAGATAGTAAGAAGAATAAGTCGGGTACCAACGCTCTTGAATATACAGTAACATCTAGCGATTCGAATACTTAATTTAAAGAAAGTTAAAAAGAGTAAAAAAAGTAATAAAACACGATGATAATTTAAACTTACATTTGTTTGGAGTTCCATCCTCTCCTTCAAACCCCGCAAGGTGGTGTCGTGTTGTTTAGTAAGTTAGCCATAGTCATTACATGTTAAATCTACATATTTCCATACAATGTAATAAAAGATATATAAATTTAAAAGAACTTGGTAATAATATAACACTAAATATCCTAAATGTATGTAAATCTAAAATAATTTAAACGTAATCAAAGTGAAACCGGATTTTGAAATTAAGTTGAAAATCGTTTTTTTTTTATAAGCAAGTCAGCGTGAGTAAGTAAATTAATATTATTGAATAAATAATTAAATTAAATCCGGACACGCAATTTTTTACGACGTTAGAATTAACCATTTTTAGACACCCAAACATATTTTTTTGTTAATATTTAAGGTGATCTATAAATTCACACGAGCTTGAAAATAATAAAACATTGAATTAACGTTAATAACAAAACAAATTTAATCCACATAAAATAATACGTGAAAGACCACCATTTAGAATTGGAACTTTGCTTTAAATGGCTTTAGCCGTATTAAGTGACCAGATCTGAATAGCCAGGTATTTCCAAACCTTCATCTTCCCCATTTCCTTCCTTACCCACTACCTTACAAGATCTCTCCCTGGATCTAAATAGTTGGAAATAGTTGAGACTCTTGTGCGGTATTCACTATAAAAAATTTTTAAAAATATGAAAAATCTGAAATTTTTTAAACCTTATAAAAGTGAAAACGGATTTTGATATCAAGATGAAAAATAATTTGTTAAATAAAAAACACTTTGTTTTAAACTACGAATTTATTATGTTGAAAACCGAATGGTTCCGCTTAGATCAATAATAGTCAGATGTGTTTATAACAGTAATAATAATATTTGGATGTTTGTATAGCGCTGTTTTTGTGAAAAATCACCTCAAGGGCGCTGTACAGATCTTATTTTCTATTATTGCATATTAATTTCTAGTTTATTATTATATTATTATTAAAAAAATATAATTATTATATGTGCCCTGACGAAGTTTGATCTACGCGAAACCGGTTGGCATTCAACATAATAAATTCGTAGTTTGAAAAAAAGTGTTCTTTATTTAAAATAATCTCAAACTACAAAGTGATTGCTTCAAATGAAAAAAAAAAATTAAGGAAGTCAACCTCACATATGAAAACATACACATATTTTTTGATTTTCAACGATTTGACCGGGTAACTAACTTATAGATTGCGCTTTAAAAAACGGTCGAAAAAATGGCAGGTGTTGGCTTAGACGGGCTCTCGGTTAGCAACCTAGTTAGCCCGTGTTAGCGGACGAACTAATTTGGGTTATTACCCTAACAAGGTGCTCGATGAAATGCCGGTTATCGCCCGAATTAGTTCACTGATTATGGTCCTCGGCTATTTTGACACAACGCTCGGGTTTTACTGCTTGATTTGAGCCACGAATTATCTCAAAGAATTAACGATACACTGAAAGCTAATGGTATCGTGTCAGAGTTAATGTTATTGTAATGTTGTGCTTGTGACAAATTAGTGTTTTGTTTTTATGTGTCCACTTGCCGTGCATTTCTATTTATTTATTTTTTACGTCAGAAAAGGCTTTGATTATGTCAAAGGGGTAGAGTAAACAGATTGTCCAATCGAATAAACAAGTCGTTAGAACTAAGCTTTGTGGGTAAGCAGGTGTTTTTGGAGTTAGTGAGCTGTGCTTAGATTCCATCTCGTTCTTAAAAAAAACGATTTCGGACGGAGTTGCGGTGTCCTTCATCAGTTAGATACCGTCGCTGGAAAGGAAAAAAGAGGCTGAAGCGACACTTTAAAAATGAGTTGTAAATATGTAGTATCATTTTTTTCTGCATTGAATGTTTGACTCTCGTTTGATTCAGAAGATTTTTGTGATCCCTCAGCCATTTAAAATATATTTACCATTTAGGAGAAGGTTTGATTCTAGCTACACAAGTTTGGGACTTTTAAGCTTTTTGTCGCTTAAGGTAAGTGAAAGTGAGAGCATTCAGTTAACTTTTTTTTTCGAAATCCAACCAGGTATTGAAAACTTATGAATTTTATTGTGAAGCAAAAAAACTTTAAAGTGCTCTGGTTTAAACTTTCCGAAATGGCGCTTCAGCCCTTTTGCCTTTCCGGCGCTGATATAGATGCGAATGAGGAGAAAATGAAACACTCAGCAATGCATAATAATCAATATGAGATGCAAAAACATTTCCACTGAAATCTGAGCATATTATTAGATAAAGTGAAATTCGTAATCGGGTGATTAAGATCTTCGACTACGAATCCAGAGGTCGCGGGTTCAAACCCGGCGTGCGCAAATTAATTTTGTTTAATAAAATCAAATTAATTATTTGCACAGTAAATTAATATTAAACAATATACGGTTTATTTGCGACATGTTTCAGGGTAATAGGTACTCTATATATCGCCCTGGTGAGAGACCACCTTTCATAATCGAAATTTTGCTTGAAATGACATAAGCCGTGTTTGGTTATCATATCTGAATAGCCAGGTACTTCTCAACCTTCCCCTTCCACATTTTATTTCCTTCTCCACTCCATTCAGCCTCATAACATATCACTATTAAGGATGCCATAGTCTCACTGTCTCCGGGCAGTTAGAAGTCTTGTGCAGTGTTCACTTTTTTTTAAAAATAAAACAACATTATATTTGCTTAAACTTTCTATATATATCTTCTTCATAATTCTTGTTCAAATCAAGATTTATTATAACTTTTTTTTTAACATTTTACTCTTCGAAATTAACTACACATAAAAAATCATTAATTTGAGTAATAACATCAAACTAAAAACTGCATTTCAAACGGCAAATTGGGATCCATAGCTAACAACTCCCTTGAAGAGAGAAAATAAATAAAATAGGAATTACGCCATGAATTATCAGGTGATGTCAAACTATTACTAGAACTATAAGAAAAGGATAGGCAGAGATGATGAAATGCCCGCACAAATCTGTTCTGGTAAAGGAAACGGCGCATTATTATTATTATAATTTTCAAATATTTTGACTTTAATCCAAGTTAAGGGTAGGAAGCATTTGATACATCCGATTGTGTCGTATATTTCTGGGACGTCTCCGGCTTCTTCTTCCATCAATAAAATCCAAGACAAAAAATAAATCGGTACATTTGAACGATGATCAATTGATATTTTTGTAGAAATATATCATGCCTTCAATAAAATCACCAGCGCTCATATTCTTCACAAAAATGGTCATGGCAACAGATTAAATAATTTAGAAGCACTTGAAATAAAAGGAAGCCGTTAAAATGAATAGTCATATTCTTAATAAACAGTTAAATTTGTCCAGTAGTCCAATGTTAGGTATATTTCCTCATAAAATTTCTCACTATTCTTTAATCACCTTCTCAGTTGACGTTTTGCCTCTTTCATTTCATTATCTGTCCCTTTCTCTCTGTTCCTTTGTTTATCATTTTAAATGTTATTCTATTGTTTTATCAATGTTCTCTTATTTTATTTTATATTGTGTTTTTCCTCTGTATGTATATAAAACCGCACACTTTATATGTTTTGTTTAGTTTAATTTTGTACCCTAATGCTTGGGCTAAGCCAAACCGGTCTTATAACAAAATTATTATTTGATTTTCACTAAACTAATGTGCTTGATTATTAATCATCGTATTTTAACGTGGTATTCAAATAAAAATACACATTTATTACCGATCGTTAACTTACCTTATTCTGAAATACAATCTGTAACACTCACTGAGTAAATTTAATCGAAAAAAATAAATCGAGAATTCGAAGGAATAAATATGCGAACAGTTCATTCAGTTCAATATAAAGGTTCAAACCGTGATCAAGATAAAAAGAGGATCAAAAGCTCTCTTTCCGAATAGGAACACTGGTAGGTAGGCACTTGTACTTTGATTCTTCTTTCTTTCGAATTGTATTAATCATTCCGCCTTATTTGGATATCTTCCGATCGACTGACATTTCATTATTCCTCCACGGAATCGCGTTTCTATCGGGAGATCGTATCGGAATGTCCTGGATTGCCTTGTTGACAAATAATAAGATTCAGAAATAATATTAAAAGTCGAAGGTTAATCGTTCGTTTTTATTCCTGTAATTGAAAGTGAACAATGTGCATTGCATATTCGTACCGAATATGCAATAAATATATTTAAGTCTGATCCGATACGCGAACAGCCAGGATTATCAACTGTAGTTAACTTGATGACAAGGTTTATTTCAAAAAGTTTTCATTGCATTCAAGTTAGCGTGAAGTTCAATTTTGAAGCAAATTTCTTACTCAATGCATACTAAATGCTTAACAAATTATATACTTATTTAAATGTGTTTGATATAAATAAATCGTATTCATTTACAATTGGTATTTATTTTTTTATGGTTGTCAAAGATTAGAAAGCAAGTTATTTGTTATGTTATTTGTTATTTAATATCGTCACCAGAAATGCAAAAGAGCTGAAGCGCCATTTTGAGAAGTTTACACCAGAGCACCTCATAGTTTCTTTTGTTCAACTTCTTTTTCTTTAACTATAATTCTATTTTTATCTTCCAAGTTTTTTTATTCATGACTTAAAAAAAAATTAGGGTCAGCTTGTTAAGAATCTCCCGAAAACGGTACAAAATAATTCAAAAAACAAATATCTTAAACCGACCACTAATTATTAAATTAATATTAACAGCATTTAAACAATTTGAAATAAAAAATCAAACAGAAAATAAATAAAAGAGATTTGTGTGCGAGACCCTGTTCTCTTTGTTTTCTGTGCGTTTTTCTAATTCAAATTCTTGTAAACATTATCTCAATATTTCATATGATAGAGCTTTACGCTCCAAAAATATTTAATTTAAAAGCAGGGATGATTTTTAATAAGTTATGGTGAAAACCCGAAGAGCAGCTAAATAATCTAATAATATAAATGTCGGCGAAAAACCTGTCTCGATCGTGATTTTATTTTTCATTTTCTTGCAATGGTAACAATACGACTACCAGCGAAATGTCAAACACGACTGCGATCTTACGTGACGACTTTTATCGAGAAATCGCAGTCCTCAGTACAAATGCAGCTAGGTAGGCAAAGCTTTCCGATGCTTTTTGTTCGATTTTTAGCCTTTTATCTTATTGTCTACTCTCAGGTTGAGAGTTGAACATGTATTGTTGTTAAATGTTTTGAATCTTCTTGAATAAAATTTTAACATGAATAGTACTTACGACTTCCGCGGCCAAGCAGCTAAGATCCTTGGGTACGACTCCATATATTGCAGTTTCAAAACCCAGCGTGCGTAAATAAAAAATAAAAAAAATATATGTATAAATATGTGTATGTTGAATCAGATAATTTTTTTTATAAAAAAAAAGAATATTTATTATATCTACAGAAAATTCCAAGGGGGAAGATATTTTCAGTATCGCCATGTAGAAACACCATCATTCAGAATCTAAACGTTGCTTGAAATGCCATTAGTAGTTTTTAGTGACTAAATCCAAAAGCCCAGTCACTTCACAACCTTCGAATTTCCTCTCCAGTCCTTTTAGCCTCACAGCATAGCCCAATAGGGGGTGCCGTAGACCTCCTGACATTTTGAACTCTTGTGTTGTATTCACATAGATAAATAAAAACTTATGTTGAATCGGTTCCACGTAAGGACACAATCGGCTTAGAGTAAGTCCTATCACTTATAGTTCAGTGGTTCAACTTTTGTCTTATACTTGGAAATATAATAAAAATGCACAAACTGCAGAAATGCTTTTTGAAGCGTGTCTCAATTCGGGATCCTTATTGGCAGGTAGAACAAAACACCTTCCAAACGATTGAGTCTTTATTTAAAGTATTTTTTTAAATAACTTATGATTAAGAAATCATAATAACTTAGTTTTTTATTTTGACTTTTTAATTTTTAACCGGACCAAATTCATTTTGCAACATATTCAGACTGATAGAATTCTAAGTCACTGTAGGGTCAAGGGTATTTATAACACAAAAATGGGTCCAATACAATTATAAATAATTCTTGATATAATGATTTTAATGCTGATACGAACGTCTTTACTCGTTAACTAAATACTCGAACAATTATTTTTAAATTTAGGTGGTTTATTGCCTCCGTTTTAGGGTTACATAGAATAAAACCATTTTTTACTTTTGACAGTTGTTGTTTTCTGATACTTCTGTTTTCGTCTTAGTTTCCAAAGATATTAAGTTCACAATTCAGTTTATGAGAATCGCATCATCGCACCTTTCCACTGTGCAAAAGAAGTAGGATGATATTAATATTTTTATTCAAATGTATTGTATTTTACAGGAATCGAACTAGCAAATCCAAAGCGTTCTAGCCGGGAGACAGCAAGGGTGGTGAATTATTCCATACATACTGAGATTCCATGAATGGAAGCAGGAATTTTATTTGGGAAGTAGGTAGCAATTTATTAGACGAAAACAAAATAGGCATACCAAATGGTCGCTCTCCACTGTTAGTGAGGCAAGATAGCCTTAGGCGATTTCGCTAAAATATGTTGATTTCTATCAGCGACAAATTGACATCTTGTTTACTGGCCCCTTGGTTTATCTGCTCCGTGGAGAGATACAGACATCCGGAAAGAAATTTATTTTACTGGAGTCCTTGTAGAGGGTTGGTACTGATTTCGCTCTGGATCAGCCCCATGTTGATATTGTAGGTTTCCTCTGCCTTTAATCAAAGAAAATAAAAGGACTGAATCGGGCATAAAACATTCTGGCTCTTCAGGCTAGCAAACAAAGAATTTTTCGGGATTAAGACAAGGAGCCTTCAAAATTTTAAAGACGTTTTTATTTTTTATTTTCATCAATATTTTTAAGAGGCGGATTTCAGAGATAGACATTCATTAGACTTCAATGGACAAATATTTGAAGTTTTTATTTTAACAATTGATTCATAAGTGGTAAACTTTTGGTGATTCAATAACCTAAAAGGTACTTTAGAGTGGTTATTGAAGGTAGCTTTTTCTCAAAAAGTGTGTTTTTAATTTACTTTTTTAGTTTCTGACTTCAGACTAAATGGCATTTTATTTCAAGAATTGAATACTGGAATTAATTAAGGCTCTAAGTACCAAAAAAATAAAAACTGTTTTTTTTTTAAAGAATCGTATTTTATTTACATCATAAAATACGATTCTGTAAAAAAAGTTAATTTTTTTGGCATTGATTTAATTCAATTTGATTGATTGAACGCGTTGATTGCTCTGTTTCCAAACATGGGAAAATTCCCACGAGAGGGTTCTAACAGTCTGTTCTCTGAGTAAGATTGTCTCTTGCGCAGAAATCAGTCAAGTATCACGGTGTCAGCCGTGCCTTATACACCATAAGAAAAAATATTTGTCTTATGATGTATAAGCACTTTTTATTTTAAGCTAAACTCTTTCTGCGACTCGATGCCAGTGTAGTCAATCACGTAGAAGAGAAGTGGTATGAAATTATTTGGTGGTACTGCATATTAGACGAGCTGTTGTGTTGATACCCCTTGCAGTTTGTTCAGACGTACATTAGGCCATCATTCAGATTATTGCAGTAGTTTAATCTGAAGACAATAAGAACATTTACTGAAATCTCAGCAGAAAATGTTGAGAGACACCTTGTTATGGATTTTTTGTCTTAAATAAAACAAAATAAACTTAATCGTATTGCCGAGTTGAAGACTCATTCAATTTTTAAACTTCACAGGTTCTATACAGATCATTTTGTGAGCTGAAAAACAGTTTTGTGGTTTAAAATTTTGCCAGATCTTACCGTTTGAGAGTTATTTCTGTTTCAGAAAATTCTGATTTATGACTGTTGACGTGTCGTGTTCAATGAGTTCTTAATCTCTTCCTGTTACAAAAGGTAAACAGTTTAAATGTTAAATTGACATTACGTATCAGTATCATGGAAACGTCGATTTGCTCATGTGGAAAGTACGAGGTTGAAGGTATAATAATTGTGACATTATATCATAATAAAAAGAGGGTCGCAGAATATCATAACATCAACGCTGATTAAACTGCCTACGCATGTTTTAAGGTGACTGAGCCAAAAGAAACAAGTCCCAAGAACTTTTCTTTGAAGTGAGAAGATATCAAAATTGGTTTAAGACTAGTATGCTATGATTCACCGTAGGTTTTTCGCAAAATTATTTTTGTAAAAACAAAATAAGTGCGAAAAACAATATTTTTCTTGGCTTTCTGCTATCGAATGTTGGATATCATCTGGAAATTTTCTTCTTCGTCTTTCAACAATATTTATCTAAATTAGTTGACTAATCATGTGCAAACAAGTTTTTATATATTTTGAAATTTCCACATAAATCATGAGTAATCCCTTATATTTTTGTCATTCCATGAAAAACGTCACCCCTTAGCAACCATTTATTTCCAAGTATTTTAAAGTTGCGAAAAAATAAAATCATTTAAAAAGCATCTACTCTTATTTTTCGTATCAGATTAAGATTTCACATCGAATGGAAAGCATGAACTATTTTATTTTATTTATTCTTAAATGGTACCAAATTAAGTTTATCGCGTGGCATTATTTGAGAATCGACCGATTCGTTTTAAATTCCACACAACGACGCTGGTAATGCTGCCTTCTAAATAAGCTTTCAGTATGGGGCGAGCGTACTAAAGCGATCGCCCGCTATCGGCCATTGTTTATCCCTAGAAAAGTTTGCCTCTTTATTGTTGTTGATATTTTTATGGCCGCCTAATGTACAGTCAATACGATTTTGTCCGAGATGTGGTGCAATGTGATGAGACGAAAAATGTGCCAGACTGTTCGCAAAGGATTTATAGAATTGAGGGCGACTTTGCAAGAAAAAAAAGAATATGCCATAAACTGTAGCGGTGCCAAAAACATTTTTAAAGCACACCAGAAATAATAGCCAATTTTGTGTATTTTTCTACTCGAGTAAAATCCGAATATCGTACGCGAGTATTTACTCAAACATTGGAAAGATTTATTTAAGTGACAGATAAAGTGGACAATTTGCAATATTCGGAGCACTGAAATGCGGCAATTCTGTTTCTCTTTGAGAAGTGCACAATGCATAAACAATATTGCATAAGCGAGGCTCGTGGATTGCACTCCGCATATTGCATGCTGCTTGAAAATATGATGGACGCGTGCCCAACATCCGAATACAAATATTGTTGTTTGTGTGTAATTCTGTGGATTTGGTTTGCCCATTGCAAAACTCGTAAAACTGGCCCGACTCTGAATCAAATGGCGTCTAGGGCGACTTACATTATGGCGTTTTCTGAAATCTGTAAGTATATATAATAATAATGGCGGAAGAATTTTTACTCCCAAAAGGCATTCTTCCTGTTAAATCGTTGATTAATTGTCGATGATCTATTCGTGTATTTGATATAAGAGATGCTGAGGCGCCCATTGATGCCGCTGTCTATTCCAATGTTATGATCTTCTTTCTCCATAGTGCAGTGGTAAATTAATTTGACCATAAACAACATTTGCTGGTAACAGCTTACTACAATTGCTGTTAAAACGTTCTTAGAACCTAAAAAATACAGAAACCAATTGCATTTAACTATCGATATCAATGAAGCACCTGCTTTGTTCTTAATATTATTCTCAGTATTTTAAATTTGGTACAAACAATAAAGATAAAGGGAATAAAGTTTCGTCTGATGTTCATTTGAACGACTTTATTTCAGACAATTTCAAATCCTATTATATTAAGCTCCTACTTTAGGTAAAATTAGCTTTCAACTGTATCGACTGTCAATTTCTACGAATTCAGAAATACTTTGGAGTCAAACGGAGATTTTTAGTTTTCAAAGCTTTCAATCTGGAAGCTCAGCATAAAACATTCGCGACCTAACCCTAGAACTGCTAAATATAGAAAATTATCTGGCTTCCATCACTTAAATTAAAATAATGCTATTAAACGAGGAATTCAGTTATTTTAGTGTAGTAATATTGTTCTCACATTTTGTGAGTAGATAAAAAAAATACCATATCAATTTGTCATCACGCCGCTTTCAGCAGAGGTTAGCAGAGAGGATGAACCACCATACAACTCCGTCTTGGCACACACTTGTTGCATCATTCATATTCATACATTGTCCAATCCGTTAATTTATTTATTTAAATACCAACGGACCAAATACAAAAAAAAAAGCAATTATAAAAAAGTACAAAACACGAAATGGAAAAAAACAGCAACAAAGAAAAGAACAGAACATACATAATATTTCAGTGAAGCAATGAAAAAATAGGTCAAAATATATTATACAGTTAAGAGAACATTCAAGTCAAAGCCTGAACAAGGTTTTGGTAGACTCGTAAAGAATGACAAAAATCATTTCGACTGGTACCAATAATTTCAAGACCATGGCTTGAGTTAACAAGTCTTGACATTCTGGACAGTGGAGAATGATACCCTTAGTTAGTAGAATAATGATTGAGGAACAGCGATTCATTGTTAATAAGTCTACGGCAAGAAATAATAATAATACATACTCTTTTTGAGTAGGTAAGTGTTTCACGAATATTTCATTTGCGAAACTTTCAGCACAAACACAAACATGAGACAAGAAATATACATAAAGTAATACTATAACACTATTTGCTAAATTAAAACTCATTGATGTACGGAGCTTTGAAGATATTTCACGAACTACTAAATTATATAACATTAGGAAAAAACATTAAAAAAATATATGCATGGTTAAGTTGGAAAAATCTTGTAATATTTGTTTGCTCAAAAACATTTGTGGGTTGTGTTAGTACACATTTGCATAATTAAAAACACCAATGAAATAAAACTAACGCATGGAAAAAATCTAAATGCTGTCAGGAAGTTTGCGCTATTTCGCAATTCAATGATTATTTTTTAATTTTTGTATAGTGAATACCGCACAAAAGTCTCAACTACTCTTAACCGTCTGGAGCCAGTGAGACTATGGCATTCCCAATTGAGGTATGTTTTAAGGCTGACGGTAGTGGAGAGGAAAATTAGGTGAGGAAGATTAAGGTTTGGAAGTATCTGTCAACGTTTCGATTCTGAATGGTGGTCTTTCACCATGGCGATACTTGAAGTACCTACCACTCTGAAAAAAAACTTAAAACTGCCTTGTAAAATAACTTATATGTTATAAAAAAAGAATAAATAATTGAAAGACATATGGCCAGTTTCATTTGTTTTACTTTAAAAAATATTTTGAATGAAAATGAAATAATAACTTTGTACAAGACCACAGATTCCATTTTAATTTTTATGACCAACCGGTTTCGCATAGCTTAAGCATCATCAGGGTACAAAATTAAACTGAACGAAAAAATCATAATGCGTGGTTATATATATACTTACACGGACAGATGGAGAACACAATACAACATTAAAAAAAGAGAACAGTAAGAAAACAAAATAATACAATTTAAATAATAAATACCCTGATGATACTTAGGCTAAGCGAAACCAGTCAGTCATAAAAATTAAAATTAAATCTGCGTTCTTATACAAAGTTAAAATTTCATTTTTATCAAATATGCCAAACCACAAAGTAATTGCTTTCTACGAAAATTGTAAAATAAAAATATTTACAACGAATTTGAGGTTTAAAAAAAAAAAAAAATCCAAGCATGCAAGGACCACAAGGCTTTCGGTGTGGAGGGTTAAAGTGCACCGTAGTCCACTTATCACAGTCGCGTCGTTAGGGAGGCCCTATCTGGCAGCCCCAGTTCTGGAACCATCCCCTCCGAAGGTCGTTACCGATTTCCGAAAACAATTTAGTCATGTTTTAACGGGAAAAGTGTTCGGTGCTTTCTACGTCTTTTACTCATTCCATCTGCATTTCGCTCGCTATAGCAGATTCCTCCGGAATAGAGCCTTAGATTACACAACTGAAATGTGAAGGACTTCAAGATGGTGATGGAAATTTTACGAAAGACATAAAAATGTGGAAAAATCTGCACTTAGAAAAGCGTATTTAGTGTTGCACGAATAAGATATTTAAATCAAATAGTATTAATTATTGAAATAATATCAATAATCTTCAACGTAAATTTGAAACAAAAAAGCCAAAAACCGAAAAGAATAACGGTCACGACCGAGAATCGAACTCGGAACCTCTTTTTTATCCGGGAGTAACGTCTCTGCCAATTGAGCTACCGAGACCTTACTAGAGACTGGCATTTTTAATCGATCTCATACAGTCTTGAAAATTATTAATATAATTTTTAACGAAATGAAAAAAATTTTTTTTAAAGGACTACAGATTTTATTTTATTTTTTATGACCGACCGGTTTCGCTTAGCTTAAGTAAGCATCATCAGGGTACAAAATCCAAACGAATAAATTAATAATTCATATTCTTAATAAATAATTAAATTTGTCCAGTTGTCTAATATTAGGTACCTATATTTCCCATAAACTCATAAAAAATAAATAAATAATAAATTTCTCATTATTTTTTATCGCCGTCTCATTTGTCGCTTTGCCTCTTTCATTTCATATTATCTGTCTCTTTCTCTCTGTTTTTTTATTCTAATTTGAATGTGATTCTTTTGTTTTCTTATTGTTGTGTTATTAGAGATACCATCTAGGTATACAAAATAGGCTCGGGTACAGCTTTGCATACCATTACAAATATGGAAGTTTATTTTTGTAAAAGTAGTCTTCCCTATAATAGTTAGTTGCAGATGCTATGATTTCGTTTATCTAATTTTAGTTCAAAATTTCTAAAATTTGTATGAGTCATTAATATTCTAACATATTATGTTAGGCAGTTCCTTCAAACTTGGCTCCACTGAAAAGCTACTCAGCTCTTTTTCATCATCACCTAGAAAGTAGGTACGTCTTCTTCCTTATGGAATCCGTGAGTTATAATGGCCATTAAAAAACGTTATAGCCTCTTTAAATTCGCTTATGAGATCTTTTAGGAAAATGCATGTAAGTCTGTAAGGCGCTAGTCGACTCCAATTCTGAGGGGACATGAGATACACTATAGCAATAGGTGTATGCAACTTATGGGGCAGTTACTCAACTGAAACGGAGCTAATGTTACGTTACTGATCAATAGAGTGAAATGGACGCTTGATAGTGGCTTTAGTATAATCAATGTGTCATATTATGGAATCCAAATAAGCACAATTTATTTTAAAGTCGTAGTAAATGTGGCTTAAATATACCGCCACCTGCATACGACGAATGATAGGTATCTGATCGAATTTCAAAATTTTACATTTTTTTAACAACTTGTTGAATACGAAACTGCGATAAAACATCGAACGTGTTTTCAGCTTCAGATGGATTTAGAAAATAGTGGACTGTATAACTATAAACCATACTACTTGATGGAAGATGAATAGATTATTTGGAATGAAGAGAAAATGGGAAACCATTCACTCACCGATGAAGTTAAAGTGGAAAGTTCTTGATTCTTCTTACAAGCAATGAATCACAATAAAACACCACACTTAATATTAAATTACTTGAAGAACAACAATAAACCGACGGATCAAGCGAGACACCAACGAACGACGAACACGTTTTTTTTCACATAACTCTCTTCTGTTTCGATTGTCACTTTTTCCGAACACAGTATTGTTTAAATAAGGACATCGGCTATGGTTTAATGGTGGGACAGGGTAAGAACTGGATGAAAAACATGAAGGTAATAACCGATCAAATTATCACTTTGAAATCCAACTTTAAATTAATTTAATTGTTTTATTTGTTGAACGTGTTCTTGTTGGTCGCTCTGTACTAACAGTCGTTTTCCTATAACTCGTTTGGATAGCTTCTACGGTGAATCTTTTCTAGATTTTATTCGAGAAGATCTTTAAGATTATTGCCGGGAGAAGTGGAAATTTACAGGAAGATTGGAGCCATTCCACGAGTTAACGTTCAAATTCTTTTTTTTTTTAAATAAAGGCGTTTTTAAGTTAGAAACAGTGTTCTACTCTTGAAACAGATCCTAGCTAGTTTTTAACAATGCATTTGTAACAAAATTTACCGAATACTGCTCAATTTCTATGCAGAAATTAGCTTACATATTACGTAAATAAACAATAAGGGCTTTGTTCTTACCACTTTTATTGAAATAATCAACACTTTTTCCGGGTCGATGTTCCCTTTATCTAAGACAACAATGTACATTGAACTTGAGTGAGCATTTTTTTATACATTCTAAATAAGGGATCAAAAATTTCAGTCAATAATATCAAAGGCATACAGTTAGATAAGTTGGAAATTTTAGAGATTAGTTAATGTGTTAACAGTAAATAAAATATTATAAATATTCATATCTATTTTACAAAAAGTCACTTTTAAATTTGTTTTCACTCTAGTAACTTAGTAGTTCTTAGTACTTCTTCTAATCTTCTCTCACCATTCATATATATACAGTCAAAAGGGTTGAAGCGCCATTTTGGTAAAGTTTTACACCTGAGTTTTTTTTATTTGTTTTACAATAAAATTTATAAGTCTTCAGCGCCTGGTTGGATTAAAAAAAACTGAGGTAATCCAATGCTCTCCACTGAGCTACTTAAAGCAACAAAAGTTAAAAAAGTCTTAAACATGTGTCGCTTGAGTCAAGCCTTCTCCCAAATGGTAAATACATTTTAGACGGCTGAAGAGCTACAAAGTCTTCAGAATCCAACGAGAGTCAAGAGCATTCGATGCAGAAAAAAAGATGATAAAAACTGCATATGATAGAATGGACCATCAGTCTTAAAAAGAAGTTGATTATACCAGTAATAATGTGATTAAAACAGTGTGTTTTTATAATTTATTAATATAAATATTGTGTCACAAAAGAAAATTGCGATTGCTGAAGAACTTATACATTTATTGCATTCTCCGAAGGAAAATAAGACATTGTGTTATGTAGATACGGTACTAAAACAAGAAATGTTCTTATTGATTCCGCTACGTTTTATGATTCAATCCCAAGAATCACAAGTAACCCTTAAAATCACCATGAAATAATCCGGGAATACAGAACATCCCCCTTTTATAGTCAAATTATCGTAAAAAATCAAATAAATTACACGTCCTACAGCGAATCTGGGATGAACTGAAAGGAAAACGATACCCTAAACAATAAAGCAAATCATATGGAACAGTTTGTATGTTAAATTGGGCGAAGTTTTAAAACCGGCAATCAAATGAAAACAATAATTCAGCTTTATGGGATGGAAAGGAGCAGTTAGAGATGAAGGGACTTTTTTATTCGTGTGCTCAAATTCAATAGCCAACATGAAGATGTATTCAAATAAATTGCATGTATCAAGTTGGAGTCATTTAAGATATCATATCATATTTTAAACACTATTTATTTTTTTCTAATACTGGTTGTGAACATCCCTTGGTTTCACTTTTAAAAAAAAACTATTTCGGGGAACATTTTTTTTAGATATCATTTTACATTGAAGCAATTTTCCCAAACTTTCCGCAGATCGAGGATTTTATTGTTAGAAATTATAAATCAACTTTGTTTTAATTTGAGTTCTTTACTAAGTTTTATAGTTGGCACTTTTTCGTGCTATTTTAACCTGAAAAATATCAATTTATTCGACTTTCAATAAAAATGCAGCCATAGAAAAAATACGTTGAATGTACTGAAAAACTAAAATTATACAAGTATTATGAAATTTAAATAAACCTTCTGTAACATAAAGATTTTTCTAACTTGATGCATTCTGTGAAATCAATGTTTTTTTTAAACCCATGCGAGGCACACATTCAACATAAGACGACAATATTTAAAAAAATAGTAAAACATCCCTTTAGATTTCTTGCTGATATTTAGTAGATCATGTTAATTGTCTATGTATCATTTATATATGGAAGAGACTTTGTCAACTTGAAAATATATCACAAACGCATTTAAGGTTTTTTTTTAGATTTAAACACATGTTGATTATACTTGTATGATGATGTTGTCTTTTTAAAACATTCGTTTAAAACATATTATTTCATATCAATAAAAATTCTTGACAAAACTGTATTTTTTTTGGTTTTGAGCCCGGAGGTTACGGTTAAACTATGTGTAATATTTAGTGAGTAAGTTTTATTTCATTATTTATTATTATTTTTAATTCTTATAAAATGGTATATAGTATATTTGCGGCACGTTCCAGAGTTATAGATACTGTTAGTATCGCTCTGTTAAAATACCACCATTCAGAATCAAAAGATTGCTTGAAATGTAAGCAAAACTAAGCATTGTTTGGTTGCTAGATTTGAATAGCCAAGTATTTCTTAATCTTTCTCTTCCCCATCTACTTCCCTTTTCCACTAACCTCAGCCTCACAACATATCCCGATCGGGAATGTGATAGTCTCACTGGCTCTAGACGGTTGGGAGCAGTTGGGATTATCGTGCTGTATTCACTCAAAAAAATAAAGTTATTTGTAAAATCTTCTTAGATAATAGGTTATAGGATATAAAATTAAATCCCTAAACAATTTGTATAATAGTTTCCTCGAGTTTCAATACTTTTCTTTGTTATATTCAACTGTTGTTTGTTACCAGAGACAAATCGCGGGATGTAACCTGACTTGTCAAGACATTTGACAGTTCCTATTTAAGATATAAAAGTATATGTGCTAAAATACATTAAAGGTAGGTAGGTACTTTATTATGTAAGTAGAGATTTGAAAAGTTTATTTTATAATTTCATCTAACATCAATTCAAAATTCGAAAGTTCACGTATGTACTCATAAAAATAAATTAATTATAAGGTAATAATAATTTGACTTTAATTAACATTCGAGAATTTTTGCTGCTTCAGACGAACAAACAGAGTGTTGGTTTGTAATTAAGAACACTGGACAGATAATCCCTAGTAGTGTAATCTATAAAAAAAATTAAAGAAAAGGGTTGTCGTCGTGTTACTCAATAACATTTTCCGTCGAGGCCTAAGTAGAGCTAGTAATATATTTTTTCAAAGTAATCTGACGTCCTCCATGGCCGAGTGGTAAGACGCTCGACTACGAATCCTAAGGTCGTTGGTACAAACGCGGCGTGCGTAAATAACTTTTATTTAATTAGTATGTGTCATAACACATTTAATTCATATCAAATAATAGTCACAGAGTGGTAATACTAAGTATCGCCATGGTCGACCACCATTCAGAATCGAAACGTTGCTTGAAATGGCTTTAGCCGTGTTTGGTGACCAAACCTGAATAGCCAGGTACTTCTCAACCTTCCTCTTCCACTTCTTCTTCTCCTCCGAACCACTTTCAGCCTCACAACATACCCCGATTGGGGATGCCATAGTCTTACAGGCTCTAGACGGTTGGAAACAATTGTGACTCTCGTGCGGTATTCACCTGTAAAAATAAAAATAAATCTATTTATGTTTACATATATTGGAAATTTGAAAATGTTTTTTTCAATTTTAGCTGAATTAAGGAGAAACTGAGCTAACTTTAGGCCCACAGACACACGCTCGCAAGACAGTTCTATCGGTTTATCTGTTCGGTGGTGAATAGTGAATATTGCGTAGGTATTTTATCGGCCGTAAAAGGTGCTTATGAAATTCTTTCAATACAGTTTCGGTCTGAATTTATTGTATTTGTGTGTATCGTACCTTAATAATACTTCTGGAACGTTGCCACCGTTCAGAATGCCCTAAAAGTAACAATATTTCGCTGTTACGTCACGTCTCGGCCATAATTCCGCCGTAAAGTGTAACACGGTCGTAATTTCTTTATCGCATGTGGATTTTCGTAACGTTAAACGGATTTGCCGGCATTCTTCGAAACAAATTTCGCCCTTTTAATTCGACACAAAGCCGCAAAGGGCTTAGACAAAACAAACCTTTAGTTCGGGGCTTTTATTTTCTTTTGATGATTGTAAGATTGTTTTATTACTAAACGAAATCATATACTAGGTACTAAGTACGTAGTATTGCGTCATGTTTTGCTTTGCAAAAAATAATTTTGCGTGTTGGAAAGATTCGTATTAAGTAAGTCATTTATTTATTGATTATTACTAAGTTATTTAGAATTTTTTAAGGATTTTTAAATGCTATCTAAATCACAAATATATAAAATCTGTTGGATAAGATGTCTTCAAAGTACCAACTTATAATTTGAAAACTTTTGATATGCAAACATATTTTTTGATTTGATTTTTCATGAAAACACTTAACTAAATACGTTATATGGTACGTTCCTTTTGTCCTATTGTTATATTCTTGTCTTTCTTCTAATATTATATCTCTCTTTTCCCCATTTTCACCATTATATATATATGCACATTCCTCTTATTTCATTAGTATATTTTTAAGTCCCGATGAAGATTCTGCTGAATCGAAACCAGTTGACATTTACCAAAATAAAAGTGGATTAAAACAACGTGTGTTTTTATTTAATTAATCATGCCAATCCACAAAGTGTTTGCTTATTGTGATAAAAAATAATCAATGGTAAAAACTAATTTTTGGGTTAATACCTTAAGTGCGTATGTCAGTTTTCGGAATTTTTAGTCAGGTATAAGTAAAATAAGGACTCCTTCTTCTAAAGTTATAATTGACCGTGTCAACCGCTAGAGAATAACAAAATTGTAGCGTTATTAATACCAACAAAATGTTTCGTGTTTTTTTTTTACTTCTAGAAAACGATAACAATCACTTTTCCCGAACGATTCTTATTTTTAAACCCTACTAACACTAACCGAAATCTACTGAATTATTATTTATTTCATTTAATATTTTACTTAAGGTGAGTTTCAAAACTTACGTTGGTAAAATTAATGCACTATGTTGTAAAATCAGTTACGTAGTATAGTTTAAAAAAAATTATAATATATTGTCATTTTTTTTTCCCGTTGGGTTTTTTTTATATAACAATTGAGTGTATAATATTTAACTAGCGGTTGTAAAAAAATTAGGTAAGGAATAATTATATATGCAGGAAATAATATAAATTGTAATTATCAGTGAAAAAGAGAAAATATTCTGAAAAGAGATGAACTAATCAAACATAATTTTAAGAAATAAAACTAAATTTTGGTTATTTGAATATTTTATTAGTTTGTTCTTATCCAATATCAAAGAGAATTTTAAAAAAAATATGTATTTAAAAATGTATAAATCAAAATATTATGTGAAAATGGTATAAAACCACAAAGCGATTTGCTAAATAATTTGTTGCATAATAATTACCACGACATGTATTTTTAACCTCTTATTCTAGTGCCATTCACATTCGATCTTTATCCTTGGACAATCAATGGTTATAAATCCCTTTTTACTATTTTCACCCCAAACGTCCTTTCAAAGAGTTTGACCATTGTAGTGTCGGCATTCTTGATTTATAAGGGCGATCCACAGGCAGGGCTGGTCTTGTGCAGGCGCAATTGGAGCAGTCCGCTCCAGACAAAGAATTGATAAGGCGCTGATATAATTACAGCGCTTTTTTTACGCGTCCTGCGCCTTTAATATAAAATGAAAAAACCCTTATTTTCATGATCGGTAAACAAACGCACAATTTCTCGGCTAGATGGTACGGATTTTAGATCTCATCTTACTTAATACGAGTTGGTACCTATCTTCTGCTCGAAAGAAAAATTCACACTAGATTTTAAAAAGAGACAAAGTTATTGCAGAAACAAGCAATGACAATAAGAGAAAAATTGATGCAAATTTAATTAAAGAGAAGAATTATTAGTAATGTCGCATTCATTTAGCAATACCATTCATTTTGAAGTTTTTTTTTTACGTGAATTTTGAAACGTGTTTAATAAAGCACCATAAATATCATTTTTGAATAAAGATATACTTGTAAAGTTAGAATAAAGAAAAAATCCAATATAAACATCTAGCTACTTGCAAATCATTTTAGAATTTGGGACGCACGTCAACATTTTTGTTTTGTTATTCTTTTATTTATTTAATAAAATTTGTGAAAAAATCATCAATTTCATGGAAAAAATGCCAGCTTTGGGGTCGGAAATAAGATGCCGTTTTTTCCATAAAATTGATGATTTTTCTCAATTTTTTCTTACTGTAAATTTTTCATTGAATCTGCTGCTGTTCACCATTCTTAGCACAAACCAAAAGTTTTACCTGCACCAGGCGTCGCTTGGATCAGGGCCGGCCCTCTTCACAGGAAATTGTTGGAGGGAGATACGCACTTTGTAATTTTTTTCTAGTTTGAATATCAAAGTGAATCCCATAGTAGTTGATTGAAGATGAAAGAAAACAAGTAAGAGGTCGTTTTGTATTCAGATACTTTAGATAGACTTGGTAAATGTATGAAAGAAATATCACTGCCTTATAATAATACAACCTTAGACCTTTTAAAAAAAAATAGACTTACCATTTTATGTACATTTTAAAAATGGTTGGCAAATATAGCGGAAAATAATATAATTTTAAAAGGATCTTAGAATTGAATCATCTGATATATCATATGTGTAAAGTAGATATGAATATCAATATTTCTTAATTAATCTATTGAATGTAGATCGTTAACTTTTAATCGCTTTACGTGAGTTATTTCCTTGGTTTGATGAACTAGTAAATGGACTCTCAGCTAGCAATATTTGACGTACGGCCGCCTCAGGCGCATGCGCGGCATGAAACGCCTCGTGACGCGCCAGGAGTGGTATAAGAAATCGGGGACGCCTGAAGAAGTCATACCACGATCAAGTGAATCAAATACTTGATTTGGGCTATGTTGAGAGTCAGAATAATAGAAGAGTATGTATAAGATAATGCATGAATGTGAACGAAGCAAAGAGTTTGTGACAAGACAGAGCTGTATGGCGGTTCATCCCTCCGCCTACCCCTGCGGAAAACGACATTCTACTTTGTTAGTGAAATAATAACGCGCAACAAGCAAAACAAATTATAATCTCTTCTGTTGCCATTTTCTTATGTTACAGTCGATCATCATATGATCTGTTTATTTCACGTTTAAACATGAAATTCCTTCCGACAATATGTAAGTGGAAAATATGTAGGTAGACAAAAATTGTTTAATAATAAATCGTTTTATTTGTACAAATTGGTTTAATTTTAATCCAACTTAACCCTAATTTCTATGTTAATATTTTTTTCTGAACACCGAAGCCTTTTAACTATTATTATACCAGAACAACGAAAAAAACTTTTAATTAAACAGCGGCCTTAACTTTGGCCCGCCCCGGGTCTCGCTTAATCAGTACTTGGACATTTTAATCCGTATTAATTGCGAGGATGGCAGAGGCAGTTAAGGACTAGTCACAATCGCCCGTCGAAGCTTATGTGACCCGGGTAGGACAAGTGGAAAACCGACACAAAAAGGACACATGACTTTTGGTGAAATTAAATGGCTTGAAAATTCTGCCAAAAAAGAGAACCGGTTAGGAAAAAGAATTTCCAGATATAACATTGCTACGGTCAATACTCCCTCCTCCTAGAAAAGCTTTAACCAATCGATCAAAAATAAGTAAGTCGATAATTTGAAAGAAGATGCATAAAATGAATCGGTCGTTGACGTATTTTAAGGCTTCGTCTGATTTTCATATTTTCCCAAAAGGCTTGTTGGTTTTGAACTTTGCTAGAAAAAAAAAATTAAATAAAACTTTTGAATTGAAGGCAGCTTTTTCGAACACTGAGCTAAATGTTCACTACGAGGCCGTAAAGTTAGATCTTTTCCAAAAAGATTTATTTATTTTATTCTGCCTTTGAAATTGATAATCACAAAAATGTTAAGGTATTTCTTATTACAATTTACAGAGATTTGTTTACTAATAAAATAGGTTTTTTTAAACAGTTGAATCATGAAAGAGACCTAGAGGAAAAAAAATTATATAAATTGTGATGGATTTTGAGTTTTCCGCTATGATGCTGGTGGTAATGTCTGAAATGCAAAAGAAATACATATTGATTTGTTTTTCTATTGTAGATTGTTGGAAAGAGTCATTCTAGGTATCTCCTTGCGAGATAGAAAGGTGGTTGAATGGATAAAGAACAAGTCAAAGGTGGCCGACATTATCATCACATCTCCAAGAGGAACTATGCTGAACATGTGGTAAAACTTACAGCAGATGCCCGTTGGAAATACAATATCATCGAATGATATCTTTAGTTCAGGAACAGAAACAGACGTCACCTATACATGGGATGTCCTGAAGAATTGAAAACGTCTGTCGGCTTCGCTTGAGTGAGAGCCACCAAACTGGAGAAATTTGAAAAGGTCATATCTATAATTTGGACATATCCAAAGCTGGAGAAATTCGGGGAGGTAATATCTATAATTTAGAAATATCCAAAGCGGGAAAAATTCTGAAGAGGTCATATCTATAATTAGGACACATGCCAAGCACGGCAGAAGGCTCTTGATAAAGTGTAATAACTAAAAAATAGTTAAACCTACTAAACAAAAACTCTTCAAATGTCCGAAGTAAACCGACGTCATCGTATTATCATCAACAACCTATATTTATGGTCCAGGAAACAAAATTTTCTCAAAAATTAAGCTGTATTCGCGGTAAATTAGACAAGAGTAATGTTATTTACTGACAACTCAGCTTAGAATCCAATTAAACATTTTCACGAAATTAAAGTTATTTCATGTTTGAAACGGCTTTTAATTTGATATCTGAATATAATGCTGCTCAGTAATTATTATTTCATCAATTACCAACAGTTCTGCTTTTTACAGCTGTCAAGAGGAGAGAAGGGTTGCCGACTGAGTAATTATTTTTATTGATATATGACTGACATCTTTAAGACAATAAATAAATACTACCTACCCATATCCATCAAGCAACTAAAGAGTTGATGAGATAATTTATATAATTAATGTTACCTTTTGTTTTGGAGCACAATTATGTTTATAAAAACGAGAGGATAAACGGGACAGCCCCAATTATTATCAGAGGTGCTCTTGTCTAAGCCACTAAGCAGGTACTACCAAGTTTAAAATTTCTTTCGAACGATCCGTTATCAATCAAATTTATTTTAATTCGTATCCCATCAATTATTTGAAATATATTACTACGGACTTAGTACCTGAATAGAAAATACCACCTTGGTAATAGAAAAACAGAATTCGGTTGCTGGAAATTACTTTAGCTATGTTTAGTTACTACATCCGAAGAGCTGGTACTGCTCGAACTTATTAATCCCCTCTTTTTCCTCCGTGTTTCGTTCAGCCTTGAAAGATTGGAAAATAATTGAAGATATTAAAATCTTACTGGATGTAGGGACTTTTCTGCAGAATCATATTTTTTAAGCTTTTTTTTTTCAAAATCAGGTATTACGGGTTAGTTAGCTGATAGGGGTTTCAACGTATATTATTTATGTATGGATATTATTTTCTGAAGAGATTAATCTTGAATGATACTCTGAATTTTGTAAGGTTTTTAAAACTGTCTTGGTCCATGCGGGAGTTAATTCGAAGGCCAGGCCTGATAAATCTTAGGCGAGATTTTCTTATCGTCAGTTTCTTCAACATGCAAAAAAATCTTTGTTGATATATAAATTGACTGTCGCAAATTATAATTTTTTGATACCTACCAGCCAGAGAATAAGATAGTTTGATTCCGTTCATCATTGAATTTTATTTTTATCGATTATTATTATATTTATTATAAGTGAATCTATCCGACCTTCTCTACTATTTGCTTTGCCCACAACCATTTATGTCATTGGTAGATAAAATAACCTTCCCAATACCGAGTTAGAAAACATCCCTCCGCTCCCAAGATGACACGGCAGCGTTACTATTTAAATAATATAGTCATTTCCACATTTCTCCGTTAAAAAAAAGATTTTAAGTAATTTAATAGTAAATATAATGTATTTATGTTATGCCCTTACTCCCGATGAAGGGATAAAAATAAAATGTTCTGTGAAATATTTGGTCTCAGTGAATTAGAAATCTGACGCATTTCTTTAAACTTTACATGAAATATTTTGACGAGGTGAAAATAATTATTTCATGGCATGTCAAATATGATTATTATCTTAAATAATAATGTTACACATGAAGTAATATCGAATCACCAGCTCGAGAAAAATTGTTGGATCTTAGCCATTGCCATTAAATCAGGAAGCAAGAAAGGTGTATATATAGTTATCTACAGATCGCCAAACTCAAGTAAGTGCGACTTTTCAACATATTTTCAAAGATGGTGCACGGAAAACTTAGAAGATAAAAATGTCAACATTATAGTTGGAGACTTCAACATAAATGTTAAAGCAATAGCAGACATAAACACAAAAATACTGAAATCAGTAGTCCAAGCTGCAGGGTTGAAACAACTAGTTAAGGATTTTACACGAATTACTAATACCTCTAAAACATTGATAGATCTGGTCATCTCAAATAAATTCAATTTAAATGTTAATGAAGTAGATAATCCAAAAATTACCGACCATAATACTATCCAAATTGTAACTAATGAAAGAGAAAAAAACAACCACAATAAGGAAACACAAATAATAAATATAAATTAGTAATTATGAATTATTTATATATTTACTGAAATAACTCAAATTTAAGGCTGGTATTGTGTAAGTTTTCTGAGATATTAAATAAGCCAGGTAACGTCGATTGCCATCTTGGATTCGGGAAGGTTTTAGTACTATGTCGATGATCGTACTTACACTAGGCACGGCACTACAAAGTGGTTAACCTTTGGGATACACCTGTAAATAGTCATCGCCCATGTTTGTACGAGATGAATATACGATCACCTTGGTGCTTTTGTTTCTGTGTAGCTCGCATTTAGTACTGCCGCGTCCTTTTAAGTCTAGAAGCAAAGGGCTAAAGACTGTGGTTAGTGCAACACGCTTCTCTTGTATCGACAGATTTATTGGTTTGTGCATGTTTGGCGGGGATCGACAAGTATAAGGTGAAAGGATGTCGTTAACACCGGGAATATATTGTATTGATTTAATATGTATTTCAAAAAATAATGATCAACGTCAACAAAACTTTGGGACATTGAAAACCAATGACCGAATGTAAATGTTGTCAAAAGAAGACAGACTAGCAACCCACAATGGTGTGCTGATAACAATCCTATTGTATGTCACTGAGGTAAAAAAATAACATGGGTAAGAAATAACGAAAGTAGACTAAACGCTGTTCAAATATGAAGTGAGATCCCTGAGGCGTTTATGAGGTGGAACGGCGAATGCCAGTATTACAAATGTGAACATCTGGAAAAAGAACGCGAAAGTGAGTTGTAAAATAAGTCGGGGACGATCGTTTGACGACATGGCCCAATCAAGTGAATCGATTACTTGGGTTAGCATAAGAATGGAGAAAGACAGAGTTAATAATGATAATTAAAAATAAATAAACCGGTCGGAATGCGTCGTGGGTTCAATTCCTCTGCTGGCCAAAGTCCTCCATCATTGGACAAGCAACATCTTCCGCTTATTATGATGGTAGTTGGAGTTTTTCCAATATTTTCAGGTTATTCGTAACCCGGGAATATTTGTCTTTCTTTAAAAAAATAAAAATAATAATTCTTACCCAATTTACATAGCGTCATTTTTGTGAAATATCACCCCAAGATAAGAAACGACGCAATGGTGAGTAAGTTACCTTAGACAAATAGCTGATAGCGCTCATATATGCACGTGTTAAATTCGTGCCAGTATATTTGACGATGGGAATCAAATCGCCAATCGGCAGACTAATTTTAAAGGTAGCGAACCATTACGCTACGGGGGCTGTTAAACTCTACATAGCTCGACTTTTGCGGTCAAGTATGCGGAAGTTGATGGTTTTATGGCACTATTGACGACCTCCGTGGTTGAGTGGTTAAGATGCAGATCGCGGGTTCAAATCCCGGCATGCACCGATAAATATTATAATATGTTGTTTAACATTTTATTGACATGAAATAATATGTAGTCTATTAGCGACACGTTTCAAAGTAGTAGATATTCTAAGTATATTTTTGGTAAAAGACCTCGATTAAAAATCGAAATGTTGCTTGAAATTGCTTGAGCCGTCTTTGGCGACCAGATCTGAATAGCCAGGTACTTCCCAACCTTCCTCTTTCACTTTCACTTTCCCATCTCCTTCCTCTTCCCCCTACCTTCAGATTAACAACATATCCCCGGATGGGGATGCCATAGTCTTACTGGCTCCAGACGGTTGAGAGCAGTTGGGACTCTTGTGCGGTATTAATTAAAATTGAAAATAAACAATGAGGCATATCAAATTTTTGAGTCGGGTCGTATATGGAGTCGACGAAAACTATTTTTTATGAGACAATGTGAATAAAGCAAATGAGTGTGTGCTTATAAATAATTGCGTGGCGTTCCATCATCTCTGCGTACTTCAGCGAATAACTAGATAAGTTATTAGAGAGTTAGTTATCACAGACTGGGCTTGCAATGGATGGAATCCGCTGAATAGCTTGTCAAAGCGATGGGACCCGATCCGAATAAGACAAAGGGAACAAGATGATAGGTTAAAACAGTTAGTTAGATAATTAGCCAGTTGTGTTGAACACATTTTTTATAGATTTTTAATCGTTAAAAATAGTTAAATTCTCAGTAGTTGACATGTTGAAAATTCTTACTATGTTATTTTGTATTAATAATTATTCGAAAAAATCTATTAAAATATTCTCCACAAATCTAGGAATTTCAAGAATTTGATGCCCAAGACGGCTTAACATATTAAATTGCTTGTAAAGCCTCGGGCCAAGTAGCACATCAATGCTCTATACTCGGCTGAACATACGCGTTTGATTTATTGGAAAAAGTTTTGTGGCCGCTTTTAGACCCAAACGTTTGTCAAAAATTGATGCAACCCATTCGGTGTTTATTTTTGTTCATCTCCATTTTATAACCAGATATTATTAATACCTCTGAAACACTTTTCAAACAAAAATTGCACACTCGACAAAAATAATATTAAGTGTATAACTTGGCTTCCGTATTTTCCTATAGATGGCATTAGCGGTAAGTAGTGGTTGAAATAAATATATCATAGACGTCATGCAATAAACTTAAACGTCTGTCAACATAACCCTATAGAAAAAAATAGTCGATATGTGTCTGCATCATGAAGTTATTCTCGATTAAAAATGTCAGTTTACGTACCAAATTCTCGTCATTTGGGGGAGTTGCAGCATGACAATGCTCGACCCCTTCTTGAGAAAGTGGTCAAGACATACTTGGGAACGTTGAAATAAGAAGTCCTACCCCGCTCGCCGTATTCTCCAGACGTTGCTCCTTTTGATTATTGCTTGTTTGGATCAATGGCTTACCAGCACTTCCGGTCTTATGAAGAAGTAAAAAAAATGGATCTATTCGTATATTGCTTCAGAAGATGACCAATTTTTCACCGCGGGATTCGTACGCTGACCGAAAGATTAGAGAAAATAGTTGCCAGCGATGGACAATACAGTTTTTTACAATAAAGCCTCGACTTTCGGAAAAAAATTGCGGAAGCAAAGTTATACACCTTATTTATCTCTAATTTCTAACTCTTACAGAATAGTCAAAGAGTGGAAGTTTTTGTCACTTTAAAATTTTCCAGGAGAAACATATTATTTTCCTTGAAGCAATTATTTTAACAAAACACACATGAAATAATAGCAGTAAAACGCTTTGCGCCAACATTTTAGTTAGATAGAAAACAAAAGGAAGCTTTTCAAATAAGCCCTGCATAGTTAGAAAATAATAATGTTATCCATAATAATCAAATTGAAAAAAAGGATCAATCTGATATACGAATAAAAAAATAAAACTGGTTTATAATAAACCACTTAATCCTCTCACTCTCAAACAAATGGAGAGGATTTGTAAATACTTAGCTACATACCAGCCACCATAATAAAAATTGAATATTAGCAATCTGTTTATTGACAGAGAACTATCGTTGAAATGGGACACAAAAAAATACATTTAAAACAGAATAAAGTTTAAAAGTGAAATAAATCGGATTGTTATCATTAAAATTAATTGACTAAAAAAATAAATCAATTGTTTTTATCATAATATGTGCCTATCAATATTTTTAATAAACTGATCGCCTTTCTATGTCACCACTATAGTAATTTGATTTTGTATTTGACGCATAATCATTGCTGTAGTTTGTTATTTCGGATAGCTTCCTTACATACTCTATTTGCGTAGCAAGCATTTCAGCTTTCAGAGAGGAATTTTCCGTTTTAAATTCCTTGAAAATTCCATCTCTTTCAAACGACTCTCCCATCACGTTAATGCAGCTTAATATGTTGTGTTCTTGCTGAGTGAAATGTAAGTTTCTTCCTTGTTCAAACTGTTTATAGTGACGTTCATGCTGTCGGTCTGAAGTTATTGTATTAGTTATGAACATGGTAGCCACGTGCATCCACAAATTGAACGTTTGGGTGGTATTAAAAGATGATTACAAACCCAACAGATATACCCCTGACTTCAACTCATACCGATATGGACGCTTTGTGAAGTAATGTGGAGAGATTGAAAACTATAGTGACGTCATCTGATACAATATTAAAATTACAAATTACAAATCCATTATTGCTCCACATTTGTATTACTGTTTAACGATTCTTTTTTCTTGTCTAGCGACAGAGAACAAAACAGGTTTCAAATTCTCCAAAACAGAGAAATGATAATTATACTTAAAAATAGTAGATACTCAAAAGTCAAAAGTAACAAAAATGTTAGAAGAACTAAATTGGCTAACAGTGAAACAGATGTTAACATTAAACACATTGATATTTAAATATAAAATGAAGAACAACTTGTTACCAAAATATTTTGCTGAGAAAATTATCCAACAGTGTGGATATTCACCAACATTCAGGACATGCAAAGAAATCAGACTACCAGTAAAGAATAAAACCAATACACAAAATAGCTTACTATATAAATGGATGAAATGTTATAATGCGCTGCCGGAAACCGTCGAAATTTTGCCAATCAATATTCAAAATAGCCTATAAGAACTATTTAAAATACATATAAATAAAAATAATAGGTAGTATAAAAGTTAAAATGTTATTATTAAGTCAAAAAGAAAATGAAATAATTAGATACTTTGTAAGCTTTAATGTACAAGTAACTAATATAAAATAAATAAAAATAAAAAGATAAAATCGTATGGAACTTTTAGCACTTCAATTCGGGTCTATTTTTATCAGAAAAAAAACTGCTGAGACGTGCTTTAAAAAAACAAATATTGTGAATATCAAAAAAAATGTGACTGGAATTCTTCACCGTTTCGACAGCGGAATCATAAACACTGCAAGAAAATTTGTTTTGTTATTGGTATCGTAAAAGGGACCGATTCAATTATTCAGCCAAACGGCCCGGCTGTTCAAATGCATTCAGCGAATATCATAACGTTCAAAACACTATAACGTTTTATTGCATATGAGAAGACAACGTTCTTGTTCAGGTCTTCACATAAAATAATGCGATAAATAAGGCTTCGGAGTCGCAAAACGGTTTTGATGGCAATACCTACGGTATAACTTCGTCGTTTTCCGTGAAGCTTCGGGCATTTCTGATCGATATAGAGCTTTCAAGTTCACTCCTTGTAGGGTTATTGGTAATAATGCGATGCAACCGTGGAGCTGTGTATAAAATCGGATGGTTTAGCAACCACTTTGCTTTGAATAAAATTGGAACATATATTATATTTCCACGTTTGATTAGATAGTATTAACTTTATTCCGCTAACATCAATCGGAAATAAAAAATAAAGTTTTTAAAAAGTAGGTGAGTATTTGAAGATTTTTGATCTCGTTAAAACGGGCCCAGTGTTTTTATTTAGTTATTTTTTTTATTTTTTATTTATTGCATGATTCTAAAAAATTTAAAAAAATAATAAAATAGTAATTACATTTGTTATAATAATTGTAATATTTTAAAATGTGTACAAGGGCTACTAAGTTTTGTTCGGTCAATATTAGTTCCTAGCTCTAGCTAGGCAGATTGCCTGTTTTAAGGAACCAAATACATTCGCCAAGCGACGTGTCTTACCTGTGTATCTGCATAAGATTATACAAAAATAATCCATAGTATTGATGATTAACAATAGTCGATAAATATTGCATACAGTAAGAGGGCAGGTAAAGTTAAAATACAAAAAGCAAACGGTATTGAAGTTTCACTGCAGCTAATATTTCGGTAGGTACTTTACAGCCTGATTACAAAAGTATCAGAAACTACTGTAAATGCAAACAAGAAGATTTTACAAGTAAAAAACGATATGTCACATATAACAATTTTTCTAATGTAAATGTTAAATAATATTATGCTGTCGAGTAAACAAAAAACTGCAGACAGAAAAACATACCCTTCAATTAAAAATCAAAAAAATATCGAATAGTGTTAAGAGGTCCATTCGATTTTGAATCAGATGACGTCAACATACTTGTCTATCTAGCCATATTCCAGAGCAGTGGCGTTGCGACCGGTACAGGTTGACGTTGTGATTTTTTGTTTTTTTATCATTTTTCAAAATTGGTTTATTAACTGTACGAATAATCACATGCAATAAAACCGATATACCTATATGAAATTTGTTATGTTGCTTAAAATGGCTTTTGCCGTGCTTAGTGACCAGATCTAAGAGTCAAGTACTTCCACAACCTTCCCTTCTCTTATCTTCTTCCATCCTATTTCCTTCAACTCCTATTGGCTCGGGGCAGTTGGGACTCTTGTGGGGTTAGTAAAAAATAAAACTCCTGTCGTAATGGGTACTGAATATTGTTTTATTATCATTCTTGTGCAGTTCACATCTATATAAGTTATGAAAAGTGTTAATACTTTATTATGAATAAGTAATAACATAACAATATAATTAGCGGAAACTTCACTGGTGAATGCAACATACTTTTAACTTTATTTATCAAATTATGTATAAAACTGTACGTTTTCCTAAATAAAATAAAATAAAACATTAATAAAAATACATGGTATTAAATAAAAATACCACTTTGTTGTGTGAATCAGTTAATATGATGTCCAACTAAAAAGTTATTGCTCCATAACAAAATTAAGAAAAAATCGTTTATTTATGGTTCCTAAAAAATCTATAAGGAATCATGTCAATCGAGGGCACTCGCTACTTTCACGAACTGTTAGAAGAACTAAATGATTACCTTTAATCAGTTCTCACAGAGTCTAGTGAGAACTGACAAAGTGACTCATTGTCCCTGCTTATCGCACCACAGGAAAAATATGTACATACCAGCGTTGGGAAAAACTTCAACGTTTTATGAATGCTTGACGAATTGCTAGTTCTTTAAAATGAACCCTTCGCAGCGAACACTTGAAGTCGAACTCGCAAAAAAGAGATTTGAATTTATCCGGTTATTTGTGCAGTTCTTTTTGGAACCGGTTCCTCGCCGAAAAAGCACGTCCTAGTCGGTAGAGATTTAAAAGTGAAAAGAACTGGAACCGGTTCCCTGCGAAAATAAAAAGTATTAGTCGATAAAAATTTGAAATGGAAAAGATCTGGAACTGGTTCCTCGCCAAAATAAAGTACTATTGCAAATTGAAGTAGGTACTTCTTTGAAATCTAACTTCCGTTGAACTATTTGTTTAATGAAATTAATTAATGCTAAAGTGAACTACCAACTTCAATTGAAGTATTTGTTCAATGAAGTAGAAACTGTTTCCAAAAAAAGTAGTTCTTTGAAGTAGTTCTTTCAAAGTGGTTATAACGCTAGTACATACCAAAAACGAAACAAAAAAGATTATTCTCGCCAGAGCTTTGTTTGTTCTTGGCATTTTCGAAAATATGGCTGATTGGATTGACTGAATGCACTGTGCTACAAATAACACTGTTGCTACGAATATAACGACGTCTGATTAGCACTGGCATCCAGCCCACCACCTCCCACCCGAGGAGGTTGACATTAAGTCCGATCTCTTTCATCTCGCCATACCAACCTCGCTGTGGCCCCAGATCATCGGATTCCAGGTAGCGGGTACCAGGTTGGCAGAAGGCAGCAGGGTACTGGTGTTCTTTCTATTTCTGAGAGATGGATGTATTTAAAAAAAAATAACGTAACTTTTTATTATTTGTTGTATTTGTAGTCAATTAGCTGATAACTGAAATGTGTTTTTAGCTAAATAAATATTATGGGTTCGAGTAAAGTAATGAGACCGAGTACACAGAACCACGCTTTTTTATACTTGACACAGCACAGTGGAGCCAGTGGGACTATGGCATCCCTAAAGTGGGGTATGTTTTGAGACTAAAGGTAGTTGGGAAGAGGAGATGTTGAAGATATGTACGTAAGCTATGTATCTGTGTGAGTACTGTCCCGGCCTCAACTCTGATTGAGGGACCTATACACTGCAAGGGTTTGGGGTAGCGGCAATTATTTTTGGAATACCTTTGCTGCATATGCGTAATACTGTAAATATATATTTTATGGGTTTGAAAATAATACATATTGTTGATATACATCGTGCGAGGTCGTAATACGATCATGCAGTAGTAAGTGTAACGAATCAGCTATGCATTAAGCAATATTAAAACAGGATTTGAATGCATTCTGATATTATGTTTCAAAACATCTATATTTTATTTTAAGACATTGTGTTTCTTTACCTCTATGGCAACTTGGATTGTTTTTCGTTTAAATGTTGCTGTGCCTTTGTGTTATTTTTATGTTATTGACGTACAGCAGCGTCATACAATTCTGCTTTTATGGAAGCTACCATAGGCATATGTTAACTACTTTAACTAAGGGATAAGCTGATCACAAGATAATAATAATAACATTTTATTTCAGCGGAACAAAGCGGTGGGTGCAATACTCTGTCTGACATATAAATAATAATAAATATGAGTTAAATGAAAACAATGAAAGAGATAACATAACAAATAATAATAAAAAATACCATAAAATGATAATAATATATCCGGCCAATCTGTGACGCATCAAAGCAACGAGCCCGTGCACCCTACCCTCTGCAAACATCTGTGAGGCGCTGCATCGTCAAGGAAGACCGAAAAGCGTCCTGTACGCGTGGTTGTACTGCACTCGGAGCGTGCTCATGACTCCTTGTGTGTATCTGGCCTAGAGTTTGCAAGTGTACAGGCTCATGCAATACGTCTGGAACAACTGTCTCTTTACCGGAGAACTGCACCTATTAAATCTCCTGGAGGGCATGTTGGCTCGCACGCTCAGTGCTCTCCTCTGGCGCTCTATGTCCTTGTTGTCATTTAAATCGCCAGTTACGACATGACCAAGATGTTTAATTTCACCGCTGATATTAAGATCAACTCCGCCGAGACGTATAGGCGGGATGACAGTAGATCCGGTATTTGCTCTAAAAATGAGCAGCGATGATTTTTTGGCGTTGTGCACTAACCCATGACTGTCAACTGTGCTTAGTACTTGCCTACCACCCAGTTATATTAAATTTCTCTAACATAATCGTTTCTTATATTCTATAATAAAAGCAATGAAACTATTGATCGGTTGTGATTAATGTAATGTTATGTTCCTGCGTCGGTTACCTATTGACAAATCGTTAACTAATGATGTCAATACATTGTACTTTATGATTATTAGTTAGGAAACGTTTTTGACAAGTGATGTATGATATTATGTTGGTTGTTTGAATTTCCCAGACAATACTCCTTTACAGTGGCAATCTTTCGAGAATGACCTCAGCGCCGTGGTGCAATTTCTTTGAAGTGATTCCGTTATGAACACCTCGATTATTCCAACAGCTCGCAATATTGGAGTTGAAAACAGCCTCAGCGGAGATCATCTCCCAGACACGCCGTGCTCTGTATCGAGTGGAGGCAGTATGGTCATGGCGCAATACTTCGCCAGAAACCATTTATTATTCTCTCCTCAGCAAGTAGGTAAAATATTTCAAAGTATTATTATTTATGGCCGGCACTGGCGGCGAGGGAAGTGATTGAAATATCGTGACGACAAAGGAGGGTCGTGGTTCGTGACCGCATATTGGTATTTATTCGAACGTTGCGCATTATAGGAATATATTTATTATATTGCTAACATGATGGTTTCATTAATTTAATCAGCCCAGGCGTGATTAATATAACGATGTGTGTTCGAATTAACACTTCCGTTGATCTTTATTGATGTGCTCATCGGTTTTCAGATTTTTTTTGCGCCTGTCGTGTTCGAATAAATATTTTGATTTTGACGAAGTAAATGTAGCACGCGATGTGAGACCGGTTTTGGTTGTGTTATTTGAATACTTTCATCGAGTTGTATCGGTCCGGTGAATACAATAAAGTTCACGAGATGATGACTTGAAGAAGGGTCTATTTTCAGAATCTTTTTGTTGTTTGTACATCGTGTCTATACTTGTAATACGGTTGTTACTGTAGAAAGATCCGTGCCTTTGTTAGTTCATGGCGTAGAATTTAATTTAGTTTAAAAATGTGTTGACAATGTACCTACCTACTGACATAATACAAAACATGAAGATAATATTTTGTTAAAGTTTGTTTAAAAAAAACAAATAATTACTACAATTAAAGCGCCCTTCTGATTTCGTTTTGAAGAAAATGGTGCAACAGAAAATCTAATTAATATATTTTTTAAAATAATATATATCTAGTTACGTTACCTACAATGCTTTATGTACGTAGATTCAGAGTTATGTCAGAAATTTAGGTAATTCATTTAAAATTGTTAAATGTGTTTACATTGTTTTACACAAAAAATCATGGGATTGCTATTATCCTATCTGTGCTAATTTATGACTTATTTACAGTTAAATACAAAAAAAAAATCTCTATTACTATAAGTAAATTACTCGTGCGTAGTAAATTTTATTGTGTTTCGAGGTTGGTATCATTGTAGCACGATATTTGACAACGATAGATGCTACATATTTTTTACGTTCTACTCGTAGATTATTCATAAACATACTTTCTTTTATATAAGTTATGTAACGATATATTACTGTTTCTAGCAAAGCTTCACGCGGTTTAGCTAACGCGATTTATGTTACGAAAAAATACGTAATTTTCAGGGTGTTATTGTAGATTTTAAAAATATTGTTTTTTTTAATAACTCAGTTTTTTTTAAACATCCGTTTATAATTGACTTAAAAAAATAAACTTTGAATAACACAACGACTGTTATTTTTCCGATATTTTATATATTTTTTTCATTAATAAAATAACTGAGCGGATTATGAATTTTTTAATTTAAAAATAGATTGATTAGGAAAAATTAAGTTAAACGGTACTCCCACATCGTAATTATAAATCATATTTTTTATGGCACAAAAATTTCACTATACCCAACCATTTTAGTTTTATTATTTAATTTTTCGGTTACTGATAATCGCTGAAGAATTGATAATTAAAACATTGATTTATTCTTTCCCATTGGTGGTCCGTGACAGAGTTATGACACAATAAATATTGACCATTGACGTTTAATAAAGACCTGCGGCGCAACGTTGGCATTTGTTGGCATACAATGTGAAACAAGGAAGAATCATATTATACAATATCTCGTTACGTCATCAACGCTGTAACCGCAAACCCTCCGCTCCGTCTTTAAATATTGCTCGTGCTCTTTGATGACAAAGGTGTAGTTGGCACGTAGTATAAAAAGTCTGTAAAGAAGAACCGGTTCCAGTTCTTTTCGATTTGAAATTTCTACCGACTAGTACTTTTCATTTTGGCGAGGAACCGGTTCCAGTTCTCAGTTTTTTTCTTCCGTTTTCAAATCTCTACCGACTAGTACTTTTGTTTTGGCGAGGAACTATTGCCGATTTGCTAGTACTTTTAGAAAAAATTTCAAGGAACCGGTTCCAAAATGAGCTGGACAAATAACCGGTTACTTGCAAAATCAAATTCACTGCGAAGGGGTTAACTTTTAAGAACTAGCAGCTCGTAGCTCGTAAAGCATTCACAAAACATTGAAGTTTATTTATATATTTTATCTCGGACAGACTAAGTCTAAAAGTTTATTGAAAAAAACGGACGCAGAATCCACTAATTTTGTTTGTTGAGGGTATAATATAGCCTTATGTTGGTTTGCGATTTTCAAAATCTTGTTTTTGGTTTGAAAATGTTTAGACAGAGGGGCCCAATTCCGGACACCCCATTATTTGGAAACTGACGCTAGATGCGCGAACATATCGATCGGTATAAAACGGAGCCTACCATCGACGATTAGAAAGTGAAGATCGACAGCCTTCATGTACTAGTTTTTGAATCGTGTTACATATCCACGACGTTGTGTCATTTTTTTATCACTTTTTTTGCAAGCAAACTTAGGCCTACTGGTTTGAACCACTGTCACATCTTTTATGCTGTCGCAAATCGATGTTTAACACCATTATGAACCACTTCAAATAATCGCACCCGTTAGTCACCGATTCTCGGCCCGTTTCAGCATTTTATCAAATTATGATCGGGTGTCAAGCGTAACAGTATGACCGTTATGTTATCACCTAGGCCTAAATTTCATTGCAAAACATGTGAAATAACGCCTTTTACTCAAACACAGTCAATATGTAAGCGCAAAGTTTCTTTTCTAGTATCTCGGATAGATGAAAAGACAAAACATAAGAGTTAAAGTAATTTTATTTGAATACTTCATCAATAATTTTGTTATTTTAGGAACCTACTTTTGGCGTGCTAAAATATTTTTGTTTTACTATTAGTACCTACCTTAATTGCATTGAACACATTTTTTTTGTATATTACGTTATGTTATGTTATCACTTAGGCCTAAATTTCCATGTTAAATCTATCCTTACCCTTATCCTTTTCCTTGTATTTTTTTTAAACATTGTAGCCAAAATATTTTCACTACGTAGACGTGAAAAACAACGGGTATAATTATTTTTAATAAGTTTTCACTTTCATCTTCTTTAATTGAATTCTACGAGTAGACTTCATCTTGGCCATACGTTTTATTGTGATTTTTTCTATAAACCAGAGAAGAAATAATGCGTCAGGGTCATAAAAATGCTTCGAAGTGTTGAATTTCCTACTTACGAAATGTAAAAAAAAAATTATAGTCTAGAAAATTATGTTCTTCAGAGAATAATTGGAAAACATTGTGTTCACAAATTTTACAAAAATATAAACTACATGAAAAAAAGAAAAAGTTTTTGGCAATATTTTTTTTTAACAGGCGGCAATTTAAACCTTATTTCCACCAGAGCAAATAGTTTAGTGTTGTTCTTGAAATCCATTGATCGTTCTAATCGTATCCCAACCAAATGTTTCTGCAGTGAATAAGGTTTAGCACCAACCTCAAAGTAGGTACATTGCTGAAGAGTGTTCACTCTCCCATTCCCTTGGGGGGCGAATCAATGCTACAAAACGCGATGGCGGATGCGATCAAATGGCTGAATAATCTCAGCAATCCTTTAGCGAATACAGAACTCGCCAATAATTAAGAATAAACGGCTCCCAATCAACCATTTCACTTCCCATCATGCCATTTTCCCCAAAGGTAGCAAATGAAGAAATACATAAATGTGTGAAGACAACCACGGCTAGTGGCGCGATACCCGATTATAACAGTAGTGTGGGACATTCATATAGCTATCTCATCCGTACACACATATTATTTGAATGGCTATCCTTTTCATAAGGGGGTGAAACGAAAAACAAGACGGTACTAGTTGTGTTACATTTTTCGTAAGATTTGTATGAATACGACGTGTCTTGTATCTTATGTCTATGCATTGGTCAAGGTTTTTTTACGTAAACTCTTTTTTATATTATCCTAATCCATTCCGTTTCTTGATTCGCATTCATAAATACTCTTCTGTTGTTCCTATTCTTGACGTGAACAGACTCAAATTTTTTATTCATTCTATCGTTTCACCTTTACGACACTCTTTTTTACATCTTCTTTCATCAATTTGTTGATGAATTATAAAAGGAATCGTTTTATTAAGTAAGTCATATTATTTGCAAAATTTAAAAACAAAACATGTTGATTTAACTAAGTTGTAACGTATCATTGTACCATATATTATATTCATAAGTTGGTGTCATCAGATTTGCGAATATTATTTCACAATGATTTTTATTATTAATCAATCTGATTATTACGATGTTTTAAAAATAGCAATAAAGGTATTTTCGTGGTTTTGGTATACTTGGAGCATTGTATGAGTAACGTACTATGTTTAAAAATATAATATTTCATATTCATATTTATTTAATCAAATTCAGTGTGAGAAGATTAAATAAATTTTATATTTAAGCCTACCGGTTGCCTCACAATACGACAAATTTACGAAGACCTTAAAATATTTGAACACACTTGTTTAAGAATCTTGTATAAATTACTAAAAAATATTGACATTTGTGGCATATAAATTCTCTTTGAGGTGATTTTAATTCCGTTTATTGCTTGATTCAATGGTTACATAATTGAATATTCAATTAGGAAAAGCAGTAATATTAACGAGCTGTTTTGAACTTAGTGGTTAAACCTTAGTGACCCTATTTATGTTAGAATTAAGTATATTATTTTTTGTGCAATGTTGGTTAATATTTTTTATACAGAAATGGGAATTTAATCAGCTTAATCTTGTGGTAATTAAATTGCTTATTTACATCAGCGTACCTTTACGACTAAGCAAAGCCTGTTCAAACAATCTTTGATCTTCAAATAAATTTTCAACTTCAATGGTGGTTACCTGCATTATTTTTAGGCAGCAATCTTTGAATCGATAACTTTATATGACAAGCAATTAAATATTATAAATAGAACATATATACTTTGTTTTTAACCACTTTTTTATTTAATATTTTGTCTACCGGTTTCGGAAGTACCCTTCCATCATCAGGACAATATTAAATTAATCTGAAATACAAAATACTGAGATAAATATACATATTTAGGAGTTGGAAGGAGAAGGAGTAATTGATGAAATTATGGGAATAACAGAGCGGTTTATTGGAAAAATATTTAGGATAGGACTATAAGATAAATTAATTTGATTGTTTAAAATTACTACTAATCATGATTTTAATAGAGATACAGGGGTTAAAATTCTTCATCCCTTTATTGCAACGGTGAAGAATTTTAACCCCTGAAGCACTAGAAATTAGAAAATCATGATTAGTAAATGCAATTATTTTAAACAATCAAATTAATTTATCTTATAGTCCTATCCTAAATATTTTTCCAATAAACCGCTCTGTTATTCCCATAATTTCATCAATTACTCCTTCTCCTTCCAACTCCTAAATATGTATATTTATCTCAGTATTTTGTATTTCAGATTAATTTAATATTGTCCTGATGATGGAAGGGTACTTCCGAAACCGGTAGACAAAATATTAAATAAAAAAGTGGTTAAAAACAAAGTATATATGTTCTATTTATAAATATGGCAAGCCACAAAGTTAATGCTTTTTACGAATATATAATTAAATATTATTACAAATGACTGTATATAAATAACCCATTTGGTGGACACGTTGAACAAACCAGTACATTTTACAAGTGCTTGGAATTGACTGCCTTCTGGCTACCCTGTAAAGATTTGTACCTGTTTCATCGAACGCCATATTGATATGTGGACAAAATCACAGCAGATGAAAAATTAGGAGAATGTTCCTGGAATGAGACATTGAAAAGTGTTGATAAATGGTTTGAGCCTCCTAAGATTTAGGTAATTCAATATAGATAGAATTTCACTGCTCTCAGATCTCTAGCTAGTAGGACTATTATTGATGCACTGCAATCTTAGAAGACATAATATGCAGTTCTCGGCATTGAAAACCACAAATAGCCCATACAAATGTTAAGAGTATAAACAAATATCTATTTCATATTCGTAAAAAGCATTTACTTTGTGGCTTGCTATATTTATAAATAGAACACATACACTTTGTTTATAACCACTTTTTTACTATTAAAAAAGTGGTTTTAAACAAAGTGTATGTGTTCTATTTATAAATATCTATTTGTTTATGTAGTCAATGTCTCTTCATGGTGGATATAAAGCTCAGATAACTGGCAAGCCACATCTGGTGAGCTTCGTTAAACGTACTAAGCTACTGAAAAGGTATTATTATTATTCATTTATTTTAAAGAAAGACAAACATTCCCGGGTTACGAATAACCAGATAATATATGAAAAACTCCTATTTCCATCATAATAAGTTAAACATGTTGCTTGTGCAATGATGGAGGACGCCCGGCGCCCCACGAAGCCCGGGTGGGAATCCAACGCGTTTGTCCACTTAGCTACTTTTATAGTTGGATTGAAACATGACCACAAGAAACAAGAATTAGGATAGTGGGCCTATAATTGTCGGATTGCTTACGGAATCTATGCAAATTGTCTCCGATTCAAAAACTAAAATTATTATTAAATAATGTTAATATTCTTCAAAGAGTATGAAAAAAATGACAGTACTTTGCCATCGATCATAAAATTTCATACTAAATATCGAAAAAATGAAAAGTGAAATAAGAACATTAATAGTCTACAAGAAGTAAAAGATTGTTGAAAAACTGGAATGAATTAGTTGTGATGGAAAGAAGGTTAATGTGCTGCTCACGGATAAAATGGGGGTTACGAGTTCGAGTCTCAGTTACAACGTAATCTTTATTTTTTTGTTTTTTTTGTTTTTTTGAAAATTGATAATATTTTTTCAAAAATCAACAATAAAATGAAGCGAAAAGCTTTCATACGTTAATTTGTTTTTATTTTTATAATAATAAAATTATTCTCCCCCAAAGAGGTCACAGGTGAGTTGATATTTATTTATCAAAAACACATATTTCTGTGCATCGAAAAACCTTAGTGTCAGAAAAACGTATCTACTCTGGTCATAAAACGTCTATGGATTAGAAATAAGTGTTTTACAGAAATCGTAGTTCAAAAGAATAAATTCACGTATGCAGACAAATTTGGAGTGAATATGTCTGCGGTAAGTCATTACCTCGTAGTGCATGTGCGTGTTATGCTGCCTTCTCCGTGAAATAAAATAGTTATCGGCAATAGCCGAGGTAAGCCACTGTCAACAAGGAAGCTGCGATTATTGCCCTCTCTGGCGGATTATCTCGAGCGATTGTTTCGACGTGGAAAGCTTACTTAAGTCCACCGGCGTTATCGGCGATAATTCACGGTTAAGTAGAGTAGCTTTTCACATCGCCTTCATAACTTCAGGGGATATTACTTAGCCAGACTTGACTTTATGGTCGGGAACAGACGGATATTTTAAGGTAAGAATTTTTATAAAATTTATTTTTAAAGTTGTCGATAGTATTATAGACAGCGCTGATTTACTAAACTTGAATGCCTTTCATATACCAACGAGAACTACTCGATCCACATTTCATTTAGTTATAATAATTATGGGACTGAGTCTTTTAGATACTCGCTTTTTCCTAGAGTGCATGTAGTAATACATACGTGGAGGTGGCCGATGTATTTAACTGCAAAGAATGTAGATAATGTAGAAGACGGCTATAATATCGTATACATACATTCAATCAACATTAATTTTATTTAATAAAGCACTATATTTAACTTTTTACCACTATTATTTCTTTACATATGAGCAAATTTATTTACAACGTGAAAATTCACAGACTTAATACAAGAGCATGCAAAGAAATCAGACTACCAAAAAAGAATAAAACCAATACACAAAAACAGCTTACTTTATAAAGGGATGAAATGAAAACATCAAAATAATAATAATGAATACATTTAAAATAGCCAGTAAGAACCATACGAGTATAAAATACATTAATAATGTCAAGTAGTATATAAGCTATTATTATTAAGTCAAAAAGTATATTAGTTTATAATTAGATACTTTGTAAACTTTAATGCACAAGTTACTGAAATAAAACTAAAAATAAACAAAATCTTTTGTTCACTGTATGTTCCTTTATATGTAAAAGCGCACTTGGGCATAAACAAAAAAAAAGATCAAATTTTTGATTTGAAAACTCGTTAATCGTGAAATTATCCTTCACTTTATTCATGTGAATAAGAAGATCTTCATCTTTTTCAGCTTGTTTTCTTAGCGAAGGTTGGCAATCACCAATGCAATATCCACTATTAAGACTGCTGTTCAAGGAGGATGCCATTCGTGAACTTTAAAAAAAAATAGAGGACTGAAAAATTTACGTCATTTTTCAGTTGAACTTTACAAAGCTCCATAACTGATGCTGGATACATATTCGTTTACCAATTACTTTAAGACATAAAAATCTGTTCAAATTTAATGACGCAAGTACTCACCGCTAACATGTTTTAAGTAGGACATGCAAAAAAAACCGTTTAGATGCAAGAGTGAATCTTTTAAAACTATATAAAACCCACGAAGAAGTCTAAACACAAGTAGAGGAGTTAAGTATTTTTTAATTTTATTTTTTCTACTTCAATGACCCCTTTGATTTTTGACCCCATTAGTATGGTATAAACCTTCCTTTAATATTTAATACAGCAAAAAAATATTTACCAACAATCATTCATTTGTTAACTGTGTAGTAGCTGTTGCTATGCGTGTTGCATGTTTGCTCTAATCAAACTATTATTTCCACGTGTATAGATTAAATAAACAAAATAAGTATTTTTTAACACGCGTAAGTAAACTGTTTTTACCTCGTTCCATATACCAACAATAATACAATTTACCGGGTGGCCGATAAAAAATACCCTTGTTCGTGAGGCTGGCACAAAAAATCATCTCGCTAACCGTTGGTCAAGATAATTTTTTATCGCATGTTCCAGCTAATTAGGGCAAAATTATCGAGAAATAAAAAATATATGATATTTTCGATCTACTTATGTTTTTTTTATATGTACATCGATTGGATTGGTTAATCTAAAAATAATTAACAATTAGGTACTAAACACCAGAATGATTCGTTGTTATGTTTTTTTTTTAATCTTCTTTATGGCTTTGAAAGGGCGAAATAAGCCGTACAAAATAAACATAGGTATAGTCGCAAGCTCAATATCCTTTGTTTGAAAGGGTAGCTAATTTAGAAGTTTTTCGTCGAATGACTGAAAAACAAATTGTACTGTATAAAAAAACTTGTACTAGCTATAAAAAAAGAAATTCAGACGACTTAAGTACCTAATTGAATTTTGAAAAAAAAAGTTAACTTAGGTAACTCAATGCTCTCACTGAGTTACCTGAAACGACTAAAAGCTTTACAAAGTCCCAAACTTGTGTCACTGGAGTCAAGCCTTCTCGCAAATGGTAAATATATTTTAGATGGCTAAAGGACCACAAATTCTTTAATATCAAACGAGAGTCAGAACATTCGATGCAGAAGACAAAACTGCATATTTAACTCACTTTTGACCAAAGTGTCGCTCACGCTCTTTTTCCTTTCCAGAAGTGATATTATGAGAACCCGTAAATACGATATTAGCCAATTTATAATCCGGGGAAGATTGATGGAAGACTTATCATAGGAAGACCTCCCACTTTATGGCTTCGGAATCCGCGAGACTCAAATGAGGGCAGGTCCGCAGATTGGTTATGGACTGCAGCTTGCATGGTGGAGATTGCCCTGGTGATAGCCAGCCTCCAATAAGAAAGGGTACCAGAAGAAGAAGAACTTGTAGATAATAGGAGATGGAGGTATTTATAGTAAAACGGCTTTTATCAATCCGAATTTTATAGGATCCCTGGGCTGATGTTCATAATTACATGCGATGGATCGTGAACCAGGTGATATGACTCTGAAGTGACACCTGCAAATAATCACTAAATGGTGATAAGAATACGAACCAAATAGCGTAGATATTTTTTTGCAGACAAGAGAAGGCTAAAAAATCCATGGTGAGTTCAACAAACGGAATAAGGAAAAGACCTGAGAGGCCATGTATCGAAATTAGGCTTTTACTTAATCAATGAACCACAACTAGTGTCATCCAATTTAAAACAAATATTTAGTTGTGACGGGGCTTTTGAAATAACAAGGTAACATTTTAGATTTGAGACGCAGCAAAACGCAATAATTTATCCAGGTTTTATTAAAAACACATTGCTGCATTCCAGGATTTCTAAATTGTTTTTTATTTAGATCAGAGCATTTCCGTTAAATGGGATCACTGCGTGTGAGTAAGTCCACGTTGAACACGAGGGATAGCTTGTGATAAATACACAAATTATATGTGTACCTCTCTTGTATCTCTCTTATTTTCAACTTAAAGCTGCTATGCTAAATGGTTTCTTCGAGAGCTGTCTCAGTGTGTTTTTATGTTGTGTGTCTCAGAATTAATTCACCAACCTATAGATCAAGCTTTTAATAAAACAGAAAGAATGACCTCAATCCCCAATCTTCCGCAGGGAACAGAGATATTGAAACATTTAAAAATACTGCTTAAGAATGTAGATTCCGACCTAAAGGGAGAGGGCGGGCAGAGTGGCTCTAATCCTACCTTCGTTTAGTATACTTTCAACAGGTAATAATTACGCTAAAAGCCGAACTACCCCGTCCCATGTACTGTAATTAATTTATTTGTCTAGACCGAATGTTAACGCTATCGCCTTTGGCGAGATCTTGTGATGAATTTATGCGTGAAGGATACAGGAATTATTTCTGAAATAAACAGTTCCTTTAAAGGTTACCTACTACTAAAATAGTTCATGGAAATGAATTATTCAAAAATGGCAAAGTTAAATAGTTACTATATAAATATATTTTTCTCCTGATTTTGGGTAGTTTTAAAGTTGATATAATACACAAAAGAAAAGCGATTCATCTACAGAATTAAGGCTTCTAATATACCCTTATTATACATGCATGTGCGTTGCTAGGCTTAAAATAAAAAACGCACTTGATAAAACGACTTTTGCGGAGATTGGAACTAAAAAATTCTCAATGATCTACTGTTTAAATGTATGTTTATAAATTTAATTTATAAAAAAAATATTCGGTGGGAATAATTTTATCGTTTTGTAATAAAAGTAGGCACAACTTAAATAAAAATTTGAAGTGGTTATTTATTGTCTATTTTTAAAACATTTTTAAACACAATATGTAAATAAGTCTTAATTTATTCAATTATAATATCTTGTAAATCTAAGTAAATTTTTAATGTTTTTTTTTTTCAATATTTAAAAAGTGAATAAAAACAGAGTTGAATTTGTAATTTAAAATAAAAATAATAAAACATTTCAATTAGAGGTAAGGGGTTGCTGAGACCACTTAAAGTTTTTTTCCAAATATCTGTTTTTTTATATTGATAAAACTGTATGATGATACATCAGTCGACAGTTTTTTTCTAAAAAAAAATCACATTAAACATGTGGATAGAACTATTTTTTCTGGGTAGCTTTTATCTACAACAATTGAACTATCTCTCTATCAGTTTTTCATCACTGCTTAGCAGAGCGCGGTTATAATCAAGATGCACCCTCTTAAAAAAACTGTTTTTATCGTTTTTTTACATTAGATATCTGGTATTTTTAATCGCTCACTTTTTAAAGTAAGTTTAACAAAATAGGGTGATTTGAGATTAGTAATTTCAAGAGATTTATGAAACATCTGGAAAATGAAAGTCCTCGGGGCAACGCTGAAAGTTCGTATCCTTCTTCAAATACTAAATCTATCAAATTATAGCCATAAAAAACGTTCTGCTCAACAAGTAACGCAGTCGTTTTTACTTCCTCCTCGCATTAAAAAAGTTAAAAAATGGCAGTTAGTTTTGTTTTAATTTCATTTCAAGAAAGAAAAAAAAAGTTTTCACCGACTCAACAAGAATAAAAACAATGTTATTTAACATTAATTATTGGAATTATATTATACGTTCTGCCTCTTTTATTTAATATTATCTATCTCTTTCTTTCTGTAACATTGTTTTAATTTAAATTTTATTCTAATGTTTTCTCTCTATTATCTTATTTCATTTTATATTGTGTTCTCCCTTTATATGTACGAGTATACATAACTGCACACTTTGCATTTTTTGTTAAGTTTAAGTTTGTACCCGGATGATGCTTAGGCTAAACGAAACCAGTCGGTCGCAAATATCAAAATAAAATCTGTGGTTTTATAAAAAGTTATTATTTCATTTTTATGAAATATTAATAGTATTCAATAAATATAAAATGGAAAAATACAATTCTTTGAATATTATTTACATTGTTTAACTAATAAATATCACTATAAAGCGTAAAGCTTTGATAAGGTATTTTATAATACCAAATTATATTTTACTATCAGGTGCTTATTTGAGATGAAATACTATATTTATTTATATACCTACACTCTCTTTTTAATATTTTGATTCAAGCATTTATATATACAGGCACAATCGTAGCGAATGCACTGTTTACCCTATCGTTTTTATCACCCGTCAAACAGAAGTTTCCATGTTTGAATTATTTAATTTTTTTTTTTGCAATAATTAAGAAAACACATGTTTTTATTTTAAGCCCAGAAGTAAGTGTATACTGGTGTTTATTTAGTAATTTGAGGTGTTTAATTTTTTTTTCGAATTCATCGCATAGTTTTTACATGAACATTAATTAACATTTCGCGTGAACACAATTTTATCAATCACCTTCGAAAATTGACCGTACACAGATTTGAACCCAACACGTAAAGCGTGAAACACCGTGTAAAAGTTAGCCATGATATTGTTCGAGAGTACCGGTACTTACGGTTTCCGATGCCGTGGCTCGAAAGCTGCGATGTGTCAAGTATTTTTGATTCGTGACCGCCTCTAACTATGAGTACGGTCCATAGTGCCGCTGGCAAAATCCGCTAAGTATCAGAGCGTATTACAATATTATAACATCAAATCTGAGCAATCAAATCAATTTATACACCGCGTTTTATCGCGGCCTCGAATCATCCGGCGCCCAGTAAACTTTTCCTGACAAATTGACGATAAATTCCTAACTTGCCGCTGCGAAATCATATATTTTAAAGTTACGCAGAGTTTGACAAATTGCCATTTTTATTACAGCAACAGTTTAGCTGATTTGTAGTTCATTTTGTATGTTTATAGGGAAAAGTGTTTATTGAGATTTCTCCTTCAATGCGGATATTAAAAGTTCTCTGATGAAATTTATAGCTTTCATAGTCGTAAAAGATAACTTTTTCAATTAACGCGTGCTTGGAATTTCAGTATTTGAAATATGTGCAGTAAATTTTCATTTAAGTTATAAAAAAGGTCGAATGTTAATAAAACAAAGCGTTTGATAGTTTAGAAAGGTTTCTACTTTACTTTGTAGATAGTAGCGTTGTGACCGCTTCGCAGGAACTCCTTCAAAGAACGACTTCTTTTTGCGGCAGTCCCAACTTCATTCATTTTTCATTGTACAAATACTTCAATTGAAGTTGGTTAAGTTGGTAGTTCCCCTTGCCCGATGTATGGCATCTATTTCGAATTTCAATGTTAACCTTTCATTCGTTCGAACGATTGAAGTATCGCATCATCTAAAATTCAATTGTTCTTTTACTTCTTTCTTCGATTGTAGTTCGTAGTATGAATGAAACAATGAAGTATATTTTTAGTTATCCGTTCCCTCGCACGTACATGTGACAGTTGCTTTTGATTTCTTTGCTTGTTTCGACATATGCCACTAGTTTTTACGAGTGTTTTTTGGTGATTTTGAATTGTGAACGAATTATTTTGTTGAACTTTTTTACCTATACCTTTAAATCTCTACCTAAAATTATGGCTGGCCGTTCAACGAGAAAGAAAAGTGAAATATGGGTTATTTTAAAGAAGTTGGGGTTTACCAGGCCAAATGCAACTTTTGTGCTAAAGTTATATCCATAAAGGGAGGCAATGCCTGTAATATGAATCATCATTTGTGCAATATTCACCCTATTGCTAACCAAACTATCAAACTGTGTACAGTAAGAAATATTCAAATTGTACCTCAAGCCCTGAAAAACGTTCAAATCGCTATTACAGAAACTGGAAATTTCGCAATTACTACATTTGCTTTTTGTAAGTTCTCTGTAAGGCTATGATTGATCTGTTACTTCGATTGAACTGTTCACCGTGAAGAGTTCATTTTGAAGAACTAGCAATTCGTGAAGCATTCACAAATCTGTGAAGCTTTTCCCATCGCTAGTAGATAGTGTGGAATTTCTAGACACCTACGATATATTTTTTTATATATTTGAGTACAGTTTCCCGAAGCTGATTCAAGACTGTCCTGATGACAGCTAACCTCCGATAGGAAAGGTTATCAAAGAAGGAAACCACTTGACCTTCAAAAATAGTCCAGATATTCGACCATGACGGTTTATTTGTGCGGTCACAACATGTGTGTATAAAAAAAAACAATCCTTTTTGTTTTGTATTGTATAAAAAAACTTAAGAATTTATTGTGGCGACAATCAAATAAACAATATTATTTCAGATTGTATGCGATGTGAGTACGTAACATTCTGAAATAATAAAAAATACATATGAATGTAAGCCGCTGTCCTCACAATAATTGGTGATAATACAATAGTCAGCATAGTAGTTATCTTCCATGCAGTTTATCGAGGTTTGATTCTCGGCCGTAGAATTATATATATGTATTTATGTAGAACAATTTTCTCGGTTTACCCGCGTAACCTTAAGTTTTAGCTTCTGGACCAAACAGACGTGCGAAAGCTATCAGTTTGAGACAGAAACTCAAGACATAAGGCCTCTGAAGATGGACAGTGTGATCTGTCCGAAACGTCAGGAGTTAAAAGTCCTTTTAAGGACTACGTTACGCGGGTAAACCGAGAAAATTGTTCTGCGTCTTACACCCGTGAAAACCTTAATCATAACATATATATATATAAAAAAATCATATTTTTTTAAATAAAAGTTATTTTCATAAATATATATATATATATATATATTTATGAAAATAACCTTTATTTAAAAAAATATGATTTTTTTTTATTGAATTCATTTTTCATCAGATTTAATTTTGATTATTATTTTTTTTTAAATGATCTACTAATCTAATTTTAAATTTAAGAAAATATTATTAAGCTGTTAAAATTGTTGAAAACCAAATTCTTACAAGAGAATTTTCAACGTTTTCGCCGATCTAACGGGTCGGTATGGTTTTGCAATTCCACCCTGAGAGTCCGATTTTGGCTGGGAAACTATATGCCGCCGACAAATTTCACCGCTTCGTGTTATGATCGGAGCATTATATTATAAAAGTTGCAGTCACGATTTTTACGTGTTGAAACTCAAACTGTACCGAGTTCATAAACATCTCGCTGATCTTCCTCTGTTATTACCATTGGCTATATATGGAGCCCTCTCGGATCTGCGTTTAACCCTTTACATCCCGTTTTCAACACCAGCTTATATACACTACCGCGCCAGGCCAATTTAACATAGCGCCAGAGAAGTCTCAGCTCAGAGCAATAATATACCACGAGGGATAGCTTTGCGGAACAGTGTAGTCAGGATTGTTGATTTTTTCCTGACTCGGGCGTGGCTAGGGTTTTCGTGGACACACCTTTTTACTCACGAGTACATTCATAGCACATGTCGACACAATGTTTTGTTTATTTGTAAAACCAATTTTTCACAGTATTGTTAACAACAAAAATATAGGATATAATCTCAAAAACCGTTGAGTTATGTTGCATGACAAAACGAAGTGGGCGGAGTCGCCGGAGACGGAAAACATGCTTACATACCAAAAAGTGGTGCGATATTATGTGAAAACTTGTCTTGTCTCTTTCTCTCTCACGGTTTACGACGTGAAAGATCGGAGAAAATAATTTATCGTAAATTTGTATAGGTTGGGTACAAATATTTAGCTCTTCCTATATATATTCTTACTCAAAGAGTCTAACCCTATATTTTTTGCACCGGAGATTAATTTTACTTTGGAATTTTTTTAATAGATTACTAGTTGTTACCCGTAAAAAATCACGGGATGTAACTTGACTTTCCAAGAAAAAATATTAGTTGCTTTAATCCACCCATTTCAAATTTAGAGTAATGTCTGCTCAAATAGGTTGTAGGTAAGTACTTATATATCGTTTCATAGAAATTTTGAACAGTGCCAGAGAATATTTCTCCCTCTTCCTGCGTCAACTGTGTTTAAAGGTGCATAAATGAGGGGTTAATCTTTTCTACCCGGTGAGCGGGTTGCATTTTGCTACTGTAGGGTATTTTGTGTATATTTTTGTTTACAAGTACTTAAAGTGAAATTTTGTAGACTGTGTTTTGTGTCAATTTTTTATTTAAGCCCACTCATAGGTAAGTATTTGAAAAGATTCGTTTTTTCAATTTGATGATTTTAAATAACATCAGTTCCAAATTTGAAAAGTTTTTAAACTATTTATAATAATTGTAAGTACATAATATCACAGTGAGCCTCTAAAAACAAAAAAAAAAGCGTTGAAAACTTCCTACCTAACATAATATATATATTATTATTAAATATTTATTTTAGTTTCAACATATATTTTTTCTTAATATCATATACAAATTATAAAGCAAAAAGATTAACAATAAAGTGCGTTTAAAGCGATCTTAAATCTTTCATGCCAATCGATTAATTATGACGTTCAACCGATACTTAAAATACGAATATCGTTCAATCGATCCGAAAAATTTTGTTTCGGGGAAACTTATGAACCGTAATAATTGTGATTTTTAAGTAAATCATACTCGAGGCATAATATGTTTCTGAGAAACATTTGCTGTTACTTATTTAATATAGATTTACGTCCAAGAAGATCTTACTCATTCACTTCAATACATCTTTAAGTTGAAAATATTGTGAAAAATTACTAGTTATTGCTTTGTAAAATGAATACAGAAGGTTATAGATACATTAATATAAGTAACACGTGTTTAAAGTTTGAAAAGGTATGTATGTTAAATTATTTTTTATTGTAATACAGAAAAAGGAAAAATACTCGTAAGCTTTGATAATGAAAGCATCCATTATATTATCCAACCCCCGATTGGAGGTAGAATTTAAGTCTGGAAAAAAGCACAAATTCTTAATCATACAATTTTACAGAACGCGATTTTTATTATTGTGTTTAATTTTTTAAAAAATGTAAAAGATTATGAATTTATGTTTTTTTTCTTCATTACTTTGCATATATCTATGTATTACAATTCTTACGTTGGTTTTATGTATGGTTAAGTAGTTATTTTTTGTAATATTGAATTATGGAATGTATTTTTTTTTCTTCCATTTCATATTTATTAGAATATTTTTTAAATTTTATTTATTAACTTTTTGTTTCTTACATTATTTTTTTACGCTACCTACCTCACTAGGTCATAAGAACCTGTTCTGAGGTAAGTGACAGTAAGTACAAATAGAATAATTTAAAAAAAAAATGATATCTGTTACACAATGTTCTAGTTTGTCACGGTGAAGAATTTCAAGTGCTATTTTAGGAGGTCTTCAATTTCCTTGCAGTCCTTACTCATTAGCCATTTAGTAATGTTTTGAATAAAGGAATACATATTGGTGATGGCTACAGTCTTTTAGCATTGCGCTTAACTTGCATACCTTTATATTTTAGAAATTGATGTATCGGTTAACTTTTTAAAGATTTTTTGTTCATGCAATGTCAGAACTTGAGATATCAAAACTTGTAAGTAGGTTTAAGTGTTTCTTTATGTTCCTTCATTCTTCAATTAGTACATCAACGTCACAGAGTATATATTTATTATTAGTGCGTACATTATGTTTGTATTGTTTGGTTACATTTTCAACTAGTCATGCTGAGTTATTCCTAGAAATTATGCTTACTTAACAACATTGCTGCTCTTTAATTATCATTTTGGTGTACGCCGTATCCGCCAAGTCATCAATGTCAAGTCTTATATGGAAAAACTTATTTTTTTCTTGTTTTTCTCGGCGATGAACAAGGAACAATAACTCTGATATATCTAGGAATAGGTAACAGTCTACCTACTTATCGTTTTCGTTATGCTCTAATCTTATTTCAAATAAAATAAAATGTTGACGTTAATGAGACAGGCTTACCATCTACGACGCTTTATAAATGGTGTAATAAGACGTACTCGAGAGACTTTAATCTTCGATTTCCGAGCCTGTTTGAAGTACTCTTGAAGAGTCGTGGAGATTTCAGTGGCAGACCTCTGATGTGAAAAAGAAGCACCTTGTTATGGACCCTACTACTAAACTGCCAGGGTTCCTTCTTCTTTAAAAGACGTGAGCCTCACTAAACCTCGTCCGGTGTAGTCAGTCGATGCACAAATGGGGCCTAAAAATTTTACAATCCTGTGAATGTGGGCAAATACAAGCTGCAGAAGATATCGTGGAAGAATGTCCACTTCACCAGTTTCCCGGAAGCTCTATGTGCTGGATCAAGTGACTGCCGATACCATAGACTGGTTGGATAACCTAAATATTCCATTATAACCTTTACCGGCTCTGCTCTACTGTATGATGAATAAGTAGAATGAATACACTTAGGACGTGTCTATATACAATGTTGTAAATAAATAATACATTTTTTTCTTTTCAATGAGGTCTTCATTAATTGATTTGGATCAATCAAAACCTGTTGACTCACGGTTCCTAGTATTTGTTTGCCGGTGTACTCAACGTTAGGAACGAGACCTGTACACATTAATTACTTCTCTTGGCCAATTAAAATAAAACATCTTAATTATTTTGATTGAAATGATTTACCTTTAGACCATCCAACTGTAGGTGATGCAGTCCAGTGGTAATGTAACCAAATGTTTCTTATTTCTCCACGTTTCAGTCAGCTTGAGACAGGGATGTTTCGCAATGTATTTTGTGAATGAAGAAAGCAACGTCGAAAGATAAGACATTATGATTACGTAAGAAGTGTGAGAATAGATTTTTCGTTGATAAATTGGTATAATTTGGAGTACTGGGCCAATTAGACTTACTCCTCTTTTATTCTTCTTTACAACAGTGAATTATTATGGGGTGTTGATTTAAGAAATTATTGTTTTTGTCATGGAAAAATATTAAATGCTGGATTGTGGAAAAGGCTGAAGGGGGGTTGATCCTTCCGGAGGATTTTTTCGGTTTTTATCTTATTTGGATACATTGAGGCATTTAATAAGTGGGGTTGCCCGAAATTAAAAATTCTATTAGTTGAGGTGTATTTTGTAAAATAAACCTTCTGAATCTAGATGTAATTGGGAAACACTGTTGGAGATACGAGGGCTAACCGGATGGCTTTGTTTTGAAATATCTATTCTAAGTGGCAAAAAAACCAACTAACTAACCATCACACCATATTCCCGTAGGGATAGGCATAGAGGACGAACCGCTATGCAACGCTCTCTTGGCACACACTCTCATTCATACATCGTCCCAGCATACTCTTCTGTTATTCTGACTCTTCACATGACCCGATTGAAGTATGTGATTCACTTGATCGTGCCATGTCTTCCTCGGGCATCCCCGACTTCTTTTTCCATTCAATTTCGCATCATATATTCGTTTGTGTATAAAAAATCTGGCCTTTTTGTTGACTTAAGCTTAGATCTATACTTTTGTACTGGAAAAAAATCAATCTCGATTCTCAAACAAAGGACGTACCCTTATGCTACGGCGGTAAGTAGAATATATTCTACTTTAAATGGAATATTTGACATCTAAATCAGTCTAGATTTCCTTCACGAAGCAGTTCCCGATGAGAGAAATAAATCCTCCGAAATTATTGGACCTTTTGGCTCTCTGTATTCAGTTGTCAATTAAGGTTCAGAACATTTCAAATACCAACTGGAAAATAAATAAAATATCTCAACGAAAAATTTTACTAAAGGCGATCTTGTAATTAGTTTTTTAGAATTATGTATTCAGAGCTTGAGAGCTCAACGTAAATATTTATTTTTCTCGGGTGTAAAAGACATTACTGTACAGGTATTATTTGAAAATAATTTAAATATGTTAAGACAAACTGTCTCAAAATTTGAGTCGTATGGAGTAAAGACTGTGTGAGCCTTTTAATGTGATACTTCACGAGAGAGCCCCTGTCTGTACGGTGTACAAACAAGAGAACTATATTACCTCCAGGTTGGGTAACGTTGTGAGGCGGGTCAAGGCAGGAGCTGTGGAAAGGTATTTGTTATTGAAGAGGGTATAGTAAAAGTAAGTAGTAGAGGGTAGAGAAGAGTAAAGTAGGGTAGGGTAAAAACCAAATTGTTTAAAAATCCTACATACAAAACGTAACTTACCAAAATTTAATTTCTTTAAAAACGTCCCTAATTTGCTTTGTTTCGGTTTTCTCCTTACTTCTATAATTATAACTCAATAATATTTGGATAATTTGTATAGCGCCGTTTTTGTGAAAAATCACCTCAAGTCCTCAATGTCCTCACTATCTACTGAAAACCATAAATTGATTGTCATAAAATATTTATTCTTCTTTTGTTACTTGTTATATTTACACCGTTTGCATCTTTAGAATCGTTTACTTATAATACTTGAATATTAATGTTTAAAGTAACATATTAATTGTCCTCAATCTTATTTCCTTTTCTTTGATTTGACAAATATGTTAATATGAATTCATATGTTTCATCTGAATTTTTATGCCCTTAGCTTCTGGTAAATTGTTTTTTTTATCTGTTGATGTACACATACACTGTTATACCATATCTGAACCTTTTTCTCTCATGATTTATGATAACGATCATGATTTTAGATAGTTTTAATTTGTATACATATTATGTACTATTTTCTCCTTGTTAGTTAATCTTATTAGCATAATTAATTCAGTATGAATCGCACTTGAGGTGAAATATCACAAAACTGCGCTATATAAGTTCACTGTTGTTATTATTGGTAGACAGATTCTGGTAACTTAGTATAGTAAAAAAGGGGTAAACTTTTTTTTGTTTTATTTGTCGATAAATTTCTGTGATTTGCAAAATCGTCTTTATGATCATGTGTATTAAAGTTCAAATAGAATTTGAATGGCCAATTCTCGGGCTCCAATACGCTTTCCTGTATACCTATTGGAAGTTGGATAGCAGGAATATATAATATTTATTTATGGAACGTCTGAAATGCATGCTTTGTGTTGGTAGGTATTTTAATTTAATTAGCTTTAATTTGATTAATATTTTCATTACTCTCTGCTCAAATTTTCACGTTCTATCTGCACCAATGGTAAATGTAAACATGAATGTATTCACATCCATGTTTTGCATCGCCTACAATATTGGTGTAGTGGGTACGACAACTGTTCCCGATAACGCCACTGGCTATAATAATAATTGCTAGGAATTGTCTAGGAAGTACTGATTTTAAGATTATTATCCATAAGTCGATGAAGCCTTATCCATTATAAAACTATGATATATCATTTTTTCGGAAAATTTTTTGAGGATGTAGAATGTGTTGAGGGAAGAGAAAGGTTGAAATTAACATAGAAATTCAGATCAGGATGATAAAGTTCATGGCTATACTGCAGGGTATATTCCATGATGGCTATATGACTAATACATATTTTTTCTTTAAAAAAAAAATCAATGCAAAGATTTTATATGTTCTTCCACAGGGGCTTGCAAAAATAGTTTTGAAAGCTAAAAGAGCCTTTCGCATGTTAGATATTACCTCTTTGATATTGGTTTTGAAAGCTGCTTTACGATAAGGCAGCAACTATCTCAAAATGATGAAACATCTTAGAACGAAAATCTAAAATACGTTTTTCTCAACTTAAATTTCGGAATATCGTTTAACCCGAGGCCAAAATTCATAAGACGGCTCACTGACTCAGATTAGTGGATGAAGTAATATTTTGTAACAACATTAAATTGCAATAACCAGAGATATTAAACAGATTAATAAAATTTACTCTTTAAGACTGCGATACCTCCTAGGAAGCCAAACTTCAATTTCGAAAGTATTCGTCCAAAGGATGTCTTGAAGCGGTTGTTGTGAAAAGTAACGGTCTTATTAGCAATATCCATACGAGGGCTCCAGGCGTTTTACTCAACTAATCAGGTCATCATAGTTACAATATTAGCATAGGTAACAATGTAATAGTAAAATGTTTTCAAAGTATCTTACACTAAAACACATTAGATCTTTCTTCCAAAGATTTTGATCAAAAACTGAAAGTGTAGTTTGAAAATAAAACGTTGGCACATAAAACTCAAAAAACAAAAACTAAAAAAACATTTTCACAGCTTAAAATAAAACAAATGGTGTTTGTTGATGAGATTGTCTTTCACATCTATAAATTGATTTTTCTTAATTCATACTGCGGTTGCATTCTTAACGCGCGCTTCTGGTGACTTGTACAATGACAGCTAAACCAAATAGTGAAGTCATAAACTGTACTGTCATTTAAAAAGTAGTTACCATTTATACTTTTCGTTGTCAAGTTCAAAATCTTTCTTCCGATCCCAAGATGACGTGCTAGCGTTACCGCGGTTATTTCCACTGTAGAAGAGATAGAAAAAAATGGTTCTATATTTTTTTATATAATATATTAACCGTTTCGATGTATGTTTTTCAATACTATGCCAAAAATGCTTACGAGAATCGAATACTAGAAAAAAGATTTTGAGAGGTTCAAGAAAATATTTTATATATCACTCAAATATTGACCAATGTTATAAATAATTTTTGGCAATTCACCAAAATTAATAATTTAAATAAGTTTTATAGAAGAGGTAAGTTAATTTTTAGTTTCTTTTTGGGAATATATATAGACTTTCAGCACTCTAACAGTTAATTCAATACATACATATATAAACTAATTGCATTTATATATAAAAGAAAACACATTAATTGATCTGTTAATGATTTGGCCTTTTTGAAAAACACTTCTGTCATATTTTTCTTAAATCTCTGTTAAAAATAATCTTACAATAATTTCATGAAATGTCGAAAAATTATCCTCTTTTGGAATAGCAAATATTTAGGATTGTTATTATTTAAGTTTACGCAGAAATAAAACAACAAAGAAGCTAGGTAATATCGATTGTCATCTTGGGTACGGCAAGGTTACGAATCTCAAATCCAACAAAATATTTTCATCTTACGACGTTTGGATTCCAACAAGTTTCCAGATAGAATAATTATATTTATTTTTTGCAAAGGGATTCTCTGGGATATTGATGAAAATACTTAGAATTTTAATGCTGTCGGTAAGGAGCACGACACCACACGAAGTGGTCTTATAAACGATGCGCAGAGGAACTGCATATATTCTGGTTGACGCTATATCAGTTGATTCTCATGCTGCGAGAGAAGTCTATTAAATATTCACTCGTTCTTTACGAGTATATAGGTAAATGTAGGAACAATTCAATACAAACATACGCAGTACAGAATTAGGGTTTACTATTAGTATAGGGCCTGCCAATATCGGGAAATGGTGGGAAGAAGTGGTGAGGTCGAAAAAAGTTGGATTATGAACCTTACGTGAATGCTGAACTCAATACTGAATCATACATTTTAGTTTACTCTTACTGGAAAAGCCCAATGGGTGTTTATCAAAATAAATAAATAAATTGTTATATCATTTAATATAAATAGAAAACATAGAATTGTATTTTAATAATAATACGTTCATATTATTAGCATCGGAATGTTCCCCAGTCTCCCAAAAAGACTGTCCTGTTCAAAATGCATACACATTTTACAAATAATTGCTTCTGAGGATAAAATCTAAATAATTTAATGTAAAATAGGTAACGCTTATTTTTCTACGATAAAATGTGTTTGTGTCATTGGTCCACAAAAAGCACAAAACACAATTTTATTATTGACGATGTTTATCAACTTGCAGACTGTATCTAGTGAGCTAACAGGCTCGATAAACTAACCATGTTTTAGTGACTTAGTCGATGGCAACTATCAAATTAACTATGTCACTAGAGATTTGCGGTTATGCTAGTGAGGACTGAATAATCACCGATAATTATTTATGTATTTATTTACGCCAATGAAAAATATACACCTCTATATAAGTATGCTGTACAAGAAATATAAAAAAAATACTAGTGAATAGGAGTAATATATCCAGAGTTAAATAGTCTCATCAAATAAATTAGCTCTACTTGACGAAAGAAACTTTACTGAGGTGTGCTTATATTGTGATATTGATGTACCAAATATATCAACAACATCGGAGTATATGTTTCCCAGATGTTGAATTCGTCGCATATGAGCATAATATTGTGAGTTTGAAGTAGAATTGTCACAATAATATGGTAGGTGCTGTCTTGTAACTCTCCTGCCAGGTACATGAAATACAATTAAATATAACAATTCAGGGGTATAAAACATTGCATTTATAATTTTAAGCAGACACGTTATTTTGCAAATAATTGTACCTTCAGACAGTAGACACTTTAAGTAAATTTAATGAATACAGTAAGTAATCGTAATTTAGGTATTCTATAGGATTATTGATTATATTACTAATAATATTGATGAAAACCTTTATTTGGTCAATTTTGACAATACTTAGGCGTTCTAGTAAGACTACAGGATACGGCTCTGCCTATCCTCTATGGCTATGGGATAAAGCTCGCCATAGCAACTACATTATTGCAAATCGCATTCTTTAGCGACATTTGCCATGGGAGCATGGGAGGTTGCAGCACGTTTGTTCGGCGTTATTCCTGGCGATTATTCCCCGGAATCTGACTCACGTGTAATGTTTTAATAAATATGTCAATATAATATGTACCCTGCACTCTGAATGCCAGTATTCGCTATTTCAGTCGGGACGAATACATTATGTAAGTACTTCCCTTCCATTATTGTGCATTTTGAAGTACCTGTTTTGTATTATAGTTCATGAGCACAGAGAGCATCATGGTTGAGCGGAAAAAGCTTTAGCACTGTATTCGGAGACTGAAGAATGAAAATTCGGTGAAATATAAATAATGTAAAGCTGACCCGAGTTTTTACAAAAAAAATAATTAAAAAAACTGGATATACACTGTTTAAAATTTACGTTTGCACTTAGTAATAACGTGGAAGATTCTCCAGCATAAGAAACTTCAGTAAACATTGAAACGCTTTTAAAAATGTCTTTAAAGTAATTGGATACATTAAGTTACCAAAAAATCTGAGAATCCAGATGCAACATCTTCATCTCTTATTTCTCTTCTGCTTCATATTAATTCATATTTGGTGTCATTTTAACTAAGATTCTATTTTTAAGTAATGAAATTTACCACCGTCTTTGGCAACTGCCCAAAATGAATGCACATTATTGGTCAAAGAAAGTGTTTTCTGATTCATTATAACATAAGGAATCAAAAGACACCCATAAGTAAAAAAAAAAATTCTTGTTATAGTATTGAACTAGCATAGCGATTTATTTAGAAATAGAATACAAAAGGTGTGTATTGCTTTAGCGTAGTGAGGTAATTTCTGAATTTTATCTCAGTGAATCACATTAAGCAACACAGAATTTCATCTTAATTTTACCAAAAATATACCGATACGATTTATCTATCAAAAGCTATTCTATTATTATTGTGCACAAATTTGTACCTATAAAAATAGATCAATTTCTTGTCAATAGTTATCTCCTTATAAAGACGGAATTAGTACCATACTGCTCCACAAAATAAAAATGCAGTATTACCATATATTTTCATTAATGATTTTCTGGTGTTTTTTGGATAATCCGAGAAATATTTTTCGTACCAAATACGTTTATTTGCCGCATTACCACCAAAATGTAAAAATCTAAGCGTTTTTGAATTGCAGTAGGTACTCTCATTTGGGGTAGGTATGTTTCTGTAATTTACTCAGAAATGTTTCAAATGGAGATTCATTTTGGCTTAGGACGGCAGTTAATTATTCTAAAGTATTTATAAGTTACTTGGAAGTGTTTCTGATGGGCGTAACATTGGAAACGTTAAAAAAATCTCTTACATTATACTAGGTAACCGGCAATAGGTAGGCAACTATATAGAAACCCCTCGGTTGCCTGGAGCGCTTTTTTATTTTTAGGTTCTTTCGCTTTCCGGGATAGACAATCTAGTGTGTACCAGATAAGGGTTATTCGAATAACGGTGGTTTCCGTTCTGTCGGCACTATTCAAATCAAACATGGAACACTTCTTGCATCTAGCATCCAGAGTTTTAAGGGTTAATTTAGTCATTTCCGTTGGATGTAAATGATTCCTTATCACAGAAAAAGAGAAAAATCTTATCTCCAAGTAGTTTTAAATCACATACGAACGGAAGCAATTTGTCTTAAATAATATATTTAAGAGCAAGGGTTTTATGCTTATCGGGTTTTTAGGGATAATAGTTAAAATAAACGAGGGCAAACAGGGTATGGAGAGTATAATGAGGATATGATGATGCGTTCTGCATCTAAATAGGTACACTGAAAGATATATTAGGAGGCTAAATATATAGTCATCTAGAACCTGAAACAAAACAATATCTACAGTTCTTTGAATAGGTGTATTACGTTTTAGCACTGGCAGAGTAAAAATACGAAGGTACCTATTACAAATTCCAACATTCAATTGAAGATCTCAGCAGTAAAATGTAAAATGCAGATTAGCTACCCCAACATTTAATTTATATTTTTTGACTATCGAATACCATACAAGAGCCCTAACTGCCCGAAGCCTGAAGGATTATAGCATCCATAAGCTGTATATTGTGTGAGGCTACATGAAGTGAGGAAGAGAGTGAGGAGATGTGGTATAGGAAGGTAGAGAAGTATTTGGCTATTAATATTTGGTCACAAAACGCAGCTAAACTCATTTCAAGCTACGTTTCGATCCAAAATGGTGGTCTTTCACCAGAGCGAAACCGATAGTATCTAACAGCAGAGTGTTTCAGAAAACATATCGCAAATATACATTATATTCATGCCCGGACCTGAGGCAAACGATGTCTGGCGCAGGTACCATCTTTGGCGCCCCTTGTCAAAACCCAAATTTAAGCACCAACATTTTCGAAAAACTTTTCCTTTACTATAATATAACTTACTGTGTAGTTAAAGTACGTTTATTTGCTACTTTTCACGTGAACCCATGAGTATTAAACACAAAAGCATAACTTTGTAAAATGTCATCTCTGTTAACCACTTGTTTTTGGCAGGATTCCCCTCTGAAAATATAAACCATGATTTGCAAGTAGCTAGATGTTTTTATTGCGCTATTTTTAATGTATATAGGTATGCACAAGCAATACTTACGTTGTTTTCTAAATATTTTAAATTCGTGTGCATTCACATTGTGAAAAAACGTCGTAAGCCTTAAGTCAAAATAACTGACATTGATGGAAGGATGCGACAGCACTATAAATTCATATAGCGCTGTCTCATTTTTTCATTAAACCATATTCGCGTCAATGGTATGTTTCTGTTTCATGTTCTCCCTTTTTAACACACAGTAACAAGTATAAGACGAAACGAGTGGGTTTTTATTCTACGCCGCGCCGTTTGATTGTCGTCCATGAATATTATGATTTTTTTTTTTGTTTTGTTAAGTTTTTGTGTTAATAATATATAGGCCCTGGTTATGTACTCCAGTGCTATTGTGGATTTAAAACAATTGTTTCGATGAGATATTTTACTAGTTTTGTTTTTTCTTGGGTTCGGAAATTAAGTACCGTTTTCACAAGCTCCAACAAAATCGAATGAACTTGAATTATGTGTTTGAGCTAAAAATGATATACAGCAGCATATTCAATAAAAAAATCCACCATGAATAAAATTTTTGAAGAAATCATTAATTTTATGGATAAAATGCGAGCCTTGGGTTCGGAAATTAGATTCCGTTTTCTCAGGCTCTATGGGACCGAACGGGGTGAAACTTTTGAAATTCTGCTAAAAATGATAACTTTAAAACGATTGAATGAAAAAATATTCCGAAAGTAAGATTTCTTAAAAAAATACCACTTAACGGGCAAAATGCGAGACTTGGGGTCGGAACTACATTGCCGTTTGCTTTCAGACTCCATAAAACGAAACGGTGTTAATCACTGGAATAATGTAAGAAATGATGGACTAAAGACAATTGAATGAAAAAATTATCGAAAAGTAACATTCCTTAAAAAAAGACCACTTTGCGGGCAAAATGCGAGACTTGGGATTGGAGATAAGATGCCGTTTTTTCAGGCTCTATAAGATCAAATAAAAATAATCTTTAGGATTATGTTAGGAATGATGGGCTAAAGACAGAGTGGTAGATACTCTAAGTATCGCCCTGGTGAAAGACCACCATTCAGAATCGAAACGTTGCTTGAAATGGCTTAAGCCGTGTTTGGTGACCAGATCTGAATAGCCAGGTACTTCCCAACCTTCCTCTTCCCGATCTCCTTCCCCTCCACACTACCTTCAGCCTCACAACATACCCAATTTGGGGATGCCATAGTCTCACTGGCTCTAGACGGTTGGGAGCAGTTGAGACTCTTGTGAGGTATTCATGTAAAAAAAAAAAAAAAAAAGACGATTGAATGAAAACATTTTCCAAAAGTAACATTTGTTAAAAAAAAATACCACTTTGCCAGCAAAATGCGAGCCTTGGGGTCGGATATTAGATGCCTTTTTTAAAGTTCTTTTGAAAATAAATCCAAATGAAGTGAATCTTTGAAACTACCGATTTAAGACGATAAAATGCATAAAATTTTCGAAAAGTAACATTTCTTTTAAAAAGCGAGCCTTGGGGTCGGATCTAGAGCCATTTTCTCAGGCTCAACACACGGAAATATGAACAACTGGCGTTTTCTGAATGAAATAACACGTGTTTTTTTTTTAAATTAACAGTCGCATATAAAAATACTCGCATTTTAGAAAATGAAATATATGTATTAAGAAAAAAAGAATAACAAAACAAAACAAAAACGTCGACGTACTTCACAAATTTGAAAATAATTGTAGCTTTGTTTTTCCATTAAATTTTTTCTTTATCCTAACTCATTTTTTTCATCAGTATGCAAACATAACATTTACGCTGCTTAATTTGTGTGACTTTTTTTTTCAAATTGGTTGGTATGGCCAAAAGAATGCGACAGCACCATAAAATTGTAAAGCGCTGTCTCATTCTTTCATTTCACTCAAATTGCGCCAATTCATCTCTTATGTTTATTGTTTGTTTTTGCATAACTTTGTCTCTTTTAAACACCCTGTCTGAATTTTTCATTCGAACAGAAGATAGGTACAAACTCGTATCAAGTATTAAACGAGAGGCGCGGATCTAAAATCCACACCATCAGGACGAGAAATTGTGGGTTCGATTACCGTCCATGAATAGTATAGTTTTAAAATTTTATATTAAGATATATTTTAAGGTGCTTTGTGCGTAAAAAAGCACCTTAAGTACTAGTTAGTACTATCATCAATGCCTCAGCAATTTGCCGCTTGGAGCGGACTGCTTAAATTGCGCCTGCACAGGACTGACCCTTAATATATTTATTGAATGTGAAAATAACACCATGAAGATTTTTTTAAATTCCAGCACACGCTGAGATTTAAACTCAATCTCAAACGCTCCGCCACGAAGGTCATAAAACACAACATGACATTGATACACTTTTCCTACAAGAATTTGGTCACTTGTTTGGAGGGCCGCGCTACGCAGGCGCAACTCCGTCAATTTCCCTTTTTTTTTTGGGAAAATTACCGATTGACAAGACAGCATACATAAACAAAAGATAGATATTTAATGATAACACTGTTAATTTAAGAACACAATGTTCGCGTTATACACAAACATATATTGTACAAAGAGGTGTGATAATTAAATAACACGAGTTTAATTAGACTACCAAAAGAGTTAAATGGAAGAAAGAATATGAAAAGTAATTATAAATAAGAAAGAAAAAATAAATTATAGGATGGTTATTTCTTGTTGTTCCTAGTAAACGACCTTCTACGCTTGAAAGCATTTTAATTCCACAATTTGGTTTTGGAATATGCCAGGAAGGATTTCTCGGGGAAGAGAGGTTGAATATTTTGATTAGCAGATTCCAAGAAAACATCCTTCCATCCTTTATCTCCCTTATTATTTAAAATTAAACTATCATTCTACGTTTACACTACTGTGAAGTTTTCCAAATTAAGGGAAATCAGAAAGAACTGTATAAAAAAACATTTCATATGGCTATGAAATATGTATACTATTTCACATTAAATTCTGTTTTCAGGAACTAAGTCATCCAAAGCTACTTTTGAACTTTTTAGCTTGGGGCATTACTAGTGTAAAAAAGCCTCACTAAAACTTCGTTAACACACGTCTCACCAGGGCGGAACTGATGATATCTAGTAGCCGCCATTCTGATGTATCTACATAAAATGATTGACGTGGTACACTTGAATAATAATATTATTTCATGTGCTGGTCGGCAAAATCTCGATCTTCTGCTATACTAAAAGCTCTAAACTTTTTCATAACTCGCGACATATATGTAAGTAATCAAAATGTGAAAATCAATTATCAATGATAAGTTGTTTTTTAAATCTAACCCTTAAATGCATTTGGTAGCAGCCGGGAGTTTATTTTAACAAACATTTTTTACATACAAACATAGAGTCCAATAATTGACTCATGTAAATTTGTGAATTTACTTAATAAAATGTAAATGAGATCCTTGAGGCGTATGTACGGTAAAACCATGTATGATCGGGCTGATGTATAGGATAATCATCAATACATCAGCGCCCTTGAGGTGATTTTTCACAAAAACGGCGCTATACAAATCGTACAAATATTATTATTATTATTAATAATACAAGAATGGGACGCTTAGATGGTTTGAGCAAGGAAAGCGAATAAACGAAGAAAGGAGTGTTAAAAAATATATGATGTGAAAGTGAATGGAAGAAGAAGTCAGAGACACCCGAAGAAGACATGGCAAGATCAAGTGAATCAAATACTGGAATCTGACTATGTGAAGAGTCAGAATAACATAAGAGTATGTATGAGATGATGTATGAATGTGAATGAAGCAAGGAGTGTGTGCCAATACATAGTTGTATGGCGGTCCGTTCTCTCTGCCTACCCCTGCGGAGAAGCGGTGTGATGGTTAGTTAGTTACTTACTTTATAAAATAGGCACATAGTCAAATTTTTTTTTTTTCACCCCCTCTAGGTTTGTTTTATGTTATGTTATTATGTAATTATTATTGTACAACAATCTTTTTTACTTCTCTAACGTACTTGTAGCACTTGGTTACTGCGTGTTGAAAACCGTTTATCGCCAATTTACAGGTTTTTACATGTGTTTCAGTCATAAAAGTAAATGTTTGACAAACCAATGTTATAAAACAACGTTGTTTGTTTATTTAGCCGCAAGTTGTATATCAATGGACGGTTTGGTCAAGTGCCACTGAAGAATTCCTTCTTTTGTCGGTAAGGATCAGTAAATATACTGATAAAGGTTGCCGCATATGGTTAGCTCTGGCATTTAAAACCAGACAGACTTGAAATGATTTTATTACTTGTCTCTAGCTTTAGAATATTATGTTCGTCCTTCAAGACAAGATGTTCTGAATGGATATAATAAAAAAAATATTTCTGGTCAGTTTTTATGGTTCAGTTCAGACCATACAATATGGTTTTATCATTTTACGATTTTGTGCAAAAAATGAAATATTCAAGTTACGTGCATTTGCGGGTTCGTTTCAAGTTTTCTCAACTACGGTATAAAACTAAAATACTTTTATTATCACCTACTTGTAGGTCCTTAAATTTTAGGAGTATCAGTTTACTAAGGAAATCTGGAAATAATAATATTGAAATGCTATTTCGAAATACCATTTGCAACGATAAAAAATGAAGCCTTTTTTATACCTACCAAAACAAAAAGTAATAAATTTATAGATGAATATATCGGTAGATTATTTAATCGGGTAGCATCTTAGGAATAATATATTAGCATTATTGTCAGCAACTGGATGTTTTATTAAGGAATATTAACGGTTTGATATTAAAACCGCTATAAATTTTTACGTAAGCATTAAAATCTTATCATCTCTCGATCAACGGACGGGTTTGGATTCCGACCTTCGGAACGTTTATTAGTTTAGTAAATTGAGATTTGATTAGTTTATTTAGTAAATAGTTTCATTCGGATGAATAAATAATCCCTAAAAGACGTAATCTTGATTTGTGAATACGTTGGTTATTTCTATAATGTTATTGGTAGATGTATTGAGACGTGAACGATAATAATATTTCGTGACCAACTTAACTGCACATTAGAATAACAAAGGAAACCCATACAAATAACTTCGGATCAAGAAAGAAGACGCTTTGCTGGCCGTTTCGTGTAATTTACACCGAAATCGTTTAATTTGCATAACCATTTAAATATTTGAGATGCGGCAATACACATATTAGATATTTAAATGGGTGTTTTGAACACCGATGACGATACCTTTGAGATGGAATCATTTCGAACAAACGCAAGGTTTCATAAATCTAGCGTTAAATGGCATTCTTAGTTGACTATGCACGATGGAAGTCACCTGCCTGAAGATCGAGGCTCCAATGTATGAAGCTGTATCATGGGTTCAGAATACACTAGATTATACTACAATAAATATAATTTGAGCCCACTGAATTCCCGGGTCTAAGCCGCCGGAATACGATTTTTAGGATATGTGCGGGAGTCACTGGTAATCGAAATTGGACAGATATGGTAAACAGTTTAGAAGTTCTCCAGCAGCCAATTATTGTGAAATCTTACTACCTTTTAAATGAAGAAAATTACGATATCTTAGTTGCATTATGAGCAGTGACAAGTGCAATTTTACCCAGTGGATAATAATTTAAGGGATTATTGATAGAAAATGTAGTAGAAGAAGAAGATATGCAATATGAGACCGTTTAAGCAATGGTCCAAATTGAATGAAGTAGCTAATGATAAATATGTCTCAATACACTTTGAAGCATTGGGTCCCATGACCATTGTCCAATTACAAAATTTAAAAAAAACATAACACAAAATGGGAAATAAGTACAACAGATAAAGAACAGCACATACCTTCATAATATTTTAATTAAGTAATGACACAGATATGACAAAAAGAACATTCAAGTCAAAGCCTGAACAAGGTTTTGGTAAAGTCGTAAAGAATGACCAAAATCATTTAGACTAGTACCAAAAATTTCAAGACAATGGCTTGAGTTAACACGTCTCAAAATTCTGGACAGTGGAGATTGACAAGAAGTCTACGGCAAGAAATGTTGAACTAGATGAGTTGCAACAAAGAAAGTGTGTCAATAATACAATTGATAATTTAAAAAATCCAAATTAAAACAAAGCCTTTCCTACGTTTTTGTAATGAAGAAATTTTACATTTTTGTTCAATTTCGTCGTATAAAAAATCGCCTCTTTCTCGCTTTAATTTCCATCCAATTCCGCGTAAGAAGCGATGCTGTACATATACCTATGTAGCCTTACTGGGGGGAAATCCGATAGTAAAATACCTAGCCACCCTGAAAACAAGTCTAGTAAATTCTTTACCACTGGGTAATAACATCAGCAATAACCTTAACCGAGCCGGAACCCTAATATATTTATTTTCATATTCAACCGTGACCAAGTCTTATTTACGACCTGGTATTCTTCGATGGCAATTCTTCCATCTTTTTATTGGTTAAACATGAGTTCCGGCGGCGAAGAGGCATTGTTCTCTTGTGCATCCGTAGATTAGTCACAGGTTCGGGGCAATATATCTCTCTTTTGGCAAATGATGGTTTCGGACTTTGTCTCCCATGCTATTTGTTGACATTTTAGGGGTAGAAACATAAACAAGGTGGGGCATAAACTACTACTCCAAACAAACAGAAGTCAAAATATCTAGGATTTCTTGGAAATTTATCACGTCCTGCATATTATAATAATAACTAATACTAATAGCCTAAGATAGTAATAAATTTTAACCGATGGTTCCAACTTCCAACGTGACAGTATACAATTAGGATTTCAGGATGATGGTGTTCAATATTTTACTTAAAAGTAATGCGTATCTTTAGACACAATTAGAGTCTTTTTTTTTTTAACAACTTTAATACAAATAAATATGTGCATACCTAGGTACTTACTACTTAACTTTATTCTCTATGGTTTCGGCAACTTGTTTTGCATTTCTTAATGGTATTTAGATTGTGATTAATAAAAGGTTTAACATATTACTTTTATATTTTCGTCGAAATCAATTCACTTTGTGGTTTGTCATAATTAATGCAAATTAAATAATAATTTTGTATAAGACCACATATTTTATTTTAATTTTATGACTGACTGGCTAATGCCTAAGTATCATCAACAAAATTTAACTACTTCAGTTTTTATTATTATTTATATTTTTTAAATAAATTTTAACTTTACTAGCAAAATTAAACTACCAAGTACTTAGTTTAATTTTGTACCCTGATGATGCTGAGGCTAAGCGAAACCGGTCGGTCAAAAGAATTAAAATAAAAAAAAAACTGTTTAAAAATCTTATTTAAAGTTGTTATTTCATTTCCATTAAGATGTTTTTGATTCAGTATTTAAACTTAGTGCGGGTTGAATTAAACTTTTGTCCCTTTTTTCCGTGTCAAAATTTAATGAATAGCGACATTTCGTTTTTCTGACATTTGAACGATCCCCGCTAAACACCGATTGTCGGTCCGTTGCAGTTTTTGGACTAATTGTAATCAGCTAAAGCTGAAACGAGCCTAGAATCGATATTTTTACGTAATCGAATTACAAATTTAAATACGAAAAACTTTGAACTTACGCTAGAAAATTAATTTTACAGTGTAATAATATTTGGACAACTTGTATCGCGTCGTTTGTGTGAAAAATCACCTCAAGGGCGCTGTACAAATTTTAAATTCTAGTTAATATTAATTCTTAGTTTTAGTTAGTTAGATTCCTAGTTTTAGTTAGAGAAAAGATATGAAAACGAAAATCTTATAAAACGTAACACCAATCTAAGATTCTGTAGGTCCCAAAGACTGCGGTAGGCTGGACATGTAGAAAAAAAGGGTGCTCCAGTGGAAGCGACCAGAGGCATACCGAGTAAGGGGTGGATGGGAGGTGCAAGAGGATAGGAGCAGGTCGGGAAGGACTGCGGACTGGAGGTGAATGGCGAAAGAACGCGGCCAGTGAAGAATATTTGTAGAAGATGCTAAATATTTTTTTATTTTTTTATAAAAGTAAGACAAACATTCCCGGGTTACGAATAACCTGACAATATTTTAAAAACTCCTACTGCCATCATAAAAAGCGGAAGATTTTGCTTGTGTTATGATGGAGGACTTAGCCAGCAGAGGAATTGAACGCACGACGCCTGGGTGGGAATCCGACGCGTTCTCCACTGAGCTACCGACCGGTCGATATAATATATCCTGGTATTTGGCAAAGTGATGTTCATAGTTGCTACACGTTTGAGTTTTTTGTTTTTTTTAATATTATAATAAGTTTAGAGAAACACATCGTCGCCGGAAAGGCAAAAGGGCTGAAGCGCCATTTTAGGAAGTTTACACCATGGCATTTTAAAGGTTTTTGTTTTGTTTTACACTCAAATTCATCAACTCTTCAGTACCTGGTTGGATTTTGAAAAAAAAAGTTAACTCAGGTAACTCAATGCTCTCACTGAGTGACACGAAGAGACAAAAAGCTAAAAAAAGTCCCAAACTTGTGTCGCTTGAGTGAAGCCTTCTCCCAAAAGGTAAATATGTTTAAGATGACCGAAGAGCCACAAAAGTCTTCAGAATCAAACGAGAATTTGATGCAGATTGAAAAAAAAAACTGATCAAAATTGCATATTTAACTCATTTTTGACCAAACTGTCGGTTAAGCCCTTTCGCCTTTCCAGCGACGATATAATAATATGTCTAATAAGTTAGTCGCGATGCAGACTATTAGTAATAAGAATCGTTTCCTTATAATACTTTAATATTGATGTTAGTACACCAACATATTTTCTGTCTTCAATATTATTTCATTTTCTTGTTTATTTACATATTATGTTGTATCTTGTTGCTATACATATCTTACATTTGGGTTTTTTTTCAACTATAACTTCTAGTAAATTGTTGATCTACACTTGCACTGTTATATCCATATCCGAACAATTTAAAATGATTTATGATAACAATAACTATAATATACATTATCTACAAACTCAGTCTAAATTTAAAATTATTTAAACTCTAAGACAGATTTTTATTTCCGATTTGACTTTTATTTTTCAAATTATTAATGGTATTATAAACAGTCCTGATTTGCATAGCTTAATTTCTTTCCTTATACATAACGAAACTGTTCGATCCAAATTTATTTTTAAGCGCAACAATAATATCAGGACTGAGTCATTCAGATACTTGCTTGTATCTAGATTGCATTCAGTGGCTAATTACTTTGCAGAAATAGTAGACGTATTCAACTGCAATGGATGAAAGTATAAGAAGGCTCTAATAGCCATAGACATATTATTTCATTCATGTAAGATAAAAGCACACCTTTTTCAAGAATTCTAATGTTTATTTATTCCATTCTAATATCGTAGTAACTTATTATGTTTTTGTACGCTAACAATTAACTCGGTGTTACTTCTGTATTAGTATTATTGTATATTAAATATTGCACAATAATGTAAAAGACCATAAGGGCGTATATAATTAAAAAAATAACGATTATAATTTCAGATAGTTGTAATTTATACATGTCTGTTTTATATTAATTTTTCGTCGTTATATTAGGTTAGATAATTTAGTGTTAAGCACTCTTGATGTGAGCCATCATTTAAAATAATATTTATATATAGTATATTTGCGGCACGTTTCAGAGTGGTAAACACTAGAAGTATTGCCCTGGTGAAAGACCACCATTTAGTATCTAAAAGTTTCTTGAAATGGCTTTAGCCGTGTTTGGTGACCAGATCTGAATAGTCAGGTACTTCCCAACCTTCATTTTCCACATATCCTTCCCATCCCCACTACCTTCAACCTCACAAACATACCCTGATTAGGGATGTCATAATCTCACTGGCTCTAGACTGTTAAGAGTAGTTGGAACTCTTGTGTGGTATAAAAAATGTAATTTTAAAAAAGTTGAAAGCTGCCGATCATCGAGCTATTTCATACAATGGGTAGGCAGAGAATATTTTAATTATGATTTTTTTTTTGTAATAGGAACTGTCAACTGAACCTAGAAACGTACGTGCCCATGATTTTCGACCGCCGTGTTTTATTATTGAAATGCCATATCTCATGACTCCTCGGACGGGATGTTAAGATCTCGATGACTTTCGGAATTCTCACAGCGAGAGTCATCGTTGCCATGAGGCAGTGTACAGAGCTAGTTACCGCCGGTATAGTCCGATCCCAATATTATTACAAATAATATACTTATTTATTTATTGGGAAACTAATTCTGATAAATCATTGTTTAAATATTTGCTTACTTGACTCGGAAGCCAGTAACTGCAGATTCTTCACCATCGCATGTATAACTTCCATTTAAAAAAAATAACTTTGCATATTCTCAATAATCAGGTAAATTGGTCCAGTAGTCCAACATTGGCTATATTTCCTATAAAATCATAAAATATATTATTCTTTAATCACCTTCTAAGTTTAGCTTACTTTCTTTGCATTCATATATTCATATTATCTGTCTCTTTCTCTTTCTTCCTTTGTTATAAATTAAATGTTATTCTATTTTTTTCTCATTGTTTTGTTATTTTATTTTATATTTTGTTCTCCGTTTGTATGTATATAAAACCACACCATTTGCAATTTTTGTTTAGTTTAATTTTGTACCCTGATGATACTTAGGCTAAGCGAAACCGGTCGGTCATAAAAATTAAAATAATATCCGTGGTCAAAAGTATGTTTTTCATTTCAACGTGGTTTTGACATTTTCAAAGAAAATGAAATAACTCTGTACGAGTATGTATGTTTTATTATATATACAGAGTTATTATTTCACGGATACATATTTTATTTTTTATGACCGACCGGTTTCGCTTAGCCTAAGCATCATCAGGGTACAAAATTAAACTGAAAAAAAAATACACAGTGTGTGGTTATATTTACTCATACATATAGAGGAAGAACACAACATAAAATAAAAAATAAAAAAATAGTACGTAAACAAAATAATAACACTTTAATTATAACAAAAAAACAGAGAGAAAAATACAGATAATATAAAATGAATGTGACAAAAAGTTAACTGAGAACGTGATGAAATTAATGTTTTTTTATGAGTTTACGGAAAATATACCTAATATTGGACTACTGAATACATTTAATTGATTATTAGGGATTTGACTATTAATTTTAATGGGTCTCTTTATTTCTAGTGTTTCTAAATTGTTTAATCTGTAGCCATGACCGTTTTTATTGAGAATATGAGCACCGGGGTTTTTAATCGAAGATATGATCTTTTTCAATAAAATAACGGTTTTTCAGAATTCACCAATCATCCTATTGAAAAAGCACACAACGAAAACATCACTCAAGTTATTGTCGAAAAAGTATAAAATTATTAATAATATTAGTTAAAGCAACATTAACTTACATGCCATAACGTTCTGCTTCTGCTATGAAAGCACGAACAATAGTTCAATTCATGTTACCGCCCCCGACGAACGGATAGTTTATTATTCATGCTCTGTAAGATGTCATGTTATCTATTTGATATTGAATTGTTTGAGACCGATCATTTTTTATATAAACAAAATCATAAACTTGACGTTTACATTAACGTCTTGTCTACAACATGCCAACAACAAAGAAACCTACGCTTTGCTATCCGTTGAGAGTTCATTAGGAAGTAGATTTTATTTTTAATTTGATAGATATCATTGTGTCTTCGACAGTCTTGTTATTTCTGTAGGTATGTTAAACTATAAACTTGATATCCTTAGATAAAATAATACATCGATTGTTGACTTGACGAAAAGCAAACAACAAATGCATTTTTTAACATTAAATAACATCCTGCTTAAACAAAATCGTTTCCCTCGACCTAACAAATCTGCAGACCCAGATAACATCCCACCAATATATCTTAAACAATACGCAGCTGTAATATCTGGTCCAGTAAATTATTTAATTACTTACTTTCTTCTGGACATTTTCCAACCCGCTGGAAATCTAGTTATATTCATAGACATAAAATACAAGACACGTCATATTCATACAAATTGAACGATAAATATGGCATGCTCTGAAAGCACGAAAAGGATAGCCATACCAAGCAGAATTTGTGTGTATGAATGATATAGCTATATGAACGTCCCGCGTTACATTCTCCGCGTTACAAGCCCTCTCTTCCCTAACGAACTTACGAGCGAAGTAGCATGCGACGTACTCGTGTACTGTCGCTAGGTTGTCTTCCACACACTTATGTATTTCTGCATTCGCTATCTCACTTATTTGAATAATTGTATTAATTGAAATAATAAGTGATTTGTGTGTACTTCGCATGAAAAGAAACTCCATGAGATTTGTTTTTTGTTCCCGAATGATTTTTACACTTGTCAAAAGCACAGGAAGGCATTTTATCTCAGAAAAGAGCTTACAGCGATGCGTTTGTGGCAGCTGGTGACAGCTTGTTAGTCAAACGAATGTTTGTGCGAGACTAAACGCAGTAAATCTCAGGTATGCCACGTTGACTTAGTTTCGTACAGTCACGCGCGGTGTCTCAGTAACGTATCTTCATTATTTAATTCATCTAAGGTTATATTACCCCAATTTAAAAAAAAGGTGACGCCACAGATATAAAAAACTATCGTCCTATATGTATACAATATGTATACAATAAGTACTCCCAAATTTTTTTGAATCCCTTGTTCTCGACCTAATATACCCATCAATACTTAAAATAAAAGATATAAAAACAACACGGATTCGTCAGTGGAAGGTCAACTGCTACCAACTTAATACTTTATCATAACTATATTACAGAATCTTTAACTGATAAAAAACAAGTTGATAGTGTCTACACAGATTTTTCAAAAGCGTTCGATAAAGTGTCTCATAAAATTTTAATAAGAAAACTATTTGCACTAAGAATAAGAGACGACCTTTTAAAATGGTTCTCGAGCTACTTGTCTAACAGAATACTGTTTGTCAAAATGAAATCTGTCAAATCAAATGTATTTTCTGCAACAAGTGGTCTACCGCAAGGAAGTCATCTTGGCCCGATTCTCTTTCTTATATTCATCAAAAATTGTTTCGACGATGTAGAAGTTCTGCTTTTTGCCGACGATATAAAATTATTCAAAGAAATATTTAATATTAGCGATTGCCTAATTCTACAGTCAAACATCGATAAATTACAAAGTTGGTGCATAGTTAACAACTTATTCCTCAACGTAGATAAATGTAAAACACTAACATGTTGTCGAATCAAGACCCCGTTATTATTTAACTACTCCACCAACAACAATATCTTGGAAAAAGTAACTGAAATTAGAGATCTCGGAGTCATGTTTGACACAAAATTAAATTTTATTAATCACAATCAACAAATCGCTAATAAAGGTATGAAGATGTTGGGATTTATTCTTAGAACTATCAAAGATTTCGACTCGTTAGAAGTCATAAAAATAGTCTACCTGTCGTTAGTACGTAGTCTATTAGAATACAACTCTATAGTAAGGTCCCCATACTATCTCATCCACATAAATTATATAGAACGTGTACAGCGCAAATTTTTACATTTCATAAACTTCAAACTACACATTCCAATTCAACACATAAATTACACATTCTTTTTAAACATATTCAAAATCCACACCCTAGAAAACAGAAGAAAAATAATAGCCGACTTAATTTTTCTGTTCAAAATAATTCACTCCGAATTCGACTGTTGTGAACTCCTGCAACTTATCAACTTCAGAGTACCTCAGCGAGCAACTCGGCAAAATATACTTTTCTGCAACAATAATTTCTATACCAACTACCACATACATGCACCCATTTCTCGCCTACATACACTCGGGAATGAATTCACCTCAACTATTGACATCTTTTATATGAATTTGCCAAAATTTAAAAGACTTTTAAATGAAATATTTAATTGTCACTAATGTATGTATGGGTACTATTATTAGTTATTTTTTTTGATATTCATTTCTGAAAACGTTTTACTTTTTACTGTATTATTTTATGTACTTGTATTTCCTTTTTAAACTGTACTCATACACTTACTTATGTTAAATTACTATGTAAAAGCCCATCAGGGCGTTAATAAATAAATAAAAATAAATATATAATAAATGTGCTTCGCGACACAGGTTATTTCATACTGAGGAGAATATTTTACGCAATGGACTTACTCAATAAAAAAACTCTGTGTGTGTAGCAGTTAAATTAATAAAAAAATATATACAAATAACTACTTTGATTATTTTAGGAATCGGAGCAGAATGTGAAAAAACGAAGACTGGAGAATAAAGCTTAGAGATGTTGATATTCCATAGTGTTTGATGTAGGTACATTAAAAGATATCTTTTTTTTACCATGAAACAGATTTTTTGAAAATTAATTAAGTGTTTTAAACTTTTTAGAACTTATTTAGATTGTCCAAGGAAGCGAAGCTAGCAGTCTACAATGGCGTCCTTATACCAACCCTGATGTATAGCAGTGAGAGATGGTAATACAGAGAGGGTGGATGAAAGTATGAATGCTGTAGAAATTCAATTCCTGAGTCGTATGTATTTGACGGCCTCCATGGTCGAGTGGTCAGATGCTAGACTACGAATCCAAAGGCCGCGGGTTCAAACCCGGCGTGCGCCAAACTCTTTTATTTAAATAATACGTGTCATAACACATTTAATTCATATCAAATAATAAAAAAAATATATTTGCGGCACGTTCCAGAGTGGTATAAACTCTTAGTATCGCCCTGGTGAAAAACCACCATTTAGAATCTAAATGTTGCTTGAAATGGCTTTAGCCGTGTTTGGTGACCAGATATGAATAACCAGGTACTTTCCAACCTTCCTCTTACCCATCTCCTTCCCCTCCTCACTACTTTCAGCCTCACAACATACCCCAATTGGGGATGCCATAGTCTCACAGGCTATAGACGCTTGGGAGCAGTTGGGACTCTTATGCAGTATTCACTATAAAAAAGTGCGATAAAACGATTTAACGCCGTGTTAAAAATGTGGATGTCCGAAAATAATGCAAGAAATAAGCGTGGTGAAAATAATTAAGAAAGGGACGCTTAGGTGGTTTGGGCCTGTAGAGCGGATGAACGAAGAAACGAGTATGATAAAAATATGAGACGCGAAAGTCGGGGACGCCCGAGGAAAATACGGCACGATCAAGTGAATTAAATACTTGAGTCGGGTTATGTCAAGAGTCAGAATAACAGAAGAGTATGTATGAGACGATGTGTGAATGTGAATGAAGCAAAGAGTGTGTGCCAAAACAAAAAAAAAATGTATGGCGGTCCATTCTCACTGCCTACCCATGTAGTAAAATGGCGTGATGTTAAGTTAGTTAGTTAGAACTCAATTTCGATCCAAACTGAAAACTTACCTTTTCAGACTCTCATTTCCTTAAATTCATTAAAAGAATGTCAACATAATCTGTCTCTCGACGAATAACCTTTAGATATACAAATTTTAACCAAATCCTGTTCTGTACGACAAATTTAGAAATTTTTTTTTTTTTTAATTTCGCTCCCATGCCCTAAATCGGAAAAAAAAAATATAATTTTAAGTTAATAAGTGTGTCTACCTGATGGAAGCTGTCAGGTAAGTATGTTCCCGTATATTTTCTAATTTTAAACCAGGAATTAATATTTAATAATAGAAAATAAGATCTGTACAGCGCCCTACAGGTGATTTTTCACAAAAACGGCGCTACACAAATCATCCAAATATTATTATTATCAACGTTACGATGAGTCGCCCAAAATATTTTAGAAAATGGAACGTAGGCGTCAGGTAAGCGATAGTGATATTTCAATGAAAAAAATATTTCTTTATTATTCAGCTCGCTGAAAAATATTGAATATTCATAGATGCGATGCCTGTGGTTTGTTGTAGCTCCCAGATTGAAATCTTGCGTTTTTTAATGGAGTGCAAAAAAATATGAAAACGTTCTAAAACATTATTTAAAGATCTCTCGTGATTCATCCATATTACCAACAAGAAATTATAATATCATAGCAGTGTGTTTAATTTTCAGGTTGTGAAAACAGATAAAAAAAGATAAGTATCATTTTAAAACTCAAGGCATTTTATTTACGAAAGACCTTTGCGAGAATCGCATGTTTCTGCTTTAAAGCTAGCCGTGTATCGACTATTAAGAGGTGGACTCAATTCGTGATAAAAACGTTTAGAAATGAGATGATAAGTTCCTTTTGTACCAGTAAGTATATCCACTTCTGTATTTTTTGTTCGAATACGACGATTACCTAACTAAGACTAATACCTCCTTCAAACTATATTAATGATTATCCTTTTCGTAATATTTATTAAGAGTATTTACATTGAACACAATAAGCATTTAACCTACATTATTTTCAATTGTAATTATATTATTTGAAATATTAATTTAAATGTATCAGTTGATATAATAATTTTACTTTTATATTATTTATTGTACTTGTCCTTTTTACAATGTTAATTACACTTGTGTTAATTAAGATATCAATAATACTGCCACCGTGGTTAAGCGGATTAGGTATTTGACTACGAATGCTGATTTCGCAGGTTCAAATTTCGTGCAAAAATAAATTATAAATTAAATCAATTTGTTTTATTTCACAAATATATATATATATATTTTTTAAAAAATAATATGTAGTAATTTATTTGCTGCGCGTTTCAGAGTATTAGATACCCTTAGTATTGCCCTGGTGAAAAACCGCTATTAAGAATCGAAACGTTGTTTGAAATGACTTTGGCCGTGTTTGGTGACCAAATCTGAATAGCCAAGTGCTTTCCCACCTTTCACCTTCCTCTTCTCATCTCCTTTTCCTTCTCACTACCTAAGACCTCTAAACATACCCCGTATGGGATGCCGTAGTGCCACTGGCTTCAGGCGGTTGGGTGCACTTGGGAATTTTTGTACTAACATTATTATTAACAGTATTTTCCCTTTTTTAAATTATTCTCATGTTATTTTTAGTATTTGAGTGTGTACGTTAAATGATACTTAAACACGTATATTAATTAAACTTCTATTGATCTTAATATAAATTGTGATTACCTACGTTCATTTACAATATTATAAGAATGAAAATAATAATAATTTGAATATACTTGAGAAGTATTAAATAGAGTTGTTTTATTAATTGGCTTATTATAATAACCCTGTTGATCGTTTCCCATTTAGAGTAGATGTATTTTGTTTGCATGCTTCACTAAACTGCAGTTCTCAGAAAACAAATTTGATTCATGCATTTCCAAAATCAACCTTTTATACGCTATAACCGAAATCCATTTGATATTTTCTTGTCCATGTAATCATGAATAAAAAACATTTTGCGCTGCGTTATTAGTCAAAAATTGGCAGGCAGATGATCTAATCGTTGTCCCAAAATGGTTCTATACAAATGTTTTCACTTGAAATTATATGCCGTTGCTATCAATAATTCAGCATTCAAATTTGAAAATGATCCGAATAATTATTATGAGCGAGGATTCAGAAACGTTTTGTGGGAAAGGATCAAAAGGGGCTACCATCGAATTCGAAATTCTGAGAAGTGAGGCCGAATGATATGGCGATTAATTATGCATTTAAATAAACGGCCTGCATTGGAATACATACCATTCGACATTCGTGCAAAATTAAAAAGGATTCAACATAAAGGCATTGGCGGTAACAGATTTTTTCGTTCAAAGGTTATAATGGCCTACACGGAAACTAACCTAAACCAGCTTTTGCTTAGTTTTTATGTCGATCAAGAAGACTAAGTAAGTAGATACCTACGTGAAGTGAAAATATTAAAATCTAGAAACAATGTATATTAATCAACACTTAGTTAATCAGTGAGAAATGGCTGTGATACAGGCTAATTCTCCAGTGTATCCATTAATATATTTATTATTAATTAAATGTATATATCTGTATTTTCTCCATTTAAATATTTGAAAAGATTTTTTAAAAACTTGTACATTTTCTGAGTTAATCTCATGGTTATTTTTCTGACTGATACGTCAACAGCTAATTTGTTAATAAATCTAAAAAAAAAATCTTCACCCTGAAATAGAAATTTGAAGGGATAAAAAAATCACGTGAAATTTTTTTTTTCGGAATTCGTATTAAATTTAAATAACCAAACAAAAAACCTTTTAAGTCTACAACATTATAATGAAGGAGAACGTAGACATCTAAGGATATATTATTATTAGGATTTATTTAAAGATATTAGCTGCTTACGCAAACTCTTTTAATGTTTGAAATTATCCAACAAAAGTTGGTTTTATTACTACCAAAATTTGGATTCAAACATATGAAACTCGTATATTATCGTACATTTTCCAGAGCTCCATCACGAATCTTTTATAGCTCTTGATGAAAATGACGTAATGTGTTGTAATATATGCGTTAACTTAAAAAATCATTTACAAAGATAACTGTGGAAATGACATCACTACTCTCTACTATATCTTGTATCTCTCTCTGCCATTCATTACTGTCCATATGTATCTCTCTGTATCTAATTCTGTCTTCCTCTACTATACCTTGTATCTCTCTCTCTTTCATCATTGTCCTATACATTTGTCTGTATGTAATGTTATTTAGTTGATCTAAAAGCCCTGACGAAGCTTGAGAAAAGCGAAACCTGGTTGGCGGTCAACTCAAATAAAGTGATGTTTTACAAAATTCATTGTTTTATTTAATATACAATGTCACACCCCTAAGTTTTTGCTTCCTTCAATTTTTTTTTCTATGTTAGCACCGCTCAAAAGTCACAACTGCCCGAAGTTAGTTGTACTATGACACCCCTAATTGTGGTTTGATGTGCGTCTGAATGAAGTGGGGAGGGAAAAGATATGAGGATGAGGAAAGTTGGAAAGTTGTACTTGACTGTTCTGATCTAGTCACCAAACATGGTTAGTTCCAATTTAAGCAACAATTCGATTCTGACTGGTGGCATTTCACAAGGGCGATACTGAAAGTATCAACCACTTACAAACGATAAGTTTAAACATCGGTTGTGAAACTATGGCTGGATATGGTACCTTGTTAAGGCTGAAGAATAAATCATATTACTCTCCCAGTGAGGTGACCTATGAATGCTATCAACAACTAAAAAGTAACCATCGCCAAAGGGTGCAAAGAATTTATCGGGGTATCGGCTTTCTTGTGAAGTAATTAATGATATTATCACAGTGTTTTTGAAAGTTTTTCGGTGGTTTTAGTGCCCACTCGTTAAAGATAACGGCGCGTTTCAGGTATAAAAATTAAGGACGAAAACACATTTAATGGCCATTATTTATAATGACTTTATTACGGGTACCAGAACAAAAATCGTACATAACTAAATATTATTTTACGAAAAAGATTAGGTACGCAGAAGTAGAATTAAACCTCGCACTTTATAGCATCGAAATCTACGCGACTGGTACGATTGCAGTCAGCAGAGTTGTGATGCTGCTGATGATAGCCAATCTCCGATAGGAAAAGCCACCGAAAGAAGAAAATAAGACACTTTTAATTTGTTTTATTACCCAGCTTCGACTTTTTTTTCACACTAACCCCACACAGGAGACCTTGAGGTAAATAATTTCTTTTAGAGCCTATGTCATCTTTGGGGATACTGTGGTCTTTTTGAGGAATGAAAGGAGTGAACCTGGGTTTTGAAGAGGCCCATGTTGAGGAAGGGAGGAAACACAGAGGCCGTCAAATCGTTCTACAGCCGAGCTGTTTAACATAAGAACGAATCGTAAAAGCGACCCGTTCTCATGTATTGAATGTCAACCGTGTACGAATTTTGGGCCTGCATTTAGCAAGTTTTCAAACTATCCGCCGGTGCCAAAAGGATCAATGACGCAAGTTCCTCGGAGCAGATATTCAATTAGCCAAAAACATAAAAAAATATTTTCATATTTCCTAATTTATTTTATTATATACGCTCTTATGGCATTTTTTTACATAACTGTGCAATAGACATAAAATAATAGTGTAGTCAGAAATTACACGGAGTAAAAGATTAGTACACAAAATCATATAAAAAATTAATTGAGATATTACAAAATAATGAATTAATATTAGTATTTTTGGAAGAGGTATGTTATTATAGCCTTCTTGTTATTAGGTTCAGTGCAGTTGAATATATCTACTATTGCTCCTGAGAAATTACGGATGTAAGTAGGCATGCAAACCTGATATTTTGTTACATTTAAAAATAATTTTGGATCGAGTAGTTCTGCTATGTACATGGAAGGTAATTAAGCTAAGTAAATCAGGGCTGTCTATAATACAATTAACAAATTAAAAATAAATTTTGCAAAATTGTGAAATAAAATCAACTTCCATTCCTCAGCACTTTAATTCGAGGGTTAAAAGAATATCCTTGGAGTTCAAATCAAAATTTAATGAGATTAAAAAATAGATAAACATTAGCCGGGAAATTTAATGTTTCTCCGTCAAAAAAATTATTTTCTGTATGGAAACGTTGTTCCTTTGTCTACCATGTTTTTTTAGTAAAAAGCTTTTATATGAAAGTATTTTTTTCCTGTTATTCGTATCATTGTTATTGAAACTTGCTGTTGGATTTCAAAGAGATAATTTGTTAGGTTCTAATATTCCTGTTTTTTATCCAGTTTCTACCTTATCCAACCATTTCACAATATTCAACTACACCGAGTTTGAAAACAAAAGACAATCAAGAAACAGAATAGAATTATGTGAAAAAAGTGTTCGTTCGTTGGTGTCTCGTTTGGTCGTTCGTTATGTTGTTGTTTTTCAAATACTATTGAACTAAGTGTGTTTTTTGCTGTGGTGTTCATTAATAATACAATTTGTAAGAAAAATCAAGAACTTAAGCATCAACTTCATCGGTGAGTGAATTGGTTTCCTTACTTCATTCCATAATATCTCCACATCCATAATTAGACCTTTCCATCCAGTAGTATAGTTTATTCGTTTTACAATCCACTATTTTCCAAATTCATCTAAAGCCGAAAACACATTCGGTGTATTACCGCAGCTTCGGATCCAACACTTGAGAATCCTACTTAGTACATCAACAATAATGAAGATGTCGTCGCATTGTTAATCACATCATCCACTCTGTGGCGAACTACCAGGCAGACAGAATACAGAAGAAGGCAGAGGTTACCTGGATTCACGGGCCCCCCTGTTATTTGTTTTGGGTCGGTACAAATGTATGGCGTTATCTTCATCCGTTCATCGCCTGTTGTTTCGGCATTCCGATCGCAAAACGTTTGACGTTTTAATAAACGATTTTTATTTACATCGTGACCCGATGCTCGATCCTGAGATGACTTCATTGGAGATGCTGAGCCGATGAACCAATTCTCCTTCGGGATATTACTCAACTCCGCAAAGGCCAGTGAGAAGTGCAGTGGTATATGGCACGCAAGGATGGTAATTATAATCAATAGTAACAATAAAAATTAGCCATGTTCATAACGTCATTTTTGTGAAATATCTTGCCTAGAGGAGAAATGGAAAATACTCTGACATTCATTTATTTAACAAGCATGGACGATTAAATACTTTTTTCAATTGAATAGATCAGCGTAAACTGGAAAATATATTCAAATTTTTCAAAAGCTAAAAATGGGCATGTAGGTAAGTACATTATGTACATCAATCAAACATAAAATGACGCATCCACTCCCAGAACCCCTTTTAATTTTGTCTAATTTATAAAAAAACATAGTATATTTCTTTGGGAGTGTTACTGCAAAACGACCATTAAATCTGTTCATTTGAAATTATTTAACATTTTAAAAATCTTTTGTTGCCGAGTGGTAAGATCATAAGGCTTTTGGTCCATAGATCATTAGGTAAAAGCTCGCATAATTGAGTAAAACCATTAATTTCGGAACCGTTGCTTGAAATAGTTTTGGCCATGTTATGTTGAATATTATAATTAGACAAGTATTTTACAATGAATTCCAGTGGTATTCACCTAAAAAAACTAAACTATGTTCTGCTCATCGGAGTTCCAATCTAGTGAAATACTCGCCCGTGGATTAAGTGCTTTCGATATTAATGATTGGTGCCCATAAAGTAATAAAATTTTCTTTGTGTTTAAATTAATAGGTGAATTATTGCACAAGAAGACGATGTGATGATTGTGAGAATATCTGTGAGAAAGTCCGGTGATGGAACTTTTGAACAGTACTGACCTTTTCGTTTTCAAGCCATTAGAACCTAATTATGACCTTAGTCCATAAAAAAAATAATATCCGGTGACAAAAATAGTATCGTTTCAAAAGTTTCATTGATAAACCAGCAAAGGGAGATTATTGAAATACCTATATTGGATTTACCTTCCTTAAGTAGGTAAGTATTTACCTACCTTAAATTTATGCAGAGATTTTAAGAAATGATTTTGAGTGCTGGACAAACTTAAATGCCACAATTGGCAAATACATTGAACATTTTCGTCTGTTTGTTTGTTTAATTTTTATAAAAGGTATTAAAAATGAATACTTTGACTAACAGCATAAGAGTGTTTGCACACATAATCAGTGCCTGCCACTGTATGTCTTTTTAACTGCATTTGCACTCATGACAGATAGAAGTATGGTACAGTACGATGAATAACGGTCAATTTTCAAACATTTCTACGACTTTTTTAGCGAAAGAATACGTGCGATTTCTTTGATGTACATGCAACAATATATGTTACCATTACTAAGGACTAAATAATCAAATCACAAACATTATTTTTTGGTTATTGAGAAGAATTTTTTGAGTGATATTTTGGCTAATAATTAAATAATTTTGTTCGTTATTCCTCACATTCTAGCTTTCCGAGGTTAAAGGTTAACATCGAGTTAATTTCACCACTTTCTGTTTTTTTGTTGCTTGCGATATTGTAGAAACTTCGTGTAGGCTTTTTTTCCTATCCGTCGCTCAGCTGATCTGACTTTTACCTGGTGACTTACTCAATTGCTTTTTCCCCGCTCCATAAGAGATTACATTACCTGTGTCATGGATTTTTGGAAGCTATTGTAAAATTAAGTTCTTTAAAGCCCTTTTAATATTTGAAAATTGGTTTATCAACATCTCATTATTAGTAAACGGTGAATTTCTCCCAGAAAGTGAATTATAACTTAAACACAAGATATATGTACTCACGTAAAATTTAAAAAATGTTCCTAGCTTATTTTGAATGTGGCCTAGTATTGACGCATTGCGTTTTACGGGTGACAGGTGAACACAATAAATGCATCACGAACAATGTATAATAGTTTTTAGGTCAGGTCGCGAATCAAGATAAATGATTGTACTGGGTTGTGATATGCATCGCATCGACATATAGACAAGAGTTGGACATTTACATCGCCATGAGGACGTGTGACATCCAACTATTTATTACCCACACAACAGCAATGATATAGAAAATGTAAGACGGTCTTTGTTAAAAAGACCATGTGAATAGATATAAATGATTACTTACTAAAACACTATTAAAAACATTCAAACGATATGAGTAGGAATCTTCGGTTTACCGTACGGGGGCGTAAACCATTGCTACCAACTCACCGCTTTCCTATTGCGAGGTTTTTTTTTTTGTCAAATAACACATTTTTCCAGAAAATCATAAACACTGTTTCAGCTTTTTTCCAGAGTATATTTCTTGGTAGCGCCTTAAATTTGTTTTCTTTATTGTGTTTTTTGAAATCATATAGTATAAATATACTTTATTTTAAATTTGCCCTCATGCCCTGAAAATGAAAAATAATAATAAAGAAATAAAAAATAAAAAAAAGAAACAAAAATAAAAAATAAATAAAAATTTAAGTTATTTTAAATTTTAAGTTGTTATGATATGGTGATTGTGTCCTGCCAGAAGTGACCTGCCAGGTAAGTATGATGCTGTATATTTACATAAACTAAGAATTAATATTAAGTAGAAATTAAGATTTGTACAGCGCCCTTGAGGTGATTTTTCACAAAAACGGCGCTATACAAATTATCCAAATATTATTATTATTTTTAAACATTGTTAAAAATAATTAATTTCATAATGGAATACTAGGCGCAAACAGTTCATTTTAAGATAAGGTCAGCTGGGTATTATTATTATTATATGGATGTCCATTTTTGATTGGATGCTATAATCCAGCTAAATAAACAGCAGTGGCCGAATTGCTATTAATTTATAATGAAACAAGAAAATCATGTCAGAACGAGTTCACAAAAGTAGACTGATGTGTTAACTGGTTATCGTTTGTTTTTATGTGATTCTGTGTTGGTGTTTCAGCTGACTGGAGTTGGTGGAATTAGGGCAACCTTAATTTCATGGGGAGTATAAATAAGGAAGGTTGGAAAGTACCTGGATATTTAGATGTAATCACCAAACATAGCTAAAGCTATTTTAGGTTTTGTTCTGGATAGTGAGCTATCAACAGAGCGATCATGAAAGAAACATGTAATTTTCATTTTTTATGCATTATTATGTGAAATACGCAAATATATAAATAAACTTTGCGGTGGCCGATAGCCCGGCGGGTAGAACGCTTGACTAGCAGTCGGTGGGATCCAGTTCGATGATCGCAGCGGGTACCTACTAAAGTTATGTAGGTCCAGGAGATCTTAAAGTTAAAAGCTTCAATAAACAAAACTTTTCATTTGCTTGTGCAGGTAGCTATTTGATCCGGCGAACTTTTGTGCCCAGAGTCAAGGACAAACTCTGCTGCAGAGTTTGTCGTTGGTAAAACTTAATAGGCTGCTCTCTGTTGTTGATAAATGACAAAACAATACAAAATTATAAGCTACGTTTGAAATTTGAATCGTCCACTGAATAGTAAAACCGATAGAGGTGTGTTGTAGGCTTGACTGAAGTAAACTTCTGGTGAAATTGTCTGATCATTTACAAATACTGAATTCTTTCTTTGAAATTATATTCGCCAGTCTGGGGCCTAGAAGACGAAAGGTCTTACGTAAATCAGTTTTATTTGAAATCGGTATGAATCACACTTATTTATTTATGTATAAACTAACGGACTAAAATCCAATTACGAAAAAATACATAACACGAAATAGGAAAAAAGAAAAGAAACAGAGAAAGAACAGCAAATACGTAATATTTTAATGAAGCAATTACAAAAATAGGACGAAATACACATTAGAAAGAACATTAAAAAAAAAAACATTCTTAAAAGTCAAAGCCGTGGTTATGTCAAAGTTTTAGTAGAGTGGTAAAAAATGACAATCATTTAGACTGCTACCAATTTTTTTAAGACCATTGCTTAGGTTAACAAGTCTCGAAATTCTGGACAGTGGAGAATGATACCCATAATTAGTAGAGTGATGATTGAGGAACAGTAATTCGTTGTTTCTGAGTCTACGGCAAGGAATGTAAAACTGGATGAGTTGCAACAAAGCAAGTGAGTCAATAATACAAATTAAATCTTTCCTACGCGTTTTTAGTGAAGACATTTTTAATGTTTGTTCAATTTCATCATATGAATAATTGGCTCTTTCTAGCCCTAATCTCCATACAATTCCGCGTAAAAAGCGATGTTGTGAGGATTCAATATGATGAATATGAACAGTATAGAAAGGAGACCGAATGACACTGGCACTTCTAGAGATTATCTGTTCAGCGGGTAAAGGATTCATCTCATGATTTCTATATCAAATCTAACCAGCTTTGATCGAGATTTCCGTTCATGATTAACGTGAAAAATGGCCGCTACCACTCGCTGGATCAGTCGGTATTCCATTGTTGCGGCTCACCGTAGTCTGTATATATTTTTTCTGTTTTGTTTCATTGTTGCTTTGCCCGTGTGGAATTTGATTTGTCCGTTTTGACAGGTCAGATTTGGACGCCGATGGTCTGAAGGTAAATAATTATCAAGGATGCAAGCGTAATGACTTTTGGGCATCTGATTTTTATCTTCTAATGCGTACCCACTCAATGATGCTGCACTTCATAGCTCAAAAAAGTCTCATTTCTTTAATCAAATGAATTTATAAACTGACGTTTTTTTAATAGTTAGGACCGACTGGTTTCGCTTAGCCTAAGCGTCATCAGGGTACAAAATCAAACTATACAATAAATAGATAGTGAGCGGTTATATGGAGTACACACAATATAAAATAAAATAAGAGAACAGTGAGAAAACAATACAACAACATTTAAAGTATAACAAAGGAACAGAAAGAAAGAGACAAATAATATGAATTAAAAGAGAAAAAAAGTCAACTGAAAAGGTGATTAAATAATAATGAGAAATTTTATGAGTTTACGGGAAATATACCTAATATTGTACTTGTATATTTTGTTTCTATTTTTTACTTTTACCATTATATGAAGATCTTATAAATACATCGAGTGAGTGTTGTAAATTCTGACCTTGCTTTGATTGGACTTGTTAGTTTTTCGTTGTCATAGTTTATTTATAAGTAGGTAAATATTGTGGGTAGGTATGTATAATAAGAGTCGTATAGTATCGAAGCCAGAACTATCCAGAATTATTAATCATATTGGAATATTAATGAAAACAGTTTCATGTGTTTTTAGGAGTTATTTAATGTTGAGATTTTTTAACGTTATTTGTATATCTGAATCACAATACGAAATTTTTAAATAGCGTTAATGCAATCTTCGCGTTTAATTAGATATAAATATTTAAATAATGGAGAGTTCTTAATTGGTATTATGGATAGTTCTGCCTCTGATACTATACGACTCATATGAAATATGTTTAAATCCGTTAGTACTCAACAAATTTAAAAAAATTGGATTGCTTTTCATTTACTGCGCAGCTTTGCCGAAGCTATTCGGTAAGAAGAAAATCTCTACCAATAAATATAAAAGTGGTGATTTAGCATTTTTTCCGGATGAATCCGCCTCCTACCAAAATGTGTTTCTGCGCAGCTGCCATCAGCCGCATTCTTTCGTTTGTCAGACTTCTACGTACTTCTACGGTCTTTCTCACGTGAGTCTCAACTGCCCGTGGGACTATGACGTCACTAATTGGAATACGTCGTGAGGCTGAACGGATTGGGAATGAGAAGAGTAAGCCTTTTCAAGCAATGTTACATTTGTGGTTTTTCGCTAGGGTGATGCTGAGAGTATCTATCACTCCGGATCGTGCTACAGAAATATAACATCTTTTTTTATCTGCTAAAAAACACATACAATTAAAATATAATTTACAAGTTATTTAGTGTGTAAATATATTTGCACACGATGGGTTTAAAACCCGTGACCTCTCAAAATCTAAGTCACTCAACCACGAAGGGCATCAAAATATACATATAATTAACAAACTAAGATATCTTGGAGATTTGTTTATTTATTTACGCCCGTTAAAGGCTTTTACACAATGAATAACATTTTTCTCAAAAAATAAACTCATAAACAGTGCAAAAAATATTGTTAAACGAAAAAAAAAGTAATATTGAATAACAGGTACAAAAATATTGTAAACAACAAATAATAGTTAATAAACAACAGGTTGAAAAATATTGTAAAAAATAAATAAATATTGAATGACAGGTCCAGAATAAAATAGTTTCAACAATTAGTTTAGCTCTACCAGATGAAAAAAAAAACTGTACTGAGGTGTATTATATAATATACGAGATGTACTATATAGATTTTGATTAGTAGTTTTATTCTCTCACTTTCAAATGATGTCGCTTTGATTTTTAACCATCCCAGAAACTCATTCTTGTTCGTAAACAGAATAAGTTTTTTTTAACTCCTTGTGATTAATATACCAAATGTATTTTGTATGTTAATATTTTAATAATAAATAAAATAAACCTTACCTTATTTCCTTACTAAACATCAGATGGAATAGTTTTTAAAGAGATAGAGTATTACATTTCAGAAAGCAAGGCACTTGCCCCATTATACTGATTTATTTAATTCAAACTTCAATGACGTTAGTACAAAGTTTGTACAAAAAAATACAAAATGTACAACGTCCGAAGAACAAAATAAATTAAAATTAAAACACAACCGAGTCTCTGGGAATTTCCAAATGCAATTATTACTTGGGAGCTTATTGTCTTTTTTACAAAAGTTTCCGTCCATTTTAAAAGTTTAATGGTGCCGTATACACGACCAAAGTTATTAAAATGTTAGCGAGCTGTAATTTTTTCTCTCTCCTTCGTAATAATAATATTGTGCACTTTCGAGGAAACAAAGGGTAAGACTAAAGAACGCGGAAGTTTATTTTCAAATTAAGTACTAACGGGAATCCCTTTCAAAATTATTTTTCAAAATACATTTTAATTTTTGGAATTTTATTGCTAAATTGGTAAATTAAATATTATTCGAGCTATTCTTAGAGTGAGAATATATATGGAGAGAGAGCTTAATATTTTTACCCAACCCTTACAACTTTAAGATAAATCACTTTCTTCGGGTTTTCACGTCGTAAACCGTGAGAGAGAAAGAGACAAAACAAGTGGTCACATAATATGGCACCACTATTAGGTATGTTAACATGTTTACCGTCTCACGCGTCTCCGGTGACTCCGTCCACTACGTTTTATTATGCGATATAACTCTATAGTGGTTATATTGATAATGGTTATAATATTTTTGTTGATAAAAATATTGTGAAAAAGTGGTTGTACAAATAAACAAAACATTATGTCGACATGTGCGATGAATGGATGTAAAAAGGTATATCCATGAAAACCCTAATCACGCTCGAGTCAGAAAAAAAAACAACAATCCTGACTACACTGTTTCGCAAAACTATCTCTCTTGGTATATTATTGCTCTGAGGAGCATTTCATATAATTTCACTTTAATTTATTTTTTACAGGTTTTCATTAAAATTTATAAATCGAAATAATTTTCTTGTGATTACGTGCGTTACGATATGTTCAAAATTGGAACTAATGTACATAATTTGTGTTAATAAAATTTTCAATTTATAAAAATAATCTTTTCAAACCCAGACAAGCGATAAAGTGTCTACCTAGAATAAATTTTACAAGGCGATTGTTTTTATTCTATTGAAAAGTTCGTCCGTATGGCTTACTTTTGCGTAAATTTAAAAAAAAAACTGGAGCGATTTTTTCAATCCATTTCTTTTGCTAAATAACAAGGAGATTATACTGTTTAATATCTGTGTATCGTACCGCTTTCTCCATTTATTTATATTGGTAGCAATCACTAAAAAAACATTCTTACAACCCTTACTAATCATTACTAATCAAGAAGGCACTTACCTAAAATTGATTTCTTATCGATGGAGTAGATCCGCGAAAAATCATGAAAAACTATTAACTGACATTAAATGTCAGATATTTCGTTTTTGGCCGCTGTCTCAGATTAACGTTCTGACTTATTTAAATTACAAATTTGTAGAGTGTCCAGAGCTTAAAGTGTTCAAAAATAAAAGTCGACGTTTAGAAAAAAAATGTAAAAGCTAAATTTATGATGCTTCATTTATATTTTATTGAATAACTTTACAGGTGCGTACGTTATGAAATTTCGGAAATTTCGTCGACAATAATACGTTTTTCCAAACATTTTAAAAAGATGATATCTTAAGCTCCTTGCAACAATAAAAAATCCAAAATCATCAAGAGAATAGAATTTGTTTACTCTCTCGTGTTTTTTATTTTTGAAAATAAGGTTAATTGAAGCAACTAATGTTTTTTGATCTATTGTTTTATTTATAGTAAATTCATGATTTTTCAATGTGAATTTTTTAAATGTGAATTCATCGAAAATGAAAAATAGTTTTTTTTTTGTTAATTTATTGATGGTGATTTTATTCAAATATTAAGATAATTTCTGTAATCAATGTATTTTTGAGAGTAAAATGGACTTTTGCATATACAAGGAAAGCTTGGAATACATTTTATAATGAAAATTACAGAAACGGTTCTTAAGATAACATTCTTACGATGGAGAATAAACCGACACTGGAAAGAACAATATCGTTAGCAAAACATTTTTTTTTTAATTATTGTGTATTTAATGATATACTCGTATATATATTATAATATACATTGAAAAATAACACTGGAAAATAAGATAGTAATGGTTCGTTGCTGATTTAGCAAACAAAATTATAATCATAGAACGTGCTTTAATTTAATAATAATGGTATTTATTTACCTATTAATAATACATTTAAAGCTTCAGAACACCACGTTAAGGATTTAACAGAAATGTAATTTTGAAAATAAAATGTGTAATAATCAATTAATAAATCAACACTTGTCCTACAGACAAAACTCTTAATGCCATCTACTAATAATAATACAAATAATAAATATAGTATCAGAACTGTTTTAGCTGGTAAGCTAACTTACCTGAGAATAGGTGCCGAGGCAATAAAATAAAATAGAAAGCCGTACATGAAAAAATACATCCGCAAGGATTTTTTCACAAATTAGCAAGTTTCATCTCATTTTGTACTTGAATTCTCATTTAAACTTTTGCCCAGCATCCTCTGGGAAAGTCTGGCTGGAAGTTTTCATGTTGCATAATAAAGTTTTGCACTTTGCGCAATAAAAATTAGTCGTCATGTTAGGGAATTTCAAACAATTTATTATTCATAGAGCGCACAAGTAAACATTTTTTTTTTAAATTCCGTTGTGGTCCTCTAGTCATTTGAAAAACAGATTGTTTTTTTAAGATTCTACGAAATCATGTTTACGGATTACTGGCGTCCTTCGGGGCAAAGCGGTAATTTTTTTGACTCGGTACCATAAGCCAAGGAGTTCGAAACCCGACGAGTGTAAGTAAAAAAAATATAAAAAAATCGTAGAAAGTAATTACTTTGTGGTTTGACATATGTAATAATATGATAAAATAACTTTGCATGTATAACCGCACACTTTTTGTATTGTATTTTTGTTTGGTTTGGTTTTGTACTCTGATGATGCTTAGACTAAGCGGTCAGTCATAAAAATTAGAATAAAATCTGTGGTTTTATACAAAGTTATTTTTTTTATTTCATTAAAATTATACATATGGTGGTGTGTGTAAAAAAATTAAATTAAATAATTTTCCCTATGTTTTTGGTTGAAAACTGCAGAATTAAAATATATCGTTGCTTGTAATGAATTCAACTATTATTTCTAAATTTAAAACTGTTAATTCGTGGTGGAGTTCCATTTTAATGATTTTAATAATACCAATTTTTTAAACTTTATTCCACTATTTTTTTTTATTTAAGACCTGAAATCATAATCTATAGTCTTAATTCACAATACGGCTATAGCGTCACCGGATACTCGAGAGATTACTGTACCTACTGTGTACTCGTATGTGAAACCATAAATGGGGTATATAGGCACATGAAGAGAAGGTAACCCCCAACAGTAAAAAAAACCTATTACATTACCGTAGACTACCAAAAAAATGTATGAAAACATTTTCGTAATCATTTTTGGAATTTAAAAAACATAGAATTGTACCTTCTTGTACGTGTGCATGAAAGCTACAAGTATTTCTGTAGTGGTGGGTCCAAGGTCTGAAAGAATTTTCTCCTCAACAATGAAAAATACTTTGTTTTATTTTCAGTAACAAAGTAGAATTTTTAATTAACAGACAGCTTTGTCGAGCTTATGATCATTAATGTACGGGCTTTTAAATACACAATTTTCCCTTTTTATAGAAGTCTCGTTTGTTATTTTAAGAGAAAATTACTATTCATATAAAATGCTGAACACACAACGCCAAGAAAAAACGCTCTTTTTTACAAGTGAATCATTTTCATAGTTGTTGATAATGATTTCAAATGAGATGCTTTTAGATACATTTTTTTTATCACCTTACTTAATTTAAAAAAATATATTATCACCATCCAGATCAAGTCCAGTATTTTTTTTTTACAAAAGCACAATTATTTCATAGTAGAAAAAATAATTTCAAACTAGATAATATCACAATAGTTATCAATCTCTCCTCAATACTTCGCAGTGCCGCTGTGATCGAGGTAGAATGATGTTAGGAAAATTGTGATTCGTTGCTTTTTTAACTATTTTTCAAAATCAATTAATTAATTGTACGAATAACTTATGTAACAAATAACACAATAAAACTTGTACAATAAAAATCGACCTTTGTTATTCTAACTTTATATTGTCAGTAATCATGTTTTTAACTTGAGTTCCTTATTTTCAAATTGCAAAATTACGTCCTGATCGAAACCAATTTTCTTAGGTATTGTTTTTCTATTTCTGGGTGACACTTTGAAACTAAACGGATTCTTAACTATTGAAAAGGTAGATGGGTTCCTACCTGAGTTTATATAATACGTAGGCAAAATAAACGTAACCGATATTAAACCCGTAAGCTCATAAAATTGCTCATTATTCTTTAATCACCTTCTTGACGTTTTGACTCTTTCATTTAAAATTGTCTCTTTTTCTCTGTTCCTTTGTTATATTTAAAATTTTATTCCATCATTTTCTCAATATTCTCTTATTTTATTTTATATTATTTTCACCTTCTGTATGTATAAATAACTGCACACTTTGTACCTTCTGTTTAGTTAAATTTTGTACTCTGATGATGATAAGGCAATTCAAAACGTAATAAAAAATAAAATGAAATCCGTGTTCTCATACAAAGTTGTTGTTTAATTTTCATTAAATGTGTCACACCACAGAGGGATTGCTTACTACGAAAATTGATATTTATTCTTACTAACTAATATTTCGAGTGAATACCTACTCGTTGAGGTGTTGAGAAGTAATTGCTGACACCCTGTGCATTATTTGTTTTCATTGGAATACCGGCGCTAGTTCCCAGTTCGGAAGCAATTAAACCTGCAAAGTAAAAGTACTAGGTGCTCGGTACTCGGAAGTTGGTACTTGGTACTTGGCATTTGGTGTTTGGCAAAGTAAGCGCTCTCCCACTACCGCGGCACGTGGCGAAGGAACACGACGCCCCTGCCGGTATACGAACGGCAAACTCGGGGGTGGATTACACATTTGCGCGCTTTCAATTTCGGTTACCGACAACCGAAGTTCCCGGCAGTAGTTAAATAATATTTGTCGGTTCATATGTAATCAAATATTAATGGCTTCAATTTCTGCGGAACTGCGACTATATTGGAAAACAATTTTCAGCTTTCCAGAGCGTCAAAGGCAGCGGGAAATCGTAGAGCGGCGGGCGCCGCATGCGGACTCGCTAAACCCACGTATTGTGAAAAGTTTTAATGAATTTTGATTGTGAATATGCCTTTCAGAGCTAAATTGAATGTCCATACTTTATATGAACAAACGCTTCTGCGAAAATTTTGTCATTATGAACTTGTTGTGGGAGTGCATTCGATGTGAATGGAATGCATTAAAAGTCTTAAATAACAAATGAAAAGTCAATTAAAAATACTTAATCCGAAGACTGACTGATTTTTAGAATTTTTTAGAGTTCCGACTGCTCCCAACCGTCGAGAGCCAGCGAGACTATGGCATCTCCAATTGAGGTATGTTTGGAGGCTGAAGGTAGTAGGGAGAAGAATGAGTTGGGGAAGAGGAAGGTCGGTAAGTATTTGGCTATTCATATCTGGTCACTAAACAGAGCTAAAGCCATTTCAAGCAACTTTTCAATTCTGAATAGTGGTCTATCACCAGGGCGATACTTCGAGTATCTACCACTGTTATAACCTGTTTTACTCTCCACACTTAAACGGGAATCTTATGGGCAAGTAGCACGACTCACAGACAGAGATAAACTTCATAATTCCAGGATGTCGTCCTCGGTTGGAAAAAAGAAACAGAGATCGCCCATTGAAGAGTTTGGCTGATGACCTACAAATTGATAAAAGTCGGCTTCGAGTGTACGAGAGCCGTATATTGTCGGTGTTTGAAGGAGGTCAATGTCTAGAAAACTTTAATTAGAAACTATCGTACTTATCATTCGAACATAAGTATATAAATATCACTGAACAAAAAATCCCCGCATATCGAATCGATTTTTCTCTTCAGTAATAAATATTGCATTCACTGATCTAGGTGGTAAAAACAGAGACTAATTAAAAAAAAAAAAAAAAAAAAACAAAAAACTATGGATTCTGTGTGTGCTTGTAACTTGTAACGCCAAAAAACACATTAAAGTTTTAATTACGCGAGCTTCGGAGTCAAAGCTTTTTTCTCTGGCCTATCTTCGATCTACAGCCGACGCTTGACCGCTAAGGAAATTATTTATCATTACCAGTGGCGAAACTGCACTTGGGCGCTATGTTAAAGTATTCCAAATACACAAGACAAACAACAAATAAGAATTGTTTAATGCAGACAAAAATTTTTAAAATATCGTTTTTTTTTTACAATAAATTTAGAATCCTTGTCTGACGCTTAATTCCTTTGAATGCTTGGACTGGATTTAGACGGCCTCCATGGTCGAGTGGTAAGACGCTCGACTACGAATCCAAAGGTCGCGGGTTCAAACCAGGCGTGCGCCAATAACTTTTATTTAATTAATATATGTCAAAACAGATTTAATTGATATAAAAATATTAAAAAGTATTTTTTTCAGAGTTGTAGATACTCAAGTATCGCCCTGGTGAAAGACCAACATTCAGAATCGAAACGTTGCGCGTTGCTTGAAATTTAGCCGTGTTTGGTGACCAGATCTGAACAGCCAGGTACTTCCCAACCTTCCTCTTTCCAATCTCCTTCTCCTCCCCATTACCTTCAGCCTCACAACATACCCTATTTGGGGATGCCATAGTCTAACTGGCTCTAGACAGTTGGGAGCAGTTGAGACTCTTGTGCGGTACTCATATAATTTTAAAAAAAAACATGTTTGGTGACTACATCTGAATATCTAGGTGCTTCTCCACCTTCCCCTTTCCTTTCTTCTTCCTCTCCCAATTACCTCCGGCCTTACAACACACGTCGATAGGGGAGGCCATAGTCACACTGACTTAAGACGGTCGGGAGCAGTTGGGAGTCTTGTGCGGTATTCAAATATATATCTATATATTTGAAAAAAAATTGAGCAGCCAGAAATTTTCCAACCATCCTCTTTCCCATTTTTCTTCCCCACAACATGTATTAGGGATGCCATGATTTTTCTAGTTTCGGGCATTTGGGACTCGAGTTATATCAAAATACCCCAGTTTTCAGTGCCTCGTGAGCCGCCCCTGAGCACAATTTTTTCTCATTTTTAATTTCCTTCCCGTATTCATGCGAGTCAACAGTCCCGATACGGCTACCCGCTGCGTTTACATCTCAGCAATAATTTGACGGCGGCGCAGCAGCTCCCAAACAAATTATTAAATTTAAATTATTAGAAAGGCCGTCACGGATTAACTAACATAATAGAGCCGTAATGAAATCAACTGTCCGGCCTCGGATCGGGCTCGAATCCGTACCGTTGCGTGTGAAGTTTTGAATCTGATCGAATCAGCTACCAGTATCTTCGGAAGGCGAAAACGTGATTAGCAATTTTGAAAAAAAAATGCGTATAATATATCACTTTTAAAAATAGATTTTTCGTACGACCTGCATTTCCAATCAGTTAACTTTGTCAATGCGATACTCACTTAAACCATTTCTGAGTGATATTAATAGTTTGACAACATCGTGGCTGAGTGGCGAAATCCTAGGTTTTGGACTAAAATATCGCAGGTTCACGTCCTGGCATTACCAAATATATCCTACGTATAAAGGCTATTTTATACCTGTAATAATATCAAGTATTTTACACTTTGTTCGAGATTGAAAGACCACCATTTTAATGATTTAAGAATATAAAAAAACAAATAACATGGTTTAAATTGGACGTAGTTATGCAGAAAGCATCCAACCCACAATTTGCCAACATAGAGTTTGACATGTTTTCCTAACGATAAATACAAGATTTTAAATGCTGAAAACATCAAAGCTCAAAATGCAAAACATTTTGGTAATTATTTTATTTATTTACACACATTGCAGATATTTGACTTAAATTGAATTTTAAAAACATTAAAATGTAGGATAACAAATCATTTTTTATAAGTACATTGATAGATTATAAATAACCCATTTATATTAATTCTCAAGAAGAAATAAACTCTGATATTCAGTTTACAAATGCCGATTACGCATATTAATGCTTTTGTATCGTCATATTTTCAAATGCCTTTTTATCGGTTTCATCTCTTTGGGGTTGGATGATTTCTGCATTACTACGTCCAATTAAGTGATGGTGTAGAATAAGTTATTTGTCTTAAATTAAATAAAAATTATATCACAAAGTAAAAAAACTTAAAATTCAGGAGAACTGTTCCTCGAAAAAAATGTAATTATTTTTCCAATTTTAATGTTTTTTTCGACGTTTTTTATTAAAACCGGACCGGTTTCAACCTGTTACAGTCATTTTCAGACTAGTGACTGAAAACCGTATTTTTTTAAAACTAAACGTTTAAAATGGAATAGTAAAATAGAACAGTTTCAAAAATAGAAATATTGAAAGACCACCATTCAAAATCGACAAGTTGCATGAAATAGCTTTACATATGTTCAGTAACCATATAAGAAGAGTTATCAATTGTTTATAACCTTCCTCTTCCCCCTTTTACAACAATCCCAAAATGGTGATGCCATAACCGGCTCCGGGCAGGAGGAACTCATATTACATAAAATAATTCAGCAGAATCGAAAGAAAGTCACAATCACGTTTATTTAAGGGTCCACCAACAGTTTCTACATTAGATCCGAATCGACAACGTCTTTTGCGATATGGTAGCAATAATATAATATAATTAGCTTAATTTGTTAATTTAAAATTATAATTTCAATGATTGACAGCCTTGAACTATTATATTTAATTGTATTTCATGTTCCTGACAGGGCAGTTACAAGCTTAGAGTACATAGAGTGGTATCTATCCAAGGCAGTGTAGTCAGTTTTTGATGATTTTTACCGGACTCGGCAGACCTGGGCGTGGCTAAGACTAAGGCTAAGGCAGGGTATTTATACATCTATTCATAGCACATATCGAATAATGTTTTTGTTTATTTGTATAACCACTTTTCACAGTATTGTATCAACAAAAAGATAGTATATTATCTAAAGAACCGTTTAGTTGTGTCAAGTTTAGTGGCATAGTAAAAAATGTGGGCGGAGTCCCACGGTGACCCAAGAGATCAAGATCATCGTCACAGTACATTATAGCGATGTATTATATTTGTTGTCTCTTTTTCTCTCACGGTGTACGGTGTGAAAGCCCGGAGAAGGTGATTTATCGCGAGTTTGTGTAGGTTGGGTAAAAATAATTAGCTCTCCCTCCATATATTGTTACTTCAAAGTTACAAGACAGTACCTACCATACTATTGTGACAATTCTACTTCAACCTCACAATATAACACTCCTAAGCGACGAATTCAACATCTCGGAAACAAATACTCCGATGTTGTTGATATATTTAGTACGTCAATATCACAATATATGTATAAACCTTAGTACAGTTTATTTTCATCTAGTAGAGTTAAATTAATTGTAGAAACTATTTAACTTTGGATGTACCTGTTATTCAGAACTGTTTTTAAATAATGTTTGACTCAGGATACGGAGGAATTGTATTTTTTTCTTCGCGGAAGGTTTTTGACCATTTGCCACACCTAAAAACACCGCAGAAATGTCACGGTGTGTTCTGATTATTTGCCAAAAAACGAAATTCGAAAAGGCTGCGCTATTTCGAATTGGTAATGCGCAACCTTTTTTGGAAATGCTCACAAATGGTCTGTGAGCAAACCGCGCCGCGGGGTCCGCTCCGCCGCAGACTCGTGATGTATCCGGCGGGGCAGGCAGCGCAGAGGGGGATCACAACAACTGTAATTAATCACCTCGCTCTTGTTGCGAGATCTGCTCACTGTCATTTGCCTTCTAGAGCCCTATGTTCTATACATGTTCGGAATTTAAAACAATATAAAGTTAGGAATTTGGCGTTGAAACAAACATACATAATTTGACGGCCTGCACGGTCGAGTGGTAAGACGCTCGACTACGAATCCAGAGGTCGCGAGTTTGAGCCCATCAAGCTTCGAGCCCTATGTTCTATGCATGTTTGGAATTTAAAACAATATAAAGTTAGGAATTTGGCGTTGAAACAAACGTACATAATTTGACGGCCAGTTTAATCCAGAGATCGCGGGTACAAACTAAGCGTGCGCAAATAAATTTTATTTAATCAATATGTGTCATAATAATAATATTTGGATGATTTTTATAGCGCCGTTTTTGTGAAAAATCACCTCAAGGGCGCTGTACAGATCTTATTAAATTGTAATGTTTATGTAAGATGGAATGCGGCCGCCCTAACAGATTTAGACCAAAGTGGGCGAATGTCATCTGGCTGTCATCTGTAAGGGTGTCACTAGGGTGATTTGTTGGATGCCTGGTTCATTCGCGTTCGGGAACAGTCGGTCGAGATTGGCACTCCCCCGCCCCCCTGCCGGTTCCCTAGTGGTCGAAGGGACACATCTGGACAAGGGTCAAAGAAAGTGACCATTCTTGGGCTATTGCACTGCATTTAAAACACTGATATTTAAAGATTAAAATATTTTCTTAAAAATCGAAATTACGTCGAAACTAGTCACTTTAAAATTATTTAGAGTTTATTCACTTAACCTATACACAACACGGTTATTTTAGTGTAATTTTGTAATTAAAGTAATTTGTGAAATATCCTACACATTTAATTGAAATAAAATAAAATAAGGTACATTTGCGCCACGTTCTAGAGTGATAGATACTCTATGTATCGCCCTGGTGAAAGACCACCATTCAGCATTGAAACGTTGCTTGAAATAGCTTTAGACGTGTTTGGTGACCAGATCTGAATAGTCAGTCAACCTTCCCCTTCCGCATCTCCTTCATATCCACACTACTTTTAGCCTCACAACATACCCTTATCAGAGATGCCACAGTCTCACTGGCTCACGGTTGGTAGCAGTTGAGACTCTTGTGCGGTATTCACGTAAAAAAAAATTGAACTATTTGAAATGTGCCAACAAGTAGGTACTCAACATCATTTTTTTGCGCTATTTTTCTAGAAATATTTTGAGGTAACAATTATCATTCAGTACAAATTCTGACGTGAACATAATGTTATGGTCTAGAGCCCCAAAATAGTTGAATAAAACCTTAAAACTTGCAGAAACGGGCGGTCCGTTTGATAGATTCCTCAAACTTAACAAACGGATTGCAATATTTGGAGCAGAGACGTTAGGAGGGAATGCTGTATTTTTTATAACGGTATTTCAATAGAAGATCCTCCGAGCAACTTGCGTCATTAAACTCGTCAAACGCGTGCCCAACATCTGTACACGGTTGAAATTTGATACATGAAAATGGGTCGCTTCTACGACTCGTTCTGGTGTTCACAGATCGGCTGTAAAATGGTTTTCCGGCCTCTGTGTTTCATTCCTCTTCCAACACTCTTCAAGAATCAGGTTCACTCCTTTCTTTCCTCAAAAAATAACTTCTGCACAACATCCTCAAAGATGATATACGTATTGAGGTAAAATATTTCCCTCAGGGGCTCATGTGTGGAATGTGGGTAATTTTTTTAAATTGAAAATTAATTTAACCGCTTCATGCTTTTGAACGAGTCACGCTCGCGCGCTAAATGCGTTACTCGAGTTACTGTTACGCTCGCCTATTACGACTTGCAGTGTTCTATTTTTAGCTAACACGAGTGACGGTCGTCAATATTAGCGATGTATTTTACGCAGTTTGAATTTGCCTGCAGTTGAGATCGGTCGTGTTTTTGAGCTGCTTATTTCGTTTTTACTATATTGTGTTCATATTTTAGTGTATGTATGAATGCATCGTTTTATTAAAAAAAAAAATTATCATACCGTATCAATTTGATTTTTTTTTTTTTCAAATACATAAACTTTGAATAAAACATTAAAAAAAACCTGATGTTTTTTAAACACTTTTTATAAAAAAACCCTAGTATTAAGCGGTTGGCAAAAATTAACATATTTAATATTATTTCTAAATATACGCCAAAGAAATCATAACGAATAACCCAACGATCGTGATTTTGAATCACTCCGTTCTTCCTTTCGCACACAGAATTTAGGAGCATGTAAATGACATAATGTATTTTTGTGTACTTTACTGCACTACTCAAATATATTATGCTTGTAGGTATACAGGTATTACATGGTAATCGACTTTTCAAACTTCAAAACTACGCTCTTCCTAACGCGACCTATGCTTAACTTGGGGAATCTAATCAAGTCGGTTAACCGAGGGAAAAGTTTGATAAACTGTCAACAGAGTGGAAAAAGTAGCATTTCAGATATTTTTCATAAATCTTAATTTGATTTACGTACATATTTGTTATTATTTAAAAAAATAGCAGTATTAATGGTGGGATCACGCGATATTTTTTTAATTTTCCGATTTTTCTATTTTATATTTATTTATTATTATTTGATATTTCAACTTTTTCTATCAAAATATAAATTCTGATAGAAAAAGTTTAACTATAAAAATATTTTTTATTTTATTTTATTGCGTTTTAATATGTTAGACAAACATTTAATTCACAAGAAAAATGAAAAATAGTGCATATTAGGTTAATGACGGATTCATGTAAATTATGTAAGTAAAATAATAATGTCATTTTTTATTTATGAAAATAGGTGACTACACCTAAGATGGTAATGGATAAAATAAGGTTTGGAACAGTTAAATAGACACGATTCTGGTTATTTTTACTTAACTAAGCCGATACATAGCCTCAGCTAGCGAGATATTGGGAAGAACAGTCACATCATTATTATTCTTAATAACATCATTGTTTAATTTTTAAAAACGTACTTAGATGTTCTGTTATAATTTCGCGTATTTTTAGTTTCTTTGTTGTCTGCTATATGTTATTTAGGCGTTGAGTTCGTGTAATCATCCGAATTTAAAAGAATGCCTGCCCATGTCAGATGGTTGTTATGGGTATGGAGTGATCAATAGTTATAATTGATTATCCCAAACGGAGGCTTCATTCTTCTTCTTTAACATTTCGAAAATCGTGTACCAACATTAATAGTAACAATAAAATCTATACATTTTTTGACAAGCCCCCATAACCCATTAACCCAATTCAAATACTTAAAAGAAATAAAGTTATTTGGTTTCACAATGGAGGACATCGGAGGAAGTTTTATTCGTGTTTAAATCATGGACCTTCACCTCCGTAAGTTGTGGAATATCTTTTAATATTGATCTGTCGGTCGAGAGACAAAGGCTACAGAGATCGTAAATTTTCTACATTAATATTCCCAAAAGGTCGAAATAACTTTTGTGACGGGTAATTTTTATGCGGAGAACGCAATTACGCACCGTAAAAGCCGCAGAACGGAGGTTGGACTGGCAAAAGGCCGTGAAAAAACGTAAAAATATAACGAAAAGCTACAAAAAGCTTCAAAACCCCGCTTTGTGGTGAGATCCATAGACTCACAAAATTAAATGTGTTATTATGGAGAAGAAAAAGGGTCTGCTTGATAAAAAAAACTCTATGTATCTATTTCGCTGGTAAGACCAACCTTTTATAATTTTAATTTTAATGAGGATTGATCTGTTTCATATTGCACGTAAAGAATTTCGTGAAACATTTATTTTTCTAGAAATCATAAACTACTTAAATATGTAGCGATTCTTTAAACATTTCCTTTTAATTTTTGCAAATGCATACATATAATTTGCTTGGTATTTTCTAAAACTGATCGTACACGTCATAGAAACGCGTTCGTTTCAGCAACAATTAACGTAATTTGTTCGACTTTAAAAGATATATTAAAAGTATGTACATACAGCAGAGTTCAAAACAGGAATAAAAAGTAAAATAACTTTAAAAAAAACCCTCAGAATCAACTGATATCAGTGAGTGTGTTTAGTGAAAAACAGTAAGGTTATTTGGAAAAATGCCATACACAAAGACATTTTTTTATTGATTTTGTTAGTTTTGTTTACTTCTATTACTAAACAAATATTTTTGATACCTTTTTTTCAGTGACAATATTTTTGTTGGATTGTGAAGATATAAAGATAAAAAACATAAACATATAATGTTGGTGGTGGCAAACAAGTTTTCTAAGATGGTAATAGTTGGAAGAATTAAAATCTTTTTAGGTTAGGTTAGGTAATCAACTGAAAATGACAATCCCTGACACATTATCACGTAGTAGGCGAAATTGAAACTATGTGAACATGTTGACTAATTAAGCTATTACGCATTTTAGTAGGTAACAGAAAATTTCTTCATGCACGCCTCTGCTCACGAAATCCGAGTATCTTGAATACTCACGACAAGAGTGAGACGTGAGAATTCTTTAAAAATAACTCTTTATTGCGATAAAATCGTTTGCTCCAGTTAAGCAATGAAATAGGCGTACAATGACTCCAGATTATAACAGATTAATACTAAATAAGATTAAATAATTGCTTTTAAGATTACTGTACACCATTGCAACAATGCAAACAAAATTGAAATGTTTAAGATTATTTTATTTTTTTTGGAACACACGCGGAGATAAATAATTACAATGTGTTAATTATAAATTTCATTTGGAAGAGTGGATAACGAATATCAAATATTTAATCGCAACTAAAAATCCCACTGAAACGTATTCTTATGAAACCACAGAAGAATTTTTTTTTGTTGTTGTTAAATATTTAAAAATAGTATGATCTTAAACACAAATATGAAACAGAAAAAAGCCAGAAACTAAAAAGAACAATGGTCACGACCAAGACTCGTACTCGGAACCTCTACTCTTTCCGGGAGTAACACTCTGCCAATTAAGCCATCAAAACTTCATGAGAAAGCGGTATTTTCAAACGATCTCACACTTCTATTGAAAATTATCAATGTTTGAATTTCTTCCGATTTTAGGCTGTCATCTTTTGATGAAATTCAAAGTTCTACCCGAAAACATATTGAATATCTAGATGGTGTCTTGGATAAATATCCATTTTTTTTTTAAATACGAAAGATCTTTTGACTTTTAAGCTTTAAATATTTAATAATTAGCATTGAAGCTTCAAAGTTAATTACAACTTTAATAAATATTTTTGTTTTTCTCTCTATTTCTGTGAAAAATTCTACATCATTTAAAGATACATATTTTAAAAATTCTTATCTTCTCGCAATCCCGGAGTCTTCTTTGCCATATGCAAAACATGGCACATGCAGGGATATTATCTACATGTTACTGTTTACCCAGCGCCGGTCCTGTGCAGGTGCAATCGAAGCAGTCCGCTTCAGGAGGCAACTTGCTAAGGACAGCGCTGATAGTACCTAAATTACAGTGTTTTTTACGCGCTTTGATATATTATAATATAAAATGAAACAAAGTACCATTTATGGACAATAATTTCCTTGTACTATGTCTGTGAATATCCACGTTGTAAATAATTTCGTAATAAGTTGGTTATAAGTTTTATTTTTACCCTTATTTGTATGTGTAAATATTAATGTTTTTAATGTAAGCATCTATTTCACTGTTAGCCAATTTAGTTCGTCTGACATTTTTAAATGTCTGTAAATATTAATGTTTTTAATGTTAGCATCTATTTCACTGTTAGTTACAAGCTATAAGTCCTTATTGTAAGTCACTGATTGAAAATATTAGGTGTAGGCCATTAAATAAATCTTAACTGTAAGTTATTAGTTAAAAGTTTAAGTGATAAATTATAGGTTAGATAAAAATTAATTTGTAAAGCGCCTTTAAGGTGATTTTCCCACAAAAACGGCGCCATAAAAGTTATCCATTTAGCATTATTATTAATTGAACCCGCAATTTTTATCGATTATGTTTTTTCAAACTAATTCTATTGTAATCCGATAGTAAATGCAATTAATTTATATATATATATATACTATTAAGCCTATGCATGTTTAAATTATAATAGGCTACTTTTAATCAGAAAACGATAAAAAATGAATTTTACTTCGGAGAGCGTTAGCGTGAGCCTGAGAAAACGGCATGTAATTTCCGAACGCTCCCATATTGCCCAAAAAGTGGTATTTAAAAAAAAATGATGCTTTTGTAAGATTTTTTCTTATAATCGTCTTAAGTCTATCATTTTTAAGAAAATTAAATGTTCACATAATTCGGTCTAGTAGAGCCTGAGAAAACGGCATTTAATTTCCGACCCCAAGTCTCGCATTTTGCCCGTAGAGTGGTATATTTTTAACAAATGTTACTTTAGGAAGATTTTTTCATTTAATCGTCTTTAGTCTACCATTTTTAGCAGAATTCCATAAATTCACTTCATTTGTCACTTGTAGAGCCTGGGAAAACGACATCTAATTTCTGACCCCAAGTCTCGCATTTTGCCTACAAAGTGTTTTTTTTTTAACTATTCGAAGATTTTTTTATTCAATCGTCTTTAGTTCGTCATTTTCAACAGAACTTCATTCAGTCCCATTGAGCCTAAGGAAACGGTTTATAATTTGCTACACCAAGATTTTTTCATTTAATCGTCTTCAAATCATTATTTTAAACAGACTTCCGAAGGTTCGCTATATTTAGTCTAGTAGAGCCTGAGAAAACAGCATCTGATGTCCAACCCCAAGTCTCGCATTTTTCCTACAAAGTGGAATTTAAAAAAAAAAACTTTTGAAATTTTTTTTCATTCAGTGTCTTTAGTTCGTCATTTTATTCAGAACTTCGTAGATTCACTTGATTCAATCCCATTGAGTCTAAGAAAACAGTTTATAATTTCCTAGCCCAAGTCTCGCATTTTTCCTACTACAAAGTGGAATTAAAAAAAAAAATTAAAAATTTGAAAGATTTTTTCATATAATCGCTTTTAGTCTATCATTTTTAGCAGAATTCCATAAGTTCAATTCATTTGTCACTTGTAGAGCCTGGGAAAACGACATCTAATTTCTGACCCCAAGTCTCGCATTTTGCCTACAAAATGGAATTTAAAAAAAACTTTTGGATTTTTTTTCATTCAATCGTCGTTAGTCCATCATTTTTAGTAGAATTCCATAAGTTCACTTTTTTTAGTCCATAGAGCCTGAGAAAACGGCAACTAATTTCCGAGCCTTTGCCCGTATCTCGCATTTTGCCCGTAAAATGGTATTTTTTAGGAAAAATTACTTTTGGGAAGATGTTTTCATTCAATCGTCTTAAAACCATAATTTTTAACAGAATTCTATGGGATAACTTCATGCAGTCCCATAGAGCCTAAGAAAACGGCGTCTAATTTTCGACCCCAAAGCTCGCATTTTACCTACAAAGTGGAATTTAAAAAAAAAGTTATTTTTGGAAGAGTTTTTAATTTAATCGTCTTAAGTCTATCATTTTTAGCAGAATAATAAGTTCACTTTATTTGTCACTTGTAGAGCCTGAGAAAACGGCATATAATTTCTGACCCCAAGTTTCGTATTTTTCCTATAAAGTGATATATTTTTTAGAAATGTTTATTTTGGAAGATTTTTTCATTTATTCGTTCTTAGTTCATTATTTTGAACAGTATTCCAAAGGTTTGATTAACTATGACTCATAGAGCCTGAGAAAATGGCATCTTATTTCCGACCCCAAGTCTCGCATTTTACCCGAAAAGTGGTGTTTTTTTAGAGGTTTTATTCATTTTATTGTCTTTAGTCTATCATCCAATACAATTAAAAAGGTTCATATCATTCGGTACTACGGAGCCTGAGAAAATGGAATACTATTTTTGACCCTAAGGCTTGCATTTTGTCCATGAAATTGATGATTTTTTCACAAATTTTACTATGTTGGATTTTTTCATTGAATCTGCTTCAGTTTATCATTCTTTCGGTTGATGAATGCGGTATCATTGGAAATTGAGATAATTTTGACAAAAGACTTACGACGTTTTTTCACAATGTGAATGCCTATGAATTTTAAATGTATTTGAATCAACGTTGCCTTGCATACTGTTATGAATGTTTGGTTAAGATATAAAACCAATGTAATGGAAACTTCTTGCTACTTGCAAATCATTTTGGAATTTGTGACGCACTTTATCGTTCTTATTGTGTTTTGTTAACTTCATTTAAAACAATACACCTAACATTACGATACATATTTAGATAGTTTCAGAAGGAAAAACAAGTGATGACATTTCTATAAAGGTAATGCTTTTTGTGTATAATATTCGAGGATCTACGTTGAATATAGCGAAGATACGTATTTACTACAATTACACAACAAGTAATTTTATGTGGTGTAAAAAAGTTTTTCCAAAATTTTGGTGTTTAAATTTAGGTTTTGACAAGGGTCGCCAAAAAAATGACATGCACCAGGCACTGGTTGGCTTAGGGCCGGGCCTGTTTGTACCTATAGTTCTCCTCAACTATTTGATCCATTATACGGGGAATCTCTTTCATGATCGTCTTCCTTAAACATCTTCTACTACTTCTGTAACCCCTTTCGGTGTAACACCGTATAACTTTTTAGAAGACTTTTTCTTCTTGGTTATACACAGATACTTTCTTTACAATGCGAACAAACTAGAAAGACTTCAGTATTCTCAAAAATTAAAATGTTTTAAAAATGTTATTAGTTTTATTGACAGCCCTGATTTACTTAGCTTATTTTTCTTCCTTGAACCTAACAGAACTAAATTATTTTTAACTGTAACAATAATATCAAGACTGAGTCATTTAGATACTTGTTTGTACCTAGATTGCATGCAGTGGGTAATTCCTTTGCAGAAATAGTAGATATATTTAACTGCCCTGAGCTAGTTACAAGAAGGCTTATAATATCACACCTCTTCCAAAAATACTAATTTTAATTAATTTCATTGTAACATCTATAGTAACCTATTTATTTTTTTGTTTTCTAATCATTTACTCCTTGCAATTTTTGTGTCCCTATTATTATATATTATCTACTGAACAGTTATGTAAAAGTCTTTAAGGGTGTTTATAGTAAAAATAATTTAAAAAATGATTGCGGGAAGACGCATTGAAATTTTCTGACCCACACAAGGACATAATATACAAAACACGTCATATTTATACAAATCTTACGAAAAGTGTAGCACCACTAATGTTTCACCACCAAATGTTTCACCCGCGGATGAAAAGGATAGCGATTAAAAGCTATGTGTGTGCAGAAGAGATAGCTATATGAAACGTGTTTCCAAGATATGTCTCGTTGACTTGGTTTAGTTGTCTCAGTAACGTATCTACATTATTTAATTCATCTAAGGACCCACACGCCACGCCGTTAAGATAAAAGGTTCAGTTAAAAATCTGCATTACCACCATTTTTACATTGCGATACGGTGTTAGTCTAATATCTAACAAAATGTCAATATACACGAATAATCGCACTTTAAACCTTACATCAGCTCATTTAAAAAGGTACCGTTAATTTTATGTTTTTGAGCACTAGACCTGAACTAAAATTTTGAGCACAAAATAATGCATCTATTTATATCAATATAAATATTTTTTTGATTACTTATTTGCTCGATAGTTAACTAGTAATATGCTTCCGTAACGTCTGTAAATGATTGACCTGATCTTGTAACTTGTGTTTGCATAGTTTTCGAGTCGGTATTTCCAATACAAACGTAATAATGGAAAAAAAATAGGTACCTACCAGCGATTTAATTATAAGTTTAAATGAGTGTAGGTCCACTGAAGGTATTTATTGTTGGTCTTCCATACAACTCCGTACTACAATGGCGCTCGAAAATAAATTTTGGTTTGCCTTATATACAACTTTGAACCCGAGAGGTTCTCAAACTTTCAACTTGTAATTTTGTATATTTTTTTTTTTTTACGTGAATACCGCACAAGAGTCTCAACTGCTCCCAACCGTCTAGAGCCAGTGAGTCTGTGGCATTACCAAATAGGATATGTTGTGAGGCTGAAGGTAGTGGGGAGGGGAAGGAGATTGGGAAGGGGAAGGTTGGGAAGTACCTGGCTATTCAGATCTGGTCACCAAACACGGCTGAAGCCATTTCAAGCAACGTTTCGATTCTGAATGGTGGTCTTTCACCAGGGCGATACTTAGAGTATCTACCACCCTGGAACGTGTCGCAAATATACTTTTTATTATTTTTACATGAATTAAATGTGTTATGACACATATTAATTAAATAAAAGTAATTGGCGCACGCCGGGTTTGAACCCGCGACCTTTGGATTCGTAGTCGAGCGTCTTACCACTCGACCATGGAGGCCGTCATTTGGTGCCATCTATTCACCAAGCTTTGTTATAATAATATTAACTTACTAATCATCACGTTGTTTTTCCAAGGAGTGGGCAGAGAGGTGAGATTGTTACATAAATCTGTCTTGGCACACACTCTTTACTTCATCAACTTTATACTTTAAGTATTAACAAAATATTCACATACAAGTTTCAAACAATATAATTCATGTTCAATCACCGTCTGAATATTTCAAATTCATGTGTTTACAAAAATGAACGATGTAGGTAATAATAGAGCTTATAAACTATTTCGCTACAAAAAAAACTGTTTATTTACCAAACTGAAACGTGGTGCATACGACAATACGATATTTATAATAGGATGGCCAAAAAGTTGATGTGGTTAAACAATGTTGGAGGCATATATCACAACATAGCAGTTCTGAGATTTTACTCTGTTTTTTTTTTAAGATTTTGTAGACTGGTGGTTGATTTTCAGGCTTAAAAAACATTATTTCAAATGTGTATTACTTTTAGCCCGTAACTTGAAAAATAACGACGATTAAAAGGGTTTTTTTTTTAATATGAATGGTGCATATGGCTACAGAACCATTCAACATAGAGTAAAGGGCATATAACTTGTACATCGTGTGAAACCATTCCCTCTTTATTATGAGCGAGGCATGTAATACAAGATTGCGACGGATCTCTCAGCAGTAAGCAAATCAAAAAGATTAGTAAAAATATATGATAATAATAAATGTAATGATTTTATTTTTAAATTCCTCATACATGAAATGTACCTACAACAGAAACTGTGTGACAGAACTTAGATTTTATTTCCAAATTTAAAAAAAGATTTACAAAAAAATTTTCAAAAAGTTTTAACTGCCCGGAGTCAGTGGGAATATGGCATCTCCAACCGGGGTATTTTGTGAGGCTAAAAATAAGTGGGGAAGGAAAATAAATAGGGAAGAGGCAGTTTGGGAAGTTCCGGCTTTCAGATCTACTCACTTAACATGGCAAATAGTATTTAAAGCAAATTATCGATTCTGAATGGTGGTCTTTCATCAGGGTGGTTATGAGAGTATCTTCATTCTATTTACACAATAGATATGCCTATATATTATCTTTATATATATATATATCTAGTTTAGCTATTGAAAACTTCTGTCGAACTCTTTGCGCCCCACTGATTGAGAGCATTTGATTTATCCTCACTTCTCAAGGAACATGCCGCAGCTCTTGTTTGATATAATTTAAGATCTTCCCCATTCAGCGGGCAAAGATTTTAATTTGAAAAGAAAAATACAAATGGAAGACACGCTGAACGACTGAAAGTGAATATTTTTCGCAGTCATGTTTGTGTCACTTTTGATGAAGTGTCTCGTCCCTTAATTAAGTAAAACGTTCATATCAAATTTATTGTATAATGCGGCAATTAAAATTCCTCGAATTATTTATACTGTATCGTTTACGAAAATTTGGAGAGGTTAAATTAAAATGGTCAAAAAATACCGGATGTAATTATGTTGAAACTTACATATTTCTAGCTTTGCTATTTACTACCCGACTTTGCTCGAGTTTAATCACACTCGAACAAAGGCAAAAATGAAACCGAATATATTTTGAATGATTATTTTTAAAATCCATCACGAGTGATGGAAAATATGTTAAGAGCTAAAAAATGAAGTATTTACTAAGATATTTCGGGGAAAAAAAGCAGTGAACTGCAATTTTATGTGTCTTATTTTTTTTTAGCTTCTTTAGAGATCTTCTGTTTTATTTGTTTTTAGGCATCAACAGACATAATTAATCAAAACAAAAACGTCAGAAAGGTAAATTTTAAATATGAAATTGATGTAAGTACCTACAATAAAATATTAAATTTAGAATAAAAATTATCAATAAATTAGAATTATCTTTAAAATTTTTATATTTTTTATATTTGATATTAATTATTGAAATACCGTCAATAATCTTTAACGAAAATATTTTTTTCGGTTGCGACCGTTATTCTTTTATTTTCTGTTTTTTTTCTGTTTCATATTTACGTTGAAGATTATTGATGTTATTTCAATAATTAACCAAAAAAAATACCACTTTGTATGTTGTCTCACACTTTAATTTGAAATGTATCTCTATCTCACCGTTGCTTTACACTTATATTTTATATTATGTTTCTCTCTTTGTCTATTTACAAGGTGTCACAGAACCTACCGACAGATTTTATTCAGTGATTCCTTAGTTTATTTGGAGTTAAAAAAAAATAATACAAAAAAATGATTTTTTTCAACTACGAAACAAACAAAAAAACAGCATTTGACACTAAGGGTCGGGGCGTGGGGAAGGTGGGCGATTAATCTCAGGAATCGCTGGTTAAATTTCATTGTAACACCCTGTATATAAGCTCATTCTATGCATGCTTGTTACTTTGATACCAATTCAAGGAAGCTTAACTAAAGTAAAATCGGTAAGTGATAATATTACAAATACAATTAGTGGTTTAAAGCAAACTTATTATAATTATTTTTTTTTTTTTTATGTATTGTTTTAAGTTTCTGATATGTATTTTTACTTATATGGTAGACAGAGTATTGCACCCACCGCTCTGTTCCGCTGAAATAAAAAGCCATTATTATTATTATTATTGTTACAATCCATGTATTGATTTTCTCTCAAATAATTCCTTTCATTGAGTTGATATTTATATTGGATTCCATTATGTCTTTATTTATGTAGGTTGGAATGATATGAATAACTCCATTCGGGTTTTCAAACAGGTGAGAGATTCAAACGAGATTTCATGATATTATTGAGGCATATTTTTTCTTAAACCAAATTTGTATCGGCGTTTGATGTCAGAGTTACTATTCTATTGATTATAATTAATTTTGTGTCGTCAGATATGAAGTGCGATTTGCAGAATTCGGCCGGTTCCTACATCAACAACAATGGAACTATCATAGAAATATCAAAATATGATGGAATCGTACATATCTGAAAATAATTAGATGTTTAAAAAAACCGGATGTGGATCGTGAAGATTTTATTTCATTTCGATATGGTTTGATTAGTTTTATGCATCGACCTTATTGCAGGAACGATCATCTATCTTTTGTGTAAAATAAAACAGAATAACGCATTTAGTCCAATGTGATAGATCTATCAATAACTTAAATGTACCATCTTAATTATAGTAAGATATCCGTGGTCGAGTGGTAAGACGCTCGACTACGAATCCGGAGTAATTAAATTTTATTTAATTACGCAACGTAGCTTGAAATGGCTTAAGACGTGTTTGGTGACCAGATCTAAATATCCAGGTACTTTCCAACCTTCTTCTTTCCCATCTCCTTCCTCTTTCCCACCTCTTTCCCCTCCTATGCCATAGTCTCACTGGCTCTAGACGGGAGCAGTTGTGACTCTTGTGCGGTTTTATCTATAGAAAAAAGTAGCGTTGGGAAAAACTTGAATGCTTCACAAATTGTTAGTTCTTTAAAATGAACCCTTCGCAGTGAACACTTCAATTGAAGTCGAACTCGCAAAAAAGAGATTTGAATTTATTCGGTTATTTTTGTTCAATGAAACGAAGTTAATAAAACGAATGCACGCTAAAATAAAGTGCCAACTTCATTTGAAGTATTTGTTCAATGAAACGAAATTATTGAAATGAATGAACGCTAAAATGAACTGTTAACTTCAATTGAAGTATTTGTTCAATGAACAATGAATGAAGTAGGAACTGTTGCCAAAAGAAGTAGTTCTTTGAAGTAGACACAAGGCTAGAAAAAGCATAAAAATATATATAAACACCAAAAAATTGATCTTATAATATTACATACTAGTTTATTTATTTTATTTTTTTAGGGTATATTTCCTATAAACTCATAAAATTTCTCATTATTCTTTAATCACCTTCTCAGTTGACGTTTTGCCTCTTTCATTCCATATCGTCTGTTTCTTTTTCTCTGTTTCCTTAGTTATAATTTTAATTTTATTCTGTTGTTTTCTCCCTGTTGCCTTATTTTATTTTAATTTAAATAAAAAATAATTTTGTTTTAAGCCACTTTATTTATACACATATAACGATTCGACCAGTTTCGGTTAGACTTAACCTTCATCAGGAACGTATAAGTATAAACTAGTTTATACTTATACGTTCCTGATGAAGGTTAAGTCTAACCGAAACCGGTCGAATTGTTACTCGTATATGTGTATAAATAAAGTGGCTTAAAACAAAATTATTTTTTATTTAAATTATAATGTCAAGCTACAAAGTGTTTGCTTCCTTCGATATTTTATTTTATATTGTAGTATCCCCCTGTATGTATATATTGCCGCATACTTTGTATTTTTTGTTTATTTTTTTTTTACTTTGATGATGCTTATTTTATTTTCATTAAAATATTATCTATGGAATAAGTTTCATTATTTCGTTGAATCAAATCAAACCATTCAATCCCCAAGGCATGATGGTTAGTTTGCTCTTCTGAAGCTATTTCTTCAATTGACGCACGATTTAAAATATTTAAATAAATGATAAAACCATTTTAATCCGGCGTGAATGAACGACATCTGCGAGGCGTGCATCACCCGTGATGCGTGATAATTATTCTGAAACGATTTGGCCACGTCTCTGGTTGAAAAAATCGTTAGAAAAATCCTCTTTGTCCTAGGATTCGATTTGTCATAGATAAGTCTAAAAAATCCGGCCCATAAACGAATTGGTGGTTTTTTGCGAATATTACGATTGGTTTTTTTTTGTCGGAATGGAATAACACCATCGGTACCATTCTGTGATTTGTATTATTTAGTTTATTTCCTGGTGGCGGGTCTTTTAATGTATTTCCTTCGCTATAATTAGATTCTTTGTGTCAGTCATACTACTAGGAAAATCAAGTACATACCGGCTGGAGAAAATTCACAAATAAGCAAGAAGTTCTAGGAAGTGAAGTCACGTCTCAAGGACAGGGTTTTATAAAAATGTAGAAGGTGTACTTGATCGAGTTGTGATATCGGTCAGTATCTAAGGAAAATGCTCAAACTGCAACATAACGTTTACCTGCTCTAACAAATAAAATGCAGTATATATATTTTTCCCTTCATATATTATAAATACAAAATAAGCAGAGACTACATAATATAAAACAAACCATCTAACCACCACACCGTTTCTCCACAGGGGTAGGCAGAAAGGATGAACTATCATACAACTTTGTCACGGAACACACTCTTTGCTTTAAACACATTCATACATCGTTTAGTACATGCTCTTCTGTCATGCTAATGCTTGACATAACCCAATTTAAGTATTTGATTCGCTTGATCGTGGAATGTTTTACGCGGTTGTCCCTGACATCTACCACCTTTCTTTCAATTTTTCGTTCAACCGCTCTACATCCTCGAATCATCTAAGCAACCCTTTAAAAATCCTATTCATTGCACTTACATCAGCCTTTTATTTTTTACTGATTATCCACATTTTTGACATGGTCACATGGAATTTTTTTCACAATGTGAATACACACGAATTTGAAACGTATTTTAAAGCAGCGTAAATATTATTCTTGCATACTGATTTAAATGTTTTGTTTTGACATAAAAATAACGCAACAGAAACATCTAGCTACTTGCAAACCATTTTGGAATTTGTGACGCATAATGTCGGTTTTCCTGCCAAAAACAAGTGATGACATTTCTATAAAAGTAATCCTTTTTGTGTTGATAATACTTATGAGTCCAATTGGAAAATAATGAAGATACGTACTATAATTACACGACAAAGTTATTTTATTAGACCTAAGAATAAATTGTTTGAAAGTTTTGGTGTCTAAACATAGGTTTTGGCAAGGGGCGCTTAATTTTTTACATGAACCAGGCGCTGTTTGGCTCAGGGGCTGCATAATCATTCATAGTTTTACGTACATACGCCTTAGGGATCTTATTTCTACGGCAATCAGTCTATTTTCATGCTTCTTTTGCCAGTTCCATGCCTCACTGCCATATATCAGGTTTGGTATAAGCACTCCTTTATGGAATGCTAGCTTCCCTTCTTTGGACACATTTTTTTTATTTTCAGTCTTCCATTAATGGTGTTTCCTGTATTCACCACAGTGTAACAATTTAAAACAAAATTTTATTGATTTAAGTGTCTACTGGTGATTTGATGATAATACTCGAGTAATGATTATCCACACCACTGGTTTTACTACATGTTAGCGTCTCTGAGAAAAATGTATCTTTATTCATCACAGAGTTCAAAATTCATTCCATTTCGTTACGCTATTAGTTTCAAGACTGGCCACCAAACTAATTTAATGTATTTTAATTGCGCTCAGATATTCAATTATAATTACATAATGAATTATAGCGGCCATCTTGAACCCAGCGTGATGCCTGTCCCTTTAACAGATCATCTCCTCGAGCGAAGATTTGAACAGAATAAACGACAATTTACACTCATTCATGAAAAGTGGTAATCCGTTAGTATTGCAATCAAAATGAAAGAATAATAATGACTTGTCTCTTTTGATATACGGTGTGATGACCGCGATGTATTTTTTTCTGTGAGGGAGAGATTGAATGATGAGTTTGTGAAATTGTTGTTTATATGAATCAGAGTTTTAGAAAGATTTGTTTTTTTTAAACGATTGGTTCTCTTAAAGAGGAGATTTTTTTATTTCATGCTAATAAACTAACTCTTTTAATGAAGTGCCCCCCCTGTTGTAGATGTACTCTGTGATCAAGGTTAAACCCCGATTTCAGATAGCAAAAACGGATAATTAACTTTCTGTTCTACATACAATGTAATATGATGTTGTATGTATTAACAATTCCAAAGAAGAATTCCATATAAAATATTATGTCCTTAACAAATTCTTAATGTAACCACAAACTTCGATTATGAATATATATGTGTTATTAGAAATGATTATTTGTACAAAATAAACCGAAATTTAAAAATCCAAACAAAAACAACAAGCCTGAACGATTTAGCTTGGCCCTGACGTCACAGATAACCGCCCGGGATGACATCGCTGACTAGATTGACAACGAGGTGACGTAATCCGATGTAAAATCCCTAGGCGCCACTTGGCACTTTAAATTGAACTCTTTTACAAGTATTTTTGTTTTATTTTATCAAAACGTATTGTTTAAAAGGAACTTTGGAATAAACGCGTCTCCTCGGGTTACGGTATAACATTAATGGAGATCTTTTAGCTCTAGACCCAAGGGTTGTGGATTCGAAACCCAGCGCCGCGGAAATTTCCCTTAAATAAATAGCTAATAAATATTGGATGATACTTTGTTTTTTTTTTTCGTATCTTTATTTTGATGTATGCAAAAAAAAAACATACATCTACTAAAAATAACGCATTTCATAATATTTAAATGTACATAAAGTAAAACGAAACATAAATACACATAACACAAGTAAATATATAAATATTCTTTGTAAATAATTAGATATGAAGTGATAAAAAATTAACTGAAAATAATTTTGGTATGTATATAATTGATTTTTATTCACATTATTTATTGTTTTAAAGTTTATTTTGTAGAACTCCATTTTGATTCTTTTGAAACAATAATTATTATTTTTTCAAATTTAAAAAAGATTTTTAGTCGAAAGTTCTACTAGGTAATTATTTTAACGCGTAACAGCTGTTTCGCCTTCTGAAGGCATTATCAAACTGTGGAGAAGCCACATACAGACTTCATATACAGAACAAATATCAAATAATGAAACTTCTCATGGTAATAGGCATGAACAATAATAACAATTTATCAGAGAAACTTAATGGAAACATTGGTAGTTAAAAATAAAAAAATAATAATAATGAATATTTGTTCATTATATGATATAAATTGTCCGTCTGTATGTGGGATTCTCCACAGTTTGATAATGCCTTCAGAAGGCGAAACAGCTGTCGTGCGTAAAAATAATTACCTAGCAGAACTTTTGACTAAAAATCGTTTTATAAATTTGAAATAATATTTATTATTGTTTGAAAAAACCTAAAAAAATTATTCACATATTCAGCGAAATATTATGTAAATATTATATTTATTTTATGAATATATATTATGACTTGAGGCTTCCCTTGCAGCTTTTGGAAGGCTATTACTACTACGTATCATCCTGAAGAGATACAACCATTTGATGACTTTACTTTGGCAGTTAGAATCTGGTTTATGATGTATGACATAGGTATACCTTTCACAAAAAAGTGTTGTTTAACTAATAGCTTTTGCACAAAGACACCATATGTACATCGCGCCTCACATTTACAAAAAACTCCCAACACAAACTGTAGCCATCACCAATATGTATTCCTTTAATCAAAACATTACTAAATGGCTAATGAGTAAGGACCGCAAGGAAAATGAAGACCTCCTAAAATAGCACTTGAAATTCTTCACCATGACAAACTAGAACATTGTGTAACAAATATCATCATTTTTTAAAAATTATTCTACTTGTACTCACTGTCACTTATTTTAGAACAAGTTCTTATGACCTAGTGAGATAGGTAATGTAAAAAAAATAATGTAAGAAACAAAAAGTTAATAAATAAAATTTTAAAAAATATTCGAAAATCCTTACAAAAAATAACGTTTTATTATTATTGGGATAGAACGAAACGTGCAAAATATAAATTCAAATATACTACCAGAAACCAAAGTGCATACTGTCTAAGAACGTATTCATTGATTAATATCAAAATAATTCTTCCAACGGCTAGCTGTAAAAAAAATTCTGGAGCAGCAAATTTCGCAAAATTATCGTGATATTATGCTCATAATCATCACCAGTAGTTGCGTTTTTCCAAAACATATGCATTCATATTAACATTTTCGGTGTAACATCTCCCCGCAAAGGCAGATAGGAGCAGGTAGAAGAATGCAACTAGAATGGTAAATAATTAAAAAAGCGATTTTTCATCATTTGAAATCTAATCTCGCACACTGCAGGGGACTTTTACAACGTACTCGTGCCGGGAGCATCCACGGTAATAAAGGCCCCCACATTCGTTGTTGGCAGCTAATGCATTTCTAATTATTAACGAATGTATTCATCTTCAGATTGAACATTTTATTCGACGATTTCGAGAAATAAACGCCTCTCGTTTCAGTGACTATTGCATTTCGAGATTAGATCCTACTTTCAACATAACGGAATTTAATTTGAAATGATAAATTAAATTAGTCCTTTTATTGAAGTGTTACCATGAATATTTATTAGGTTTAAATTCCTGTGATAAAGTTTCCAAGAAATCTCCATTGCGAACTCCACATATATTTATTTTTTTAAATATCATATTATTCCATCCTGAATATGTATGTACAAGTAGTAGGTACTCACATCTCGCGAATGTAGGTATCTGCCGAATTAATGTAGTTTTTAATGTTTTTTAATGAGACAAACGATAATTAATTTGAAAAATCATGGAACAGTGTATTTTTATGGTTATTTGATTTGAGTCGCATCTTGCCACGTAAGGCAGAGTTACGTTTTTTGCACCTCGCAAAAAGCTGTAGAAAATTAGCATTCTCGAACGTGACGTGAGACGGTTAGATTTTTACTTTTTACATAGTGGTTTCGATTTCATTCGCAGCTTGATTATACACGGGGTCTCTGTATTTTACATACAGAGGTCCATTAACGCTCTGAATGGGGGAACCCCCGTGGATTTTGACTCCAATTTGCCGCCAAAATGGACCCTGACTGAGATGGAATTGTAAATCGGCCACTCTTTATGTCTCGAAGCTGCAGAGCATCGATATTTGACGGTCACGTTGCTACCTTAAGTCAGGTGTAGAAACCATTTAACGATAACTTAGCATAATAAATTCCGCCGCACATAAATGGTATATTAAAATATCGTTACAGTCCGAATAAAACTTAGATTAACTAGGCCTACCCGTGGTGGACCAGACGCAAGCGGAAGCATCCATTACAACTCCCCAAATTTTTGGCAATAACAATTATTTCATGAGTAATATTTATTGCAAATAAAATAATGAGTTTAAAACGATGGTTGTTGAAATGCGTTCCCCGCGCGAGAGTTTTTTATGTTCGCCAAAGTATACATCGATTTAATAGATCGATACCCCCACAATCTATAAGTGGATATATCCTACACATTTAAAACTTACTTTTTGAAACTAATTTAATTAAACTCAACAAAAACGTTTTATACAAAGTTATGTTTTCAACTCGTGGGCAGAATTATTTCAACATCAGCTAACATTTTTTTAACAATTGCAAAAACAAGTGTGCGAAAACCTTTATTTGCTAATAATTAATTATCTAAATCAATTAAGACATATTTCATTAATGATTTATTTAAATACATATTTAATTAATGCTCAGCGTACAATACACATTAATACATATGGCATAGTTCGATATCTATTTCGCCATAGACAGTTAAGTTTCGTAAACATCCCATGACTGATAATTGATTACCAAACAAAACTAAAATTATTAAGTAATCTTCACGATGTATGCAGTAAAACAAAATGATCAAGACTCGTTTAAATATTCAATGATTCCTCGTGATGACGCAAGGCTAACGAAATGCCTTTCTGATATGCCAGGCTTCCAATCTATTGAATGGAAAACTATTGTTTATCTAACGAGTTTTGATAATTATAATGACTTCTTTAGAAACTCAGTTTGAATATAAAACATTCGAATGGTTCAAACACTGTATTTCATCTTTTCAGAGTAAGAGAATCGTGGGAGCTCTCCGAAAAACTGATTCGGATAATTCAATGCGTAAGAATTTTAAAAAATCAAAAGAATTTTTCAGATAAAAATATTCTCACGTTTTTTTTACAGAAATACGGCAGTTTGTTTTTTTCTTATAATTATTTAGATTTAGCATGGCGACTTCCCGGGGTGTACGCGACTAATCCGTCAGATTAAAAACAAGCCAAAATAAAATCAAATCATAAAAGAATGAAAAAAAGTGCGTAAAGTTACAAAATACGACACGGTGGCTTAGCTTCCCGCTGACTTCTCACCAATAATTGGACAGAAATATAATTATTGTACAGTCTTCTGTCTGATTTACGAACAGATGAAATTGTAGAATGGTTATTAATCACCTCTACACTTTTCACTTCATTTCGCATAACATAATTTTAAGTCTTATTTTTTTCTATCTTTCTTTAGATAATAGTTAATAACTACATAACAAAACGATAAACATTAACATATTATAAATAAATAGCTAGTTGCTGCTACTCGGCTTTGCCCCAGTGTCAAAAGGGATTTAGAATTTCTGCTTTTATTCATAAACTCTTGAACGGTGTATTATTAATATCTGATATCCTTGTAGAAATTGGATTCTATGTCCCTGATAATTTCACGCGAGGCCGCCAACACAGGCTTCTGTTTACTCTCCAGGTGCAAAACTAACTTACCGATGGTGATGCCCCTGGGAAGACTTAATAGGTTAATTAACTGCCTCGCAGGAAATGTGGATATTTTTCATATGACAAATTTAAGCCCGAATCAGCTATTAAGTTCCAACTGTTTTACATACTTATTTCTACCCATTTTTTCCTTTATCTTTGTAAAATTATGAGAGGCATTTTTGTGTTTTTGTTGCAAAGTATTGGTGTAAAACTGTTTATGCTAAATAAAATAAATAACACTACTACTTTTTGCGAATCGTTTTCCAAACAAAATGAAAATAATACGTATTTTATTACAATTAAATGGATATTTCAAAGTTACATCGCTCATAACGAAAACGATAACGTTTTTAGCTAAAAAAGTAGGGTTGGTTAGATATCATCACACCAGAACTCGCTAGGTGTGAGTTTTCGCTGCTACGAACAAACTTCAGACGGCCTCCGTAGTCGAATGGTAAGATGCTAGTCTTCGAATACGGAGGTCGCGGGTTCAAACCCGGCGCACACCAATAAATTTGTGTCATAACACATTTGATTCATATAAAATAATATAAAGTAAGCCACCATTTAGAATAAAAACGTCGCTTAAAATTGTTCTAAGCCGTGTTTGGTGACCAGATCTAAATAGCCAGATACTTACCAACCTTCCTCTCACCCATCGCCTTCCCCTCCCCACTAACTTAAGCCTCACAACATACCCTTTTTGAGGATGCCACAGTCTCACTGGCTCTAGACGGTTGGGAGCAGTCGGGACTCTTGTGCGGTATTCACTGTAAAAAAAAACAAACAGATTTCTGTTTTATAGTTGTGATGTACGCCATATTGTGGCCAGCAACACATTGGTTTCTACAAACACAGGACTGTGGGGTCATTTTTATAACGGCTAAAGTATTTGGTCATTATCATTGATCATTAAAATGTACGAGTTAACTGGCAGATTCATAATGCATCAACAGATAGATATAGGTTCTTGTGTTGAATGAGTAATGAGACGATCTGAATATCTACGATTGCTTTTTGACTTCTTCAATCGTTTCTGTAGGTCTTCTGGGAGATTAACAAATCAACATTGGTGGTCTCTCCACGCGTAAGAAAAAAAAGACAGCAACAAAATTCATGATTCATAACATATAATATTGTTTGTTTGACTCAAACGGCATTGGTGCATAGTTAACAACTTATTCCTTAACGTAGATAAATGTAAAACATTAACATTTTGTCGAATCAAGACCCCGTTATCATATAACTACTCTATCAACAACAACATCTTGGAAAAACAAAATTAGAGATCTCGAGTCATGTTTGACACAAAATTAAATTTTATTAATCACTATCAACAAATCGCTAGTAAAGGTATGAAGATGTTGGGATTTATTCTTAGAACTATCAAAGACTTCGACTCGTTAAAAGTCATAAAAATAGTCTACCTGTCGTTAGTACGTAGTCTAGATACAATTCTATAGTGTGGTCCCCATACTATCTAATCCACATAAACAATATTGAACGTGTACAGCGCAAATTTTTACGTTTCATAAACTTCAAACAACACATTCCAATTCAACACATAAATTACACATTCCTTTTAAACACACTCAAAATCCACACCCTAGAAAACAGAAGGAAAATAGCCGACTTAACTTTTATGTTCAAAATAATTCACTCCGAATTCGACTGTTGTGAACTCCTGCACCTTATCAACTTCAGAGTACCTCAGCGAGCAACTCGGCAAAATTTACTTTTCTGCAACAATAATGTCACTACCAACTACCACATACATGCACCCATTTCTCGCCTACATACACTCGGAAATGAATACACCTCAAATATTGATATCTTTAATATGAATTTGCCAAAATTTAAAAGACTTTTAAACGAAATATTCACTTATCGTTAATGTATTGGAACTATTATTAATTATTATTTTTGTATTTTTTTTTTTTTTTTTTTGCTATTCATTTCTCAAAACGTTTTACTGTATTATTTCATGTATATCCTTTTTAAACTGTACTCATGCACTTACTTATGTTATATTACTATGTAAAAGCCCATCAGGGCGTTTATAATAAATAAATAAATAAGTTTTTTAAATCGTATTACTAGAAAATATATTTACCTCTTCATTATATGAACACAATGTTCAGAAATCTGTCAGCTTTCTCTTAAGCTATTTGTCTGGGGATTAGCGTAAGGAGTCGAAGGGTTTATTTTTCTTTTATTTTTAACCCCTTGTGTAAAAGCTTTTTAATTTGAGGAAATGTCATTAAGGTTCGAAGACAAAACGACTTAACCTAACAGTGGTTGAATAGAGAACAACAGCTGGAGTAGTTTACCTGTTCCATGTTCTATAACTTTCACCTGCAATAAAATACGAAAAGGTTCAAATTAACATTCAACTGAGGGAAAGTAATGCACATATTAATGTAACATTACCCGCCCACTGGTTTATCTTCACAACTTTATTAGTCCGCAATTTTTCTGCGCAAAAAGGATTTCTGCAAATAGTAGTGATATAAAATATACCTTATCAGGATCTTATAATATTTAAAGAAATTTAAAACAATTACTTTGTACAAGACCACAGATACTATTTTTATTTTTATGACCGACCGGTTTCGCTTAGCCTAAGCATCGTCATATTTTTTAATCACCTTCTCAGTTGTCGTTTTGTCTCTTTCAATTCATATTATTTGTTTCCTTAGCTCTGTTCCTTTGTTATAATGCAAATGTTATTCTATTGTTTGCTCATGGTTTTGTTATTTTATTTTATATTTTGTTCTCCTTCTGTATATATATAATATAAAACCGTACACTTTGTATTTTTGTTTAATTTAATTTTGTACCCTGATGATGCTTAGGCTAAGCGAAACTGGTCGGCCATAATTTTTTTAATAATATCCGTGGTCTTGTACAAAGTTATTTTTTAATTTCTTTTCACAAAGTGATTGTTTTCTATGAAAAAATAAAAATTAATATCTTATTAAATTATTATATGACATGACTTCAGTTTCTCACGGTTAACAGTGTTATGTTGTTTGACTTTTGAGGTAATATTATTGCCCCGTATCGCGTATCCTCCTTCTTGAGCCAACGTTTCGAACTGAAACTAAGAGTATTAACTATTGCATCACGGTATCACTTCTGATGATGGACTTTAGATACTGCGAAGCTACGCGAAATGTTTCCATTGTGTACGGGATCGGAGAGATTAAAACACTCTGACTCTGACTCTGACGTTTTTGATATGAAGCGTGAACTTTTGATGAAAAGTTATTGTTACATGAAATTTTACATTTATCAACTTCGAAAGGCGTATGTGCGGTAAAATCATGTATGACCGTGTTAAAACTTTGGATAAATATATCCGGAAAGAATGCAAGGCTGATGTAAGCGTAATGAATAGTATCAAGAAAGGGACGCTTAGACGGTTTGGGCATGTGGAGCAAATGAACGAAGAAAGGATTGTGAAAATAATATTTGACGCGAAAGTGAATGGAAGAAGAAGTCGGGGACGCCTGAGAGAGATATGGCACGATCAAGTGAATCAAATACTTGAGTCGGGCCATGTCAAGGAGTCTCTTCCGTACACACATATTCTTTGAATGGCTATCCTTTTCATATGCGGGTGAAACATTTAGTGGTGCAACATTAGTGGTGCTACATTTTTCGTAAGATTTGTATGAATATGACGTGTCTTGTATTTTATGTGTATGCATTTGACTAGTAATTCGTGACCGATAAATTGTTGCAATACATTTTGAAATTGGGTTAGACGAAGTTATTCACAAATGAACACTTTTGACCCTTGTTCTAATAACACTGCATTGATTCAAATATTCTCATCGACAATTATTGTGCACGGGATCAGACAGATTAAAACACTTATAATATGTGAGTTAGACCTTTGATTTAACACTTTCTAAAGGGACAAGGTCACGGACAAGTGTAAACGTTAAGCGACTTCTCACCATTATTTAATTCATCTAAGCTTCACACAGGTGGCGTCCAGTGATGCCAACTTAAAGCTTAACACAAAAGTTTGCTGGAATAGAAGGAGGAAGCGCTGCAAATACCGCACTTGAGTCCCAACTGATCCTGACTGTTTGAAGCGTCTGGCATCCTTGATTAGACTATCTGAGGCCCCAGCACGAAACATCGATATACTCGTACATGTTATCGATATTTTCAGTAATTTGGAATAGTTCCCGAGCCCGACTGCAGATCTCCAACGAACAAGCGACAGTTCACATCAACATAATTAAGTTTAGTCGACGTTAGCTATCGTTTGTTCGTTGGCCAACTGCAGTCGGGGTTAGGAACGATTCAAATTACCGACATTGTCGATAAAATCTATATCGATGTTTCGTTCTAGGGCTCCTGGTTACTAAACTATTGTTATTTTAAGCAAAGTTTCTATTCTGTATGGTAGTTTTTCTCCAGGGTAATACTTAGGGAGTATCTACCAGTCTGGAACGTGCCACAAATACGCTAAATATTATTTTATTTAAGTAATTTGTAAAATAATATACATAAATTAATAAAGTTTATTTGCGCACGCCATTTAATAAAACAACAAAATAGTGATAATAATTAGAATACGTAGACTATTATTCAAAGTACCTTTGTGACTTTATTGTTCAAACGTAATACATTGTTGATCGTCGTGTAAACAGTAAGTACGTTAATTGTATTGATGTAAAAGGTTCTGTTCTCTATTTGTTTTATAATTAAATAAACGTGCTGTAGATTAGACAGGAATTAATCCCACGCTTAAGTCGCTTCCAGGAACACCAAGAAAACCTTATTAATTATTGTAAATTTATTAATTGTTTAACGTACAGCATGACAGGGTGTCGATGTACGCTATTTTAAGTTTTCGTCTCACTGGGATCTTAAAAGGTGCGTATGATCTTTTATTAGTCAACCCGATTTTTATTTTTCAAAATCAATTGTAATTTGGGCTCTGTACAAAAGCTTGCATATGGCATTTTTTTATGTGTAATATGTGAAAAATTTATATATTTTTGTTGCTGTTAAGTATTCATAACAATCTTGTTTCAGTTATTGGATGACTCGAATGTGACAGTGTACAGTAGGTATTGAAACCATTTTTCTCATATCTCCTTGTGAAGTTAAGTCACACTTTAACATTGCTTTCTAATATTCTAGAAAATACATTGAACTAAGGTTATTTAGTTAATTGCTAGTTTAAGAAGGTGTTAAATGTGTTCCTCTTACCACATAATGTTATAAAAAAATCATATTTTTTATCTCGGGGCTTAAAAAATCAGCTAAGAATCTTAAAGAATAATTTCAAAATAATGTGTAATTATTAAATTAATATCAATAATCTTCGATGTAAATATATAACAGAAAAAGCCAGAAAGTAAAAGAATAACGGTCGCGACCGAGACTCGGACTTGGAACCTCTACTTTATCATGGAGTGACGCCTCTGCCAATTTAGCCAGCGAGACCTTAATAGAAAACGGCATTTTAATCGATCTCATACTTCATTTGTAAATTATTAATATTATTTTTCAATTTCATCCGATTTGGAGAAATTTTTTTTTTCAAGATTACTGATATTATTTAAATAATTAATATCAAAATATACTAAGAATCAAAGCTTTAAAGTTAATTCTAATTTAATAAATATGATTAACTTATTGATGAAAAACTTAGATTAAAAAGAAAATAATTTTCTACAGGTACATCCCTTTTCATGTTTTTTCCTTGATAAAAAAAAAAACAGAGTAATATGAAAATATTTATATCAAAATAATATTTTAAATCACTAGCTTTTTAAGAAAGAACAAAAGAAAAAAGCATAACATAATATGTTATAATTTAAATGTTACTGTATTGTTCTCTCATTGTTTTGTTATTTTATTTTTTATTTTGTTCTCCGTCTGTATGTACGAGTATTTATAACCGCACACTATGTTTTTTTTGTTAAGTTTAATTTTATATCCTGATGCTTAGGCTAAGCGAAACCGGTCGGTCATAAAAAATAAAATAATATTCGTGGTCTAATACAAAGTTGTTTTGTCATTTCTTTATGAGAAAAAAAGTTTTATGATGACACGGGTAGTGTCGAAACTAATTGGCATTAATTAAACTAATTTGGCATTATCTTATTATCATTTGCTTATTAAGTACAATATTTTTTTAAACTGAGATATCGTTTGTTATACTCGTACATATGATTCGATGGTAGGTAATTGATGTTTTTCTAAATATTTAGCATTTACATTGTGATTTTGTAAAAAAGTCTAGTGTTTTAAGCTAAAGTTTCTGTAAAGTTTTTTTTTAGGAAGTCAAACTTTCCCGGGTTTCATTATTTGAAAAACTTCTACTGTCATCATAATAAGCGAAATTTTTTGCTTATGCAATGATGGAGGATTTAGCCAGCAGAGGAATTGAACCCACGATGCCCGGGTGGGAATCCGACGCGTTTGTCCATTCAACTACCGACCGGTCAATATTATAGTATACCTTTTAAGGAACATCCTGAAAAGCCAACATGCTTATTAGTTAATAAGATGAAGTTTTTTTTGTTCGTTTGAATTCTGCCGAGCTAAAATTAGTATGTTATATAAGATGTAATTAACTGTAATGTTTATGTTAACATTACAGTTAATTAAAACTCTAAACACACGCCTCCTTACACTTATAAACGAGGTGTAAATGTTAGGTGTGGTGTAAGATCGGAATAGCGACAACCTTGCCTTATATAATTTAGGCTTATGCGTCTAATTTAATGGCCTGACTCCGGTGTAACTAAACCAACGCTAACATTAATATTCATACTTTTATATAATAATAATACTCGTACCGATATAAATTTTTTGACTTGTGTTTATGAATCCACAAAAAAACAAAATTTTGCCAAAGATACAAAACTTCAAAGACAATTTTCTCAGATCATTTTGTCTCACTGCAATGTAGTTTTTTATTAAACATATCGATATTCATTATTGACTGTACATAATATCCTTTGTGAATAGGTGCGTACGAGTGCGAGTGTTCCGAATTTGGAACTGAATTTATCAAATTAAAAAAATTCTTTAATCTCTACCCCTACCTTTAATATATTATTTTTTATTAATATATTTAAAATGGCATTTATATATTATTTTTTTAGCAAGTTAAGTTACATCCCGTCATTTTTCATGGGAAACAACTAGTTATGAATTGTTTGATCCCCGATGCAAGGTCAAACTTAGAGTGAAATACGATACACTTTTAAAAAAATCGATTTTAAATAATGCTTTGACGATTTAGTACAAGCAAAGTATCATAATATAAGTAGTACAGTAATACCAACTTGCAGTTTGGTTTAGTTAGTTTCAATTTACAGTGGTGCGCAGCATGTTTTCCGTGGTGCACTTAAATAACAAGCTGTCATAATTTTAGGATATTCACAATAGCACAAAAGCAAATTATGTGGAATAGGTTGATTCAAAGAGCAATTCAATTTCATGCAGGGACACTGTGAAATGCATATTCTAGGAATAGGGACAATTAAAGTTGCAAATTGGAGCATTAATTAATTTTTCACATAAAAAGTAAAAAATAAATTTAAAATTTGTTTAAAATTTATGTTAATCACTTGCAATTTTGCACTCTCTAATGTGAAATTTGTGAATTAACAAAACCTTTGATTTGAAAAAAACGTTTGTTAGTTGATTATTTTTTCAAAAGAATACCGCACAAGGATTTTAACTGTAACCAACTATCTGAAGCCAGTGGAACTATGGCATCTCCAATTGGGGTATGTTGTGAAACTGAAGATAGGAAGAAGATGGGGTAGAGTAAGACCCTGGCCGCCTGCAAAGTTAACCGCGTCAATCTGTGAACATATTATTCAAACAACTACTTAAAAAACAATTTATATTATCTTGAAACAATTAAAACTCACAAACGCTCTTGAGATCTCCGCTTTTATTTTGATTTTGAATGTCAATTCATCTTTTAGCTCGCAACGTTATTTTCACTATCGATGCTTTTAAATACCCATCGATTTTACTGTAAAATGATAAGACAAAACGCCATTTTCTCTGGCTGTGTTTTTAATTTTGATGATAAAAAAAGTTTAAAAAATAAGGATTAAACTCGGGCAAACGAGTAACAAGCTAGTGTATCGTAACTTTGAATTTAATTTATTTTATACTCTTATACCACACGCATGACAATTCAAAAACAATAAACTTGTCTACATATACATACACGGATGATAACAATTTATAAAGTGTAATTTATAAATATCATGCTTAAACGCTTCACAGAAACGGAAAATCTGAAAGAATAAATAAAACTCCTATGATTGGCCATCAAATATTTATTCTCCATTCATTCGCGCCAATAACTCGATCAAAACAGTTTATATTGTTCTCGGCGTAAAAATCCTTTCATGCGGATTGTTTTAACCCCGGAAGGGGTAAGCTATGCCAATAATAAAAGTCAATGGTCAGTTATGACCCTTCAATGCGGAAGGGTCTACCTATAGATATCAAGATTTTCCGAACACCTGCGAATCGTCGGCATTTTCCACGAGGGGAAATGGAACCCTAACTGGAGAGATTGGGGGCCAGCCACCCCTTTCCCCCTTTTTTATTTGACTTGTTTTGGGAAAATTACCCAACACCGTAAGTGAAAAAATAGAATTGACATGGTAGGTGAAATGTGTGGAATTAACGCATTTAAATTAAATTTATTTAATATGGACTCGATCTAAGCAAAGAGAATATAGGTTGACACGTAGTTGGTGATATTAATCTACTCTACTTACTAAGTATTAATAATTATACCAATATTATATGAAATATGGCGCCTTTTAGTGACATTTCACCTCCGCGGAGCTCCTCGCTCATAGAATTTACTTACATGTATATTGTAGTAGATTCATTTAGGTGTGCTATTTTTACGAGAAATTACTCCTGCAGTAGTTGCTAACTATATTTAATTTTTAAAATTGATATATACATAAATATTTAATTAAATGTACTTATATTTAAAGTTAAATATATATAAAAGTTAAATATATAATTAAATAAAGTTATAAATATATATATTTATGTTCATGTTACGTCTACAAAAAAGTTCCACCCGGCCGAAACCTGTGGGATTGTGATATTTCCAACTTATGGTATGCTGTAAGACTAAACGGAGTGAGGAGGAAAAAGAGATGGGAAAGCGGAAGGTCAAAAGTTCCTAGATGGTCCATTGTCTGTCTAATTCAATTGTGTTATCTTTCACCAGGGCGATACTGAAAGTAACTACCACTTCCACAAATTTTATTTTTTAATTTTATTACGCGTGACTGCTGTCTAACCTGCACTGACAGACGATATATTTATATCAAGTCAAGGTACTATTTTATGAAAGCTTTGTTGGGTAATTATCATTAATATTTTCCAAAATTAAATTCAGCAATTAAATTATAGGATTGGTGAATAAAAAACTTGCTATAAATACCTACCTTTAATTATGATTTAAGACGAGTTTTGTAAACATTAAATTTAAAACAAAAATTTTGAAACCAAATATATTAAAAGTACGAACAAGGTTTTAAAAATACACTTAAAGTAAGTATGATAATGTGCAAACAGTGTACAGAGTACAACGAGAATATATAAGAATATATTTGTAGCCACAGAAAACGAATGAAATCGCATCTGTCTACACATTTTGTGATGAAAAGAAAAGACGGACATTATGTCCTCAAAGTCAAAATTACCCACCCCGTAGAATTTCTATCAGAATATTTTTAAAGCTGGCATATATAATCAGGTTACAAAGAACCGAAAGAGAGGAAAAAACAACTCCCTTCATACTAAGATTTAAATATGACATTTCATATTATCTATCTACCCCTAGATTTGTGTATTTCTATAATTCTATTATTTCGGGAAGAATAAGTGTGGCCGTATTTCCGGAATCGCTCCATTCGTCGTGCCTTTCACGAGGTGGTCCTTTTGTTCAAGGAAAAAATGAAGGAAGCCTTTCTTCTCTACTGGCTTAATCTGGTAATCCGTTTAACCAGAAAGCGCAAATGTAAACGGGCGAGTTCAAGCATACCGTCCCGTCTGCGGCGGTGAACATTAAAGAATACAATCCGCATCCACAAAAGGATCATTCAATCCTTTCCACCTTCTTTCATCCCCTGAACATCGGCGCAGAATCTATGGAAACTGTTGGTAGTACCTACTGACACTCGGGAAGAACATCATTTGTCCAACTTTTGTTAGCAGGCTGCGTCTGTAAACAATTGAATCGTCTAAATATTTGCTGTGTAATTCCGGGAATTAGCCGATATTATTATTGTTTATCAACGCGATGTTGTGATAATGTGAATGTTGTTGAATACATTATTTCGCTAAATATAATGTTAGCTTTATAAACAATGTAGTTGGTTAATGCTTGCTGATAATATATGGTCAAGTAATAAGGTAAATGTGCTCATATTTTGTGATTTAGAATTTTACGTGTTATTACATCAGCTGTAATAAGTTTAACACTTATTTATGTAATAGTTTTTTATGGTTAAAATTGTATGCCTCATTTAATTTTTTCACGATTTAAATATAATCAAGTTTTATAATGATAATTAAGATCTGTTGGTTCAAAGTTTTTTTTTTTATTTTTTGTGTGAGCTGTTTCGGCGTACAAGGCCAGAAACAAGGTCAAAGATAATTTGATAATAGCTTTACACGCCAAAACATTTGTCGCACTAAAAATGATAACTAAGGACTAGTAAAACTTATTAACAGTTTTTGTGTTAAATTTGTAGAAGTTCATTTTAATTTTAACCGAATTACATTTTTAGCAGTATCTAGCAAAACTTCATAATGCAATTATTCAATTTGATTGATATGATATAAATTTGAATCATGTAAAAGTTTATTACTTTGTGCGTATTGGCTTTTGGCTGGTTAGCAAGGAATTATTTGAATATTATTTTAAGCCAATTTGATGTTTGAACAGGACCAGGAACATGAACAGGAGCTATGCTTTAAAATGCATAACCACGATTAAAGCTGCAGAGATGAGATGTAATAATATTAAAATACCTACTTCCATCATTTACAACATTACCTATACACATATAGTTTTACCTTTAACAATAAATCTAAAACTACCTTCGGAAATTAATACTAATGAAACCTGCTTATAAATATTCTTTTTACAAATCTGCGACCATTCATTTCGATTTTATAAAACACACCATTAAAATATTGTTGGATGAAACCCAATTCGGCTGACGCCTAGTAATTAAGCAATGTTTGTTATTCGGATGATTGACACCCATGAGTATTAGCAACAAACTATTGCGAAATAAAACAAAATAGTTCCCTTTGATTTGGCCGATAAACGAGCCGCAATTCGCATCTCGTCTGTGTTTGCTTTTGAGATCACAAGATCTTTACCTGAAACACATTAAAGCGACCACAGTTATTCTACCGCTACAAAGCTGCCCAATCTTTAATACAAGTTTAGACGAATTTCGATGGAATATTTATTTTTATGCACGACAGTTACTTTTCCATTATAAGGTATTGTAATGCTGTTTTTTCTGAGATTCTGAAAATGCCTTCGTTGAGTTAAACAGCTGTCATGCTTGCATTAAATGTGCCGTGTCGTTATTGATTAAGATTTTTTAAAAATTATAATCGCTGGTGGTCAACTACTCGCATGTCTGGGTGACCGATTTTGTGACAGTATTGAGTCTGTTAATTAAAACTCTACGTAAAACAGCTAGCAACGCTTCACTAAAAAGCAAATAGAGGCGAACGGAAGTAAGCCGATACTCACTGTGAGATTCTAGCTTGGTCCACGACTGTCTGTCTAATTTTCTATCCAACTGGTCTATTGACAATTCTGTATGACGTAATTTATTATTTACTTACTGATGAAAAAACGCGTGGTGTTAAAACGAAAGACCGCGTAGTATTTTGTACGTAGGCTCACGAACGCGGCACATTTATAAAAAAGTTTGCAGAGCCGTGTTTTATTCCTTCTTCTTATTTAATTTCTCCCCCTTTGTGGCCAGCCGAGGGTAGGCAGGGTGGCTGGTCGGGTAGTTGGGTAGGTTCGACTCAGACCGATTATATGGCGACGTTTGTTGAATGCTTGAGCGGATAATTAGGGGTCGCCGCCCGCTATCGACCACCGACAATTAGGGTGTTTTCTTCAACCTTTTGGAAGAATCGCTTGAGGCCGTACCGTTTCTACCGCTTCTCCCCAAAGCCACTCAGTAAATAAACACTGACCAAAACCACTACCCTAAAAGCCAGACCGATCAAGTACCCATCGCTTTCTCTTCGAAGCCTTATTTTCTAAAAATCATTAAAGAAATAATCTTTTTCAACCTACGTGCAACATTATTAAGAAACGATAGTTTGTCCATAATTAATTGGCATTTGGTGCCTTTTTGTGGTCAGTTCAGTGCACATTTTTAGTATGGCGCCGCCATTTCCTGTATTTAAGCCGGAAGGGATGGCAAAAATTGTTATCGGCTTTTAATTTGCAGCCAACAAAACTTGGAAGCTTTCAACTGTTTATGACTGCGCCTTGGTCATTTTAAAATTAGTGTTTTCTCCAAATTTGCTTATTGTTATGATAATTACTCGCTCTTACTTTTGTACCTGAATAGAATTTCCGTTTTATATTCTGAGAAAGAATGTAAAACATCTCGTCTCCATTTAGACCATTTAGCATGGAGATGTATGGTAATGTTTCGAAAGCAAATAATGATTAACGATGTGTCTTACCATTGATGGTATTCATTAGTCTAAAATTGTCTTCTGAATTGCTAAGGAAAAATATGTAAGTAAATAATTACATACGAGTTGCATTTTACGCTCGTAGAAATTTTGACAAAAATCATTCCTTCGCAAGAAATATTCCTGGGTTTGTTTTAGTTTTCGCTCCCCGCAAAGAGATTTATTGATTTACAAGGGATGTTTATTCAATAAATCGTGTTATGGTGCATCGGCGATGGTCCGGAACGGAAAAATAATATTATGTGTCAGCGTTAGAACCTTTGACAAATCAAATAAGGAAGTCATTTGTCCCTCTTTTATCTTTGCTTGGTGTTCGCACATTTCAGCTGAGATTCTCACGAGATTATAGCCTTTAGAATTATACAACCTTTTATACGATTTTACACGCAAGACATTGTTGAGAACAGTTCACGACTTATGTTATTAGGGCACACCATGAAATTATAGAAAACACTCCGTACGGAAACAACATTAAAAAATCCGTGGTAGATCAATAAGCTTTTTGGTTCTTTAGTCGGAGATCGCGTGATAAAACCCAACTTGGACAAATAAAAAATAATGCTTTGTTTTCATAAAAAAAGTTTACTGTAAAAATTTGCACTTCATTCTAGAATGGAATATGATTTGAATATTATCAAGATTATTGATGTTTGAAGCGTTGCTTAAAATGACATTACCAAATTTTTTAAGTAAACCAATTTGAAAAATAACAGTCTACCTACCTACGTAATTTTCCCCAAATGTACAAATCCTCCTTTTTTCTCTTTTTCCTTCTCCACCCTGACATCAACCTCACAATAATTTTTCTATCTCAGGGCAGTTTGGATTCATTTGCAGTTATTATTGAGAAACAAAAAAAAACTGTGATTTGTTTCTAAAACGTTTTCGACAGTTTGATGACGGAAGAAAAGGAGTTCATTCATAGACTGAAATTAAGGACAATTGGCGGGATTATTAGAAGGTAAAAAGAGCATCCTGGAAATATACTGAATCAACAAAATGGGGAAGTTAGGCGGAAACAAGTTAAATAGAAACGCAAAACATTGATCTGAGAATTTTAAGTAGCTGAGGGAATCTTCATCTATCAGTGATAGACAGTTGTTAAAAAAATGAAATCATGATTAAATAGGCTTGAAGGGTCTTGTCCCCATCTAAGAAAGAACCTCTACTCATGCCGGTCTCATGCTATTGCACAACTACTACTTGTGCCTAAGAATGCGGTGTTTGGCTACACACTGTGCACATTTTAAACTAATTTGGTTCTTTCAATGCTTCTTACTGCAGATTTATATTTAAAATAGCCTCTTTGGTGGTCAGCTATCTTGACCCAGACTTAACACACGTCAAAAGTATTTTAACATTTCAATCAAAAATTTTGCACGTTCACAATGGTGCTAGGTACTCAAATACTTGCATTATCTGTACAATCTTTTGTATTCGTTCGGCATAATTTGACGGTCAAACGGTATTTTACACAAAATCTGCGTGGTTTGCTTCATTCATGATAATACAACGGAAAAACTCGAAGCAATTGTTCGCTCAATGATTCCCTTTGTTATTTTCTAAGGCCTGCCTGGAGAGTGAATAATTGCACAAGCGTACACTACCGTAAATAAATGATGCAGTTTCCATACTTAACTTTAATAAGTAGCGAGCGTACTCGTCTTTATGCGGATTTTTTTCAGTCGTCAATGGAAGAATAAATGTTCATAACCATTGAAATGAACATAAAATACACTAGATTGGCCTTTGCAAAAGCCAAAATTACTGTAGTACATTACTTTACTGAACAGACTGGTTAGAAATAAATGCTAAGCGCTTACTAGCTGAAAGTAAATATCTACAGGTAAATAAATATCAGATCGAACCCGAAAAACTTTAACCAGCGGTTCTTGAGCTTATTTGGAATTAACCATGTAGATGCAATGACGTTACATACTCGTATATGCAACGTCATTGTGAAGATGGCATTTTAATTTCAGGTAACATTTTTTTTCCATACAAAAACGATAAAAATCAACGTTGGACAGTAAAGGTCGAGACAGAAAGTGGGGGAAGGGAGTTACTCGGCTGAGTAACATGTGCCTGAAATTTACATATTTTTGTTTTTAATTGAAAAAAAAGTAACATCTACATTTTTCATTCTAAATAAGCTCAGCAATCGCTGTTTGTCGGATTTTATCTGATTTATTTATTTAATAGGTATTTGTTTGGTGGTGGTTTTGTAGATCTGATATAGTATAATATAACTAGAAATAACATTATAAATGAATGTAATTATTTTATTTTAGTTTGTAAACACTAATGCAGCTAAACAATTTTAGAGACATTACATTGTTTTTAAATACTTGTTGGAATAGAATAATTTTGGTAAGCTGGTGAGGTTTAGTTAAGCCCAAAACATGAATTCAAACAGTTTATCAATGGAAAGCCTACTTCTCCGTTGTTGGTTCAGGATTGAGTTTATTTCATGCTAGTAAAATGATTTTCTAAGAACCGGCCGCGATTTGTTCCAGTTTTATCTGAGTATTAGCTAGGTTTATTACTTTATATTACATTCGATTGCTTTTGTGTGGACACATCTAGTGTAGTTTGTATCAATGTTCCCAACATATCTTTGCGGATTGTACCAAACGCAACAATAATCAACATTCATGAGAGTGACAATGGAAACAGATAAAACGCTGGATGCTGGAAGTTGCCAACACCGCGTTGTGCGATTCCCCTGGACCGTTTCGAATCGTCACATATCTTGTTATAGCCGGCGATGCCTATGCATGCCGAGCAAAAGAATTTCACGCCAGTTGGGCGAAAATTTCCTCGATGAATCGAAGCGATGAAAAGCCCCGAGTATGCGATGTATTATGGCGTAGGGGATATATTTACGCAGTAGCGGATCCGGCGATTCGTCTCGCTGCATACAACAAAGCCCTTTCATTGAAACTGGCCTGGAGCTTTTTTAATTCCGCCAGACTGTTTGTACGCAAAGCTCCCAGCTTCTCTGACGACTGAGGACGATCACTACACGTATCTGGGGGGATGCCCGCAGGACTGGAAGAGAAGAAAAGCAAATAGAAAACATGTCCTGGCCTGCTTAAAACTTTCTTAACATGCGCACTTGATGGATTTTACGGGCATTTTTTAATTAATATTGTTCATCATCATAAGAAAAAAAAGTGTGAATGAAATTTATTTTATTGATATTTTCTGCTAAAAGATACTGTTACAATCATTTTTCTAACGTATTTAAGTGATATTTCACTTCAAATGAACACTAATAACTTAACCCGCGAACTATTAAATGGGAGAAAACAGATTTTAAAGTTAAAATCTCACGGAATAAAATTGTAATGTAAATCGGTGCTAATCGATATAAAGGAATGAAATAAGTTGTGGTAACCCAAATCATATCTCGTTTGGATAAAGCGTTTATATAGAGCCTAGCTGGATGATGGGCTTGAATGCCGAAATAGCTGTCATTAAAAACTAATACCAAAACTAAAACCAGCAGAATCACATTAAGAAATATTGAATTTGATTAAATTAAATTATGAAAATTTGATAGTTCTATGAATTTCACACAAACAACATACTATTTTTTTTTAATTTAAAAAAAGAAAGACAAACATTCCCGACGAATAACAAATATTTGAAAAACCCGGTCATTACGAATAACCTGACAATATTTGAAAACCCGGGTGGGAATTCTGAGGCTTTGTACTGTCATCATAAGAAATTGTTGGAAGATGTTAGCTGAGTGCAATGATGAAGGACTTACCCAGCAGAGGAATTGAACGCATCGACGCCTATATGGAATTCGACGCGTTTGTCCACTCATAGCTACCAACTGGTCGAATATATATATATATAGTAATATATTTATATATGTGCATAATAATTTAAAGAAAAGAAAATCTAACTTTGTATAAGACCACATTTATTATTATATTTTGTGTAGTTTAATTTTGTACCCTGATGACGCTTAGGCTAAGCAAAAGTGGTCAGTCATAAAAATTAAAGTAATATCCGTGGTGTTATACACAGCTCTTTTTCATTTCTTCAAATATATCAAACCACAAAGTGATTGCTTTCTACGAAAATACAAAATTAATTTATTTAAGAGATACCTATGTTACTCAAAATTACACTCACAGCTGTTTTTATAATATAAAGAAACTAAAATATGTGTTTTTTTGTATTTACATTAATCACATCACTGTACACCGTATATGTAAGATAAATATTATGGTAAAATGTGACAGTTACCATAATATTAGAATAAACGGTTCTTCCACAATATACACCAACATGTGGAAACCAGACCAAAAAAGGCACACGTAAAACAAAAAAATAAGATACACATAATTTAATGTAGTAATTATACGCTTTAAAATAGGCAACTACAATGTTTCAATTTAGAAGGCGATCATATAAATCCACAGCCTTTAAGTAGGTAACTACCCCCTATTTCCGACCACTAAAGGAACACACCCACTGCCGGGTACTTTACAATACTGGATTTGTGTTAGATTAGCACTAATCCTATAAGTACCCAAATGAAAAACAAGTTGATCACAAACAAATCCGCAGCCATCGTTGGTTATCTTTGTTCGAGCCAGACAATGTCTTTATGTGACTCCCCTTACACTACACCAGAGATTGTGAACATTGTGCATAACAAGGATTCACTGTATCTTTCAAAAGAAATTTTGTTCGGAGATTTTATAAACTTTACACTATGTAATAGGAGATGAGTGAGCACTCTACACTTCACCAGTCATCAAGCAATAGAACATGAATATCATGTAATATATGTATTTCGGAAAGATTGGAAACATTCCCAAATTAATCTTTCAGTGTAGAGCTTACTCCGTGATATTTTTTCCTTTCCTAATCATGAGAATTCTCTCAATTAGGGAGCTAATTTTATCATAAACTAAACCAAACTAGAAATAATTACAAGGAACACTAAACATGAAGAAGTGATTTCTCTACTGAATTTAATTTTGTTGTTGTTGTAAAAACCTTTTTATTATTACCTTATAGAAATCTTACTATTTTTAAATCTATAATAATGTATAATATTTATTATATTATATTTAAATAAAATTTAAAAAAAAACGAATCGACGACGAGTGTAGTCATATTGTAAAAACACTTAACGGATTGTTAAACCAATCGTGGCCCTCAAATAACTGTTTTTTCGTCTCTTTGTTTCTTTTCAACCCTTAAAAATAATTACAAATAGTAGATATTTATTCAACTGCACTGATCTGAAGAAGGCTATAATAGCATACCTCTTTAAAAAAAAAAAAACAACTTCCTAATGTTTTAATCATTTACTCCATATTATTTTTATGTCACTATTATTTTATATTATATATTCCACAGTTATGTAAAAGCCCATAAGCGCGTATATAATTAAATAATAATTACATCTGCACAAAAAATAAAACAATTTACGCACCTAGATGTCTTTACGATCGGTGGATATTTAAAAAAAATACATCTTGTGACGAGATCGGTTAGGTCAATTCTTTTCACCCATTCTCTACCCTATTGCATAGGTTTTGCCACACATTAGAAAAGTCTGAAATTAAAAATGCTAATTCAATATTGTGTTTTTGTCACCCATTCGTAAAAAAAACCTCATCTCTTCAATATGAAATTCTCTGCAAGTGAATTGACATTATCCGGAGGCCTGAGAAAAGGAGGAAGTGCAATCATAGCTTTTCACACCAAAAACCTACCAACATAACATCGTAACTTATCAACAGAATCTTTGGTCATATTTGACTTAATCTTTTTAAACTTTTGATGAAGTACTTGTATTAGTTTTAGTTTTATTTATTTTATATTAGTTACTTTTACATTAAAGCTTACAAAGTATCTATTTATAATTCTTTTTTTTACTAAATAATAATATTATAAATTATATACTACTTGTTATTACTAATGTATTTTAAATGGTTCTTACAAGCTATTTTTAATTTATTAATTGGCATAGTTTGTATGGTTTTTGTGGCAGCGTATTATAACATTTCATCCCTTTATAAAGTTAAGCTATTTTGTGTATTGGTTTTATTCTTTTTTGGTAGTTTGATTCCTTTGCGTGTCCTTGAATTATGTTTGTGAATATTCGTTTATTGTGCCGTTCCCCTATTAGTTATTTTGATTAGTTGTTTACCACTGCTTCTGAGTTACAGATATGTATAAGGCACTTGGTACTTCAGACTGGAACGGGACAATGTGGTCGCGTGGTAATGTCTAGCGTAAATCTACCCCTCGGACGCCGGATGCTGGGCACTGGATGGACCAGGCTCTGCGTGGAACGGGATGTATCGGACCACGGCCAATGCCGATGTTAAAGATGGAGATTAATGAAACGGCGCTAGCAATAAAATTCAGCAAAGTGCCATTGGGCTAATCTAATTAATTAAACGGGAAATTTACAAGGTGATCGCAGTCGGTAAGGTTAAAGGGTTGGTTCCCTCGGACAATAATTTGTCGATTGGGGTCAGATAAGAAACTGTTCCGGTTAAAACAAACGCCGTTATAGATTTTAACAACGCGATAAAACTATAAGTTGAATTAAATTATAGACTCAGACAAACAAACTGCAACTTATTGGATAAATATTTCGAAATTGAAGTATGCATGTGACTTTATTACCAATGTACATTTTCCAAACGCGAATCGTTATTAATAAATTTAGGAGACAGAAAAGAGGATGGTTGGAAAAAACATGGCTTGTCAGATCTGGTCATTAAACACAGCCAAAACAAATTTTGAGCATAGTTTTGATTCTAAAGGTGATTTTTTACCAGGGTGATATTGAAAGTATCTATCACTCTAAAACGTGCCGAATATATATTTAAATTAATTATATGTGAAATAAACATTGAAAAAAAAAGTATATTTTGCGCATGCCTGGTTTCGAACCCACCGCCTCTGAATCTGGAGCCAAGTAGCTTAGCTTCTCGTCCACGGAGGTCGTTAAATTCGGAGGTGGTATAATATACCTTTCGTTGGTATCGATGTGAAAGATTAAATTACTCCTGGGGTCAAATAAGTGGTTTTTGTTAATTAAACGATTTGCGATTTCAAAGTGATTGTAATCAAGAATCATTTTATCATTCAACATTTTTCAAGATAGAAATGATTATTGATTACAATTTTCGATTTAAAAAAAAAAAATTTCGATGTTTCTACCTCTGTGTTACACCCCTCGCGTTGTGTGAATACCAAAGAAGGATAAATCAAAACTAACTACTTACCAGAAAGTAAATAACATTAAATCCATGCCTAGGGCCCCAGAATAACAGTGGTTGAAGCAAGTAAACAGCCGTTTGGACAAAATATTCTGAGAGAACCAAATTTAAATTTTACGCAATTTATTTTTGTAGCTTTGCAGGCACAAAATACAAATTGGTCGGCCCTAAACAACTGCTCCCTTATGAGTCATTTGTGCCAAATTGCGTGTTTTATTGCAGATTATATCGAGTCACCACATCAAAAGTGATGGCTATTACTTTTAATGGGAGTTCAAGGGATTTGACCTTTTTACTATTTGCTAAGTATGAATAATGTTATTGACCCTTTCAGAGCCAATGGACATTAATAAATGTCTATTGACCCTGACTAAATATATTAATAACGCGTTTGAAAAGTTTGATGGGTAGGTACTCAAATATATATATATTTAAATATTGAAAATCAAAACCTTACCCAACACAAAAAAAAACTTAACACCATTATTTATAATTTTGAATCTTGTAATTCAATGGTGGTCAATTCATGGTGGAATTCCATCTGAATATAATTAATGATTTTAAAACCTTGATAAATTATTTCCACTTATTATTTTTGACCAGACCGATTTCATCCTGCAACAGGCATCTTCAGACTGGTAAAATTAATTTAAAAAATGTCAGGAATTAACGCCGTTGGCTCTTTGTAATATTTTATCACTTGTGATTTACGGCCGTTGTTCTCATTCAAACCACCAACTGTTGAGCCGATTTTTTTCCTAAACTATGCTCAAATGCACAATTACGCTTTTCCCAATGCAATCTCCGAATCGCCGATCCGGACATTTATGTTTTGAAATCCAAATAGCAAGATTGATGTCTGCTAACCGACTGAGTAGTTTGATAAACTGTCGACAGAGTAATTAAAGTGAAATTTCTCTGAAGGTTAGTTAATTCAAACTTTGAGCTTCGTAGACATGATTGTATGGAAATAATCACAAATAATTAGATATTATGATTGAAAATAATTGGCCAAGTGAAATATACAAATATATCGTTATTTATAGAAACACACAATGTCGAAAGCTTTTTAAATGTCGTAATGCATTATTTACGAGCATACTAAATTAGTAGCTGAGTGGACAAACGCTTTGGATTCCGACCCGAACGTCGCGGTTTCCTCTGCTGGCTCAATCCTCGATCATTGCATAAGCACCATCTTCCACTTATTACGAATTAATAAGAGTTATTACATTAATAAGAGTTTTTTAATATTGTCAGACAGGGCTGGTCCTTTGCAGGCGCAAAATAAGCTGTCCGCTCCAGGCGGCAAATTGCTAAGGCGATGATAGTTCCTAAGTACAATATTTTTTCACGTGCATAGCGTAAATTTAAACAGTGTATTAATATAAAATGAAGAAAAAAAACATAGTGTTCAAAGACTCCATTTCTCGGCCCAACGGAGCGGATTTTCAATCCGCGTCTCTCGTTAATACTTGATACGAGTTGGTACCTATCTTCTGTTCGAACAAAAACTTAACACTGGGGATTAAAAAAGAAACAAAAATATGCAGAAACCAAGCCCTGCAAATGAGAGAGAAATCGGCGCAAATTTCGTTAAATGAAAGAATGAGACAGTGCCATACGAAATAATAGTACTGTCACATTCTTTCAGCAATACCAACCATTTTAAGAATTTTTCACAATATCAATGCACATAATTAAAAATATATGTGTAATATTTACCAATTAAAATGTATATTTTTAAAACTGATCTCGTGTTTCAAATGCATTGCAAGTTTGAATTTAAAAAAATGTGTTATTTCTCATTCGAAAAACATCAATTGTTTTAAAAAATTTTTTTAAGCTTCTGATAGTGTTACAAATACATTTAATTATCGACCATAAGACTTGCATTTTGCCCGCAAAGTAGTATTTTTTCAACAAATGTTATTTATGGAGGATTTTTTCGTTTCATTGGCATAAGTTTATCATTCTTAACAGAATTTCCAAAGGATTCGTCATTCCAAATTACATAGAGCTTGAGAACACGACATCTGATTTCCGACCCCAAGTCTCGCATTTTGCCCGCAAAGAGGTATTTATTCTTGAAAATGTTACTTTTAGATATTTTTTTTCATTTAATTGTCTGAAGTCTATCATTCTCAAAAGAGTTCCAAAGATTCACTTCATTCGGTCTCATAGAGCCTGAAAAAACGGCATCTAATTTCTGACCCCAAGGCTCGCATTTTGCCCGCAAAGTGGTATTTTTTCTTGAAAATGTTACTTTTAGAATTTTTTTTCATTTCTGGAGTCTATCATTCTCAAGAGAGTTCTAAAGGTTCACTTCATTCAGTCACATAAAACATTAAAAAACGGCATCTAATTCCCGACCCCAAGTCTCACATTTTGCCCGCAAAGTGTGAGACTTGCAAATGTTACGTCCAGATGATTTTTTCATTTGATCGTCAATCATTCTCAAAAGAGTTCCAAAAGTTCACTTCATTCGGTCCTATAGAGCCTGAAAAAACGCTATTTGATTCCCGACCCCAGGGCTCGCATTTTGCCCGCAAAGTGGTATATTTTCAACAAATGTTATTTATGGAATATGTTTTCATTTAATCGTCATAAGTTCATCTTTCTTAATAGAATTTCAAATAATTCCACTTTCAAAATTACATAGAGCCTGAGAAAACGACATCTGATTTCCGACCCCAAGGTTCGCATTTTGCCCGCAAAGTGGTATTTTTTCTTGAAAATGTTACTTTTAGATATTTTTTTCATTTAATCTTCTGAAATCTATCATTCTCAAGAGAGTTCCCCAAAGGCTCACTTCATTCGGTCACATAGACCCTGAAAATATGGCATCTAATTCCCGACCCCAAGGCTTGCATTTTGTCCGCAAAGTGGTATTATTTTAACAATTTTTACTTTCGGAGGATTTAGTTTATAATTTTTAACAGAATTTCAAAGGTTAACTTCGTTCGACTACATAGAGCCTGAGAAAACGGCATCTAATTTCCAACCCCAAAGGCATTTTGCCCGCTGAATATTTTTTTCTTGCAAATGTTACTTTTATTTAATTTTTCCATCACTTCATTCGGAAGAAACAACATACGATTTCGATTTAGTCACAAAAAACTCTGAGTAATATTTTCTACAAATTAAAAATATTTCAAATTTTCCTATTTTAAATCATTTCTTTATTCATTTTATTCTTTTTCCGTAATTTATATTTTACTATTTACCCTCTTATGGGCTTTTGCATTATTGTGCAATAGACGGTTTAAAGTAATAGTGATACAGAAATAACTCGGAGTAAATAATTGACACACAAATGCATGTCTAAGTTACTAGAGATATTACAGTGGAATAAATTAACATTGGTATTTTTGTAAGAGGTATGCTATTACAGCCTTCTTGTTACTAGATTCAGTGCAGTTGAATATATTTACTATTTCTACGGAAAAAATACCCACTGCATGCAATCTAGGTAGAAGCTAGTATCTAAATAACTCGGTTCTGATAATTATTGTTACAGTTGAAAATGATTTTGGATCGAGTAGTTCTGTTAGGTACATGGAAGGTAATTAAGGTAATCGGGGCTGTCTTTTATACATTCTAAATTTATGGTTTCTATGGGGTAGACCGATTTTGAAGTTAATGTATCTTAGAAATTTATGTTGCAATTTCTCAATGAAATCAGAATTGATTTTAAGGTGTGGGGACCAGATAGAAGATATTATATTGGACTTGACTTTGATCTAATGAAGAGTACAAGATTTAAAATGTTGAAATAATTAATAATTTTAGTAATTAATTAATTATACTGTCAATTCTTGTCGTATGTAATAGTTATTATTAAACAATATAGTACGTTTTTTAATAATCAAAACTCTTCTTTTACCCTCCTTTACGGCATGTCCACACGATGTCAGTATTTATAGAGTAGCAAGTGGCAACTGAATCGTTTCGTAGAATTTGTAGGCACTGGCCACGTATGGATAAAACGCTTTAGTGTCCAGCGCCTTAAAATTCTACCAAATGATTTAGTTTGCTACTTGCTGCTCAACTCAATACTGGAATCGTGTGACACCATCACAGTTAATTCGAGAGTGCAAGAAAACTCCAGTCCCTGACGGATAATATAAACTACCGATGGCACAAAAAAAGAGTGCCACAGCAAAAATAAATAAATAATGTAATGATACAAATACCTACCAAGTAGCTGCTTAAAAAAATAACAATTCGCAGAAACTCCTACTACCATCGCGTGACGTCATAATATGGCATGCTCCCCAAAATAAAAGAAATAGAATTTCAATCAATTCGCTAGCACGCTATAATAAGTCCCCTCTCAAAATATTACCAGGCCTAACTAAAGTCCCCCAGCTTATATATAACAAGTGTTGGTTTACCGGTACATGTGTTATTCAAGCACACATAAATAGAGCAACATTTTTTTACAACTTTCATGAAATTTTAATAGTTCTGACCTTTAAAGTTGTAGCCGTCAAACTTCCTAAGAAACACTTTCCGAACAAGAAGCTTACCATAATAATATTTTTGTGTAGAAACAATTTGTATGGACGAATGAGGAACTAAAGGTAACTACTGGACGTAATCGTTCTTTCCAAAATGAAAAATATGTATAACTGGTATTTGTATAATTATTAATTATATCTAGCTATCCAAAAAACATTCAAAATTTGTGTTTAATAATATCTAATAAGTGTTTTCAAGTAAACTATTGTCACTCAAAATGGTTCCCGTCGCTTACTTCTACATTAATCTATTTTGTTGTTATTATTAAAGAAAAAACTTTTTTTTCTAATATTATAAGATAATAATATAATATTTGGATAATTTGTATAGCGCCGTTTTTGTGAAAAATCACCTCAAGGGCGCTGTACAAATCTTAATTTCTACTTAATATTAATTCTTAGTTTATATAAATATACAGCAACATACTTACCTGGCAGGTCACTTCTGGCAGGACACAATCACCATATCATAATAACCTAAAATTTAGAATTACTTAAATTTTTATTTTTATTTTTTATTTTATTTTATTTTGTTTATTTATTTATTTATTTTTTTTTATTTTTTTTTATTTTTTTTTTCATTTTTAGGGCATGAAGGCAAATTTAAGATAAAGTATATCGGAGGTATTTTTTAACTTTTCGTAGTGAAGAACAGATAATGGTGATAATCTTCTAATGAATTTAAGGAATGAGAGTCTGAAAAAGTTTTCTTGGTTCTATTGGGCTTGTTACATCTTGATTATGGATATGATTTTCTGAAAAAATGAGTTTTGAGTTTGGCTCTGAACTCTGCCGAGTCTTTTATTACTCTCAGATCATGTGGTAGTCCATTCCAGGTTTTAGGACCTGACACTCCGAAGGCGCGCTCTCCAAACTTAGTGTCTGGTGTGCGCTTTGGTTCTTTCAACCTTCCGATAGCCGATGACATTGCTGATCTAAGAGTTGACTGTCGCGAATTGGAATCTTCAGGAATACACAATTCCGATAAATAAGCCGGAGCCATTCCGTTAATTGATTTGAAAACCATCCAGCAAAGCTTAAACTGGATTCTTTCGGGACATTTAAGCCAGTGAAGATTTTTGAGGTGCTCTGAGATATGGGAATATTTTGATACGCCGGTGATAAGTCTTGCCGCGGCGTTGAATACTAGTTGTAGTTTGTTAATTTGATATTTAGGAAGACTAGCGTATATTCCATTGCAGTAATCTAAACGCGAAACGACGTACGAGTTTACAAGTAATTTGGTTGCCTCTGTTGGCAGGTTTCTTCGCACTGATTTTATTTGTCTTAGTTGAAAGAACCCTGTGCTCACAGTCTTGTTAATTTGGGATTTAAGGGAGAAATCAGCATCCAAATTGACGCCCAGAAGTTTGATGGATGTCTTTGGAATAATGTCACTTCCTGAGACAGCTATTGGGGAGTTATTGATGTTTTGCTGACGTCTGCTTGTGGCGGTCCAGAGAAACTCTGTCTTTGAAGGGTTCAATTTCAGTCTATTTGAGGTCATCCAGAGAGTGATCGCTTCTAGGCACTCAGTCATGCGGATTTTCAGACTGTCTATTTCTGTCGGTGAGCAGTAAAAGTAAACTTGCTGGTCGTCGGCGTAGCAATGTGATATAAGACCGAATGATTTGATTATTTGAGCGACATCATTTATGAAGAGGATGAAGAGCAGTGGGCCCAGAACGGACCCCTGGGGTACTCCAGATGAAAGCGTTGTAAAATTTGATTGTAGGTACATTAGTAAAAATGTGAATGCACAGAAATTTAAAGAAGCTAAATATTATTTTTGCAAACTGATATGATAGGTAAGTTTACAACATTCATATAAAATAACCCATTGTTTCTGGTATTTTGTCATATATTTTGCTTTTGATAAACCTAAATAAATGCTCATAGTATGTATATTTGTGATATTTACGTTTTTTTTTTGTGTGGATTAAAAACATTTATTTTGCTAACATAACTTGTACAGCGGCGATTTAACGAAATCACGCACTCCTTACGCTGGTGGAGACAAGGTTCAAATTGCCACTTGCCAACCAGCCATGTTTCGATTCAGGCAAAAATTTCAAAATGTTTCCCCCTTACACTCTAAAGAACCTCATAAGTCAGGTTATATGATAAAAAAGTAAATCCGAAAAAAGGTTGGTAAGTAGAAGATATTAGACATCAAAGAATTTTTACAGGCTTGATACCTTATTTTTTTCTAGGCTTATAAAACGACAACATTACCGGGAAATGATAACGGCCTAGATGTGTTTTACTTGCATTGTTAATTAAAGCATCTAATATTTCTAGGTGATAGCCTTTTCAAAACAAAACATATCATTTTCCATTATTTTAAATCTTTGCAGTGGATTGCGTCTTTAGCATAACTGTTGAGGATATTAAAAAAAATCTTTGGATTTATATAATAGTTTGTTAGTACATCCTTCGGCTTACTGAAAATTTAAGTGTGGTAAGCTTAAAGTAATATTGGTTTTATTATTTGATTATTTTATCCTTCAAGGGCCTTTACACAAATATTAAATTTAAAAAATATATTATCAAAAGCAGTGAAAACATATTGTACGAGGTTAAATAGTTTCATCAAATAAATTACCTCTACTTGACGAAAAAACTTTACTAAGTTACACTTAAATTGAGATATTGATGTACTAAATATATCAACAACATCGGAGTATTTGTTTCCCAGATGTTGATTCTTTGCATAGGAGTTTAAAATTGTGAGGTCGAAGTAGAATTGTCACAATTATATGGTAGGTACTATCTTTTAACTGTCCTGCCAGGTATATGAATAATTGCAAATAAATTTAACGATTCAAGCGTATAAAACATTGAATTAATCATTTTAAACAAACACGTTAAATCGCAAATAATTCTACCCTCAAACAATTTTAGTGAATTTAATTAATACTCTAAGTAATCGTAATCTAGGCTTCCTATAGAGGAATTACCGATTCTAAAATTTACATATCTTAAGAATTTATGTTGGATTCTATCGATTGGAATGGACACAGTGAAATGTTATAGTAACCGGTCGGTAGCTGAGTGGACAAACGCGTCGGATTCCCACCCGGGCGTCGTGCGTTCAATTCCTCTGCTGGCTAAGTCCTCCATTATTGCACAAGCAACATCTTCCGCTTATTATGATTCAGGTTATTCGTAACCCGGGAATGTTTGTCTTTCTTTTAAAAAAAAAAAAAAACTTTGGAAAAAGAGCACCCCTCAGTCGCCCTATCTAAGGTATCGGAGTAAGCGCATCATTTCGGTTAATAGATGTAAGTACGAGTAGGTACCCACTGTATAGTTACAGATTTTTTTAGAATTACTTGGGAATAAAACCTTTTTAAAACGTTTATCCTTTGTGGCGCCGGGTTACTACAACCTGTCTGAGGCCTTATTTTACAATAACCAAAACGTATTGAATGAAATAGAACAATAACGTTGTATAAGGCCACAGATTTTATTTTATGACCGACCGGTTTCACTTAGCGAAAAATACATAGTGGGCGGTTAAATATACATTCAGATGGACAAGACAATATAAAATTAAAATAAAACAAATGATTTTCTTTATTTTTTATTGTGTTCTCACTCTGTACTATGTATATATAACCGCACAGTATGTATTTTTTGTTTAGTTTAATTTTGAATCCTGATGATGCTTAGGCCAAGGGAAACTGTTCGGTCATAAAAATTAAAATAAAGGGGGTTTATGCAAAGTTATCGTTTCATTTCATTAAATATGCCAAACCACAAAGTAATTACATTCTACAAAAAATATATAATTTATTGGTTGGAACTCACTAATGAAAAATTAAATTCAGTCAATTAAATAAAACCATCAGATGGTGATAGTAATAAGGCCTAATGAGCCGTAGTACTAGTAAGGTAAACATTATGAGGGGTATTTGTATAAGCCCCAGCTAGTTAGCAGAGGATTACGAAAGAATCCATAAAATCAAAAAAAAAAATGGTTTCTCACAAATATCATCATTGGTATTTGGTATTTTTCAAATAATATTTACCACCGTATTTAATATTGTGAAGTTAAAAAGTAATGAATGTTTAATACGTAATTGAGTGTTCATTCGCTGATGCTACGAGCAAAAAATAATTGATGCGATGGATGTACAAAATTCCTCCTCTCTTTCCATTACTAGTGTTTTTTAAATCAACATGCTCGTACTAGACCTCTCATTGCCTTCTGAATCTCTCTGAATATCTGTTAGGATTATTATTCCGTCGTGTCGGACACGCGATTCAAAATTGCTAAATTATTTTGAACTGCGTGAAAATATTTATTAATTCACTTTAATAATTCCGCTTTGAACACGAACTGGTAGACTTCTACGATCGCGACACGAATATTAAAATAATGAACGAGTTTCAGCCTATCATGGAAATGCTTATTTTTTAACGATATTTTCATTGGCCGCGCCTGTATTCTTCGGCCGTACCTAAAAATTATGTTTTTATTTGCGTTGTGAATACGACATTAGAGTTCCAATGCACGGAACGGGAGAATCTATTACACCTCATGTTGGGGGAATGGTAGCTGAAAGTAGTATGTAAAATCTGCCAGGTCTGGTTGTTTGGAAGTAAAGTTTTGACAAATGTTACGGAGACGGTTTGATGACTATTCCAATGAGCATTGGATTGGTAAATAAGTGTTTATTCAGTCAATGTAGACAGACGTACCTTCAACCTGCTGAATCACTTAATATATGTGACGCTCGACGACCTCTGTGGTCAATTGGTTATATTATTTTTCGAATCCAGAAGATGCGGGTTCAATTCCTGACATGCGCAAATAAGGTTTCTTTTTTATTGTATTATTTTACATTTAATTGAAATGAAATATTATAAAAAGGTATATTTGCGACACGTTCCAGAGTGGTTGATACTTTGAATATCGTTCTGATGAAAGACCGCAATTCAGAATCGAAATGTTACTTCAAATAGCTTTAGCCGTGTTTGTCGGCCATATCTGATTAGCCTGGTATTTCTTCACCTTCCTCTTCCCCATCTTATCTTTCCAACTACCTTCTCTACCTTATGCAACAATGCAAGTTCCATTGGCTCCGGACAGCTGTATTCACATTTAAAAAAAGTGAATGCGACAAAAAATGTATCCAGAAATTATCTTGATATATAATTGTAGGATGATACGTGTTTGACAATAGACAGTTAATGACAAAATGCCTGTTTGATGAGATATTTAAAATAAGTAAATTAATAAAAACACTTCACATGAGCGACTTCTTCATAGACAAAAAACATTTCTCATCACTAAGATCAGCAAAATCATGATTATAATCATAGTAAATTTGATCATATTTCCAAATTAGCTGGAGAAAGGTCTTTTAATAACTTGTATTTAGTCACATATATAATATTTGCTAAATTTGTCCCTAAATTCATGAAAATCGGCGTTTTTCGTTGCCTTTATTTCAAAACTAGGCCCCGCTTTCTTGTCTTAAATTCAGAGCCTCACCTTTAGAAAAAAGATGATAAAAAAAAAATTTCTCTTACCAAACAAGTATTTAAGATTATAACATGGTTATAACGTGTTGGTGGTGGAGATGACTAAACTAAGATTTACAATATATAACTTTAAACTTTGTTTAACTAAACTTTGCATAAAACAAGCACCGCGTAAATTCCTCTTAATAATGTATCTAATTTTGGCTGTTTTGAATTTGGTTATTTACCTTGGCAATTTTTTTTCATTATACTAAAATACACCTTAAATGTGATCGAAGTTTGGTTTCATTTTTTAGAATTATTATGTGATTATAGGTGAATACCATTAAAAACCGCATCAAAATAATAACATCAAACAAGCTGTCGGCAGGGGATAAACTATCGACCTTTTTATCCGAAACCAGTGATTCAGCCACTATTAACTTAATTGTCTACAGACGCATTTCCTAATATCTAGGTTAGGGAGGTACTTAAATATTGGAAATCACCAAAATCAACCCTCATTAAAACAACATGTTGTAAACAAAGAAATTATGTAACACTTCATTTTTATTGCTGGCGCGGCACTATCTTATGTTTTCATTCTTGGTAAGTATACCTGGACAGCTAAGACTATCAAACAGACTGAATTATAACACGTGTGATTGCGTAATTTTTTTATACTTTTGAAAAAGTGGCCAAAAATTACGAAATCTTAGGTTTATTATTATTCAGAGTGGTAGACACTCACCACTAATTATCGCCATGGTGAAAGAACATCATACGGAAACGAACTTTGCTTGAAATGGATTTAGTGGTGTTTGGTGACCAGATCTGAATAGCCAGATTCTTCCTAACCTTAAGCCTCATAACATACCCCAATTGGAGATGCCATAGTCTCACTGGTTAAAGTTAAAATAATAAATAAATATAATAATCTAAGAAGGAAAAAAAGTAATAAAAAGCAGTGTATGCCAATCACCACTGGTACCGCTGTTCCAGCAGAAAACAATCTTATGTATTTTTATTTCAAACTTTATTTTGTAGAAGTCCATTGTAATTTTAAAGTTTTATTCGTTACGATAATAATAATTATTTGAGTTTTATAAAATATATTTAAAAAAGAATAATGTTTGACAGTGACCGATGTTTTGCCTTGCGAATGCGTGGTAAAAGTTGAAAAAAAATCGATGCTTTATTTATTTATTTATTTACGCCCACTCGTGGCTTTTTAGACAAATAATTTCATTTTTTTAATAAAATATAAAATCAACAAAAAATATTGCATAAGAAAGAAAAAATAGTATTGAATAGCAGGTGCATCGAGAGTTAATTAGCTTCTACAATTAATTTAGCTCTACTGGATGATGAAAACCATACTTAGGTACACTTATATTATGATAGGTACTAAATATATCATAGAAAATCAAATAGAATTCGTCGTATGGAAGTGTTATATTGTGAGGTTGAAGTAGAATTGTCACAATAATATGATAGGTACTGTGTTGTAACTGCCCTGCCAGGAACATTAAATGAAATTAGGTATAATAGTTTAGGGCTGTCAATCATTGAATATATAATTTTATATAATCGAGTTAAGTCGGAAATTATTCTAAGTTCAGATAATTTTAATAAATTAATGTGACAAAGAAAATAATCACAATTGATGTATTCCCTTATTATGCCCATTTTAAAGTCTTAGGAATTTTTTTTAAACCCTTTCTATTGTAAGGGAATGAAAAAAAAAATTTGGTGCCCATACACTGTTCTGTTGCATTCAATTTGACACCTAACTAATGACACGTCCAATTTATTAAAGGTGTGAAAAATGATTATTAAATAATATAAAAAATGGACTGAAAATTTAAAATCTTACTTTAGAAATGATTTTTTTTTTAAGAATTTGTGAATTCTGGTAAGCGAAATAAATAGAAAAACCTATTTTTTTAATATACCTACCCTAATAAAAATAACATTTTGAAAAACTTTTCGAATAGCTGTAAAAACTTTTCATAAATTCAAATTTGATCAACTTTCTACATAATATGTTATCCTCTTTTTGCTAGTAATAATTAGTAGACGTATGCAAGGCAAAATACTGTTCATAGTGACGTATCTGTAATATATAATATATATGCCCCAATACACACAATTCTAATTATGTGTTGTTCGCATCAACTTTAATTATGCAACCTGACGTATATCGTACATGTGTGGTAATACCTGACTCATTTGCGAAAAGCGGTGCACAAATGACGTCACCCTTTTTGACTTGAGAACTTCAAGTGCCTCGCGAAGTGTTCCGCTACTTGATCGCAGAGGGCGCTCTACATTCGATTCGAAATTCAACTATCCACCTTCCGGCTGAATGCGGCGGGGCGGAGCGGGGGCGGAGGTTAACAACATACGTGGCGAAGGGTGGGCGATGTCACGTGGCCCGGCATTGTCACATGACCCGCCCACACACAGCTCATAACTGCAAATCAAACGCACGAGAGAAATTTAATTTGCGCCCGTGTCGCATGTCGTACTACACGGTGTGATTCACGGCAGTAATCACCTACGGCGGGACTGCATGAATAACTGATGCAGGCGTGAGGATGAAAATAGATTTGATTGTAAAAATATAGCTCGGATTCTACAAGTGAGAAACGCTTTTATTTATCTTCTGCCAAGTTTCTGTGGGCTCTGTTTATTTCGTATTTGTCTACTCAATTATAAAATATGTGGTCATTTTTATTTTAACCCTTATGTGACTGAAGAAAATTACACCTTTTAAAATTGATATGAAGGTTTCTTTTACAGTATATCATTTGCTAAAGTTTGCTAAACCACTTTTGTGACGTAATATATTTCGAATCAGTTCAATGCTTGGGGAAGTACTTGTGGGAATTTCACCCAGTACCATCTTTTCTTATGATTTTTAATTAAATAGGTGATAAAAAATAGAATTAAGGATACGGGTTATCACATTTATCATTTAAAATGATTTATAAATACGGACAAGCTTAAAAAAATCATATTAAACACACAAGGGTACCAGGGTACTTTTTCAGTCATCAGAAGTTGTAAATTATATTTACGCTAACATACCACCCTCCACATATCTAACGGTTATGTTCAATTATTCATTTTCACTATTGTGGAGAAGTCGGGAAGTTTCAGAAGGTTAGACTTACTGGAACATTAAAAAAATATATGTTGAAAACCGAAAAGGGTACCCGGGTACCCTTTCAAACACACAAAAGTTGAAGAATATGAAACTGTGGTAAAAATTATTTTATTCAAATTAGAATTAACTTTAAGGCATTAATGCTAATTTTAAAATGAAATTTATTATAATGTATTCATTGTGCTCGGGTAGAGCTACATAGATCATTACATAGATGGCACCAACATCTGAGGAAAATTGAAAAAAAAAACAATAATCTTCAATGAAAAGTATGATTAGGATCGATTAGGAATTTCGGTTTCTAACAAGGTGCCAATGGCTGAATTGGTTGATGCGTTTCTCCCGGATAGAGTTAGTAGAGGATTCGAGTTCGGGTCTCGGTTGTGACCATTATCTTTTTATTTTCTGTCTTTTTCTGTTTCATATTTGTGTTGTTGATTATTGATATTATTTAAATATTTAAAAATATTTTTACCTGAAACAAATATTTTTAAATCAATTTTTAATAGATAGGTTGTGTTGTTGGTTGTTGTGGACTACGTGGCTAATGGATCAGTTTTGAACTGACGTCATCCTATACTAAATGCAACTTGTAAGTTCGGAGTAAGATTCACAACGAATGTGAGGTTATGTGATTCAAAATCATATGGAGCTCTTAACCATTTAAGACTCTTAATATTGTTATTAAATAAATTACATAGTTTATGATTGATAATCCCTCAGAAAATTACTTCAAATGTTTACGTATTTGTTGCTTGTTTACATGTACGAGTATATATCAGAACCATTGATATACGAGGTCTGTTTAAAATAAAAGGTGAATTTTGAATTTTCGCGGGCTGTGTACATTCGATTATCGATTTTTTTTGTTTTGTTATGTTGGTACACATATGTTTATCATGTGTTAGCATTATCAGCCATTTTGGATTGGTGGTTTGTTTTTGACAACTGGAAAGATTAGTCACGTTTTTGTGTGTTCTTCAATTTTTTACTTTTGAAAAAATGGATCAAAAAGTATGTATTAAATTTTGCGCTAAAATGGAATAAAGTGCTCCAACGCACTTAAAATGTTGACTGTGGCATTCGGCGAGTCTACTTTGTCTCAAAAAAGTGTTTATAAGTGGTACAAACGCTTTACAGAAGGCCGAGAAGATGTTAATGACGATGAGCGTCCTGGAGTTGTGGAAAAACAAATCATGGATTTATACTTTGCAACGAAAGAATCCTACAAAAATAACATGTGTATATATTTTTTAAATAACCATATTGCGGGCGAAATGCAAAAATATGTAGTCGGAAATTGATTCAATTTTCTCAGGCTCCATTAGATCTTATGAAATTAAATTTTGAAAATCGGTTAAAAATGATGAACCAAATATGATGAAAAGAAAAATCAATCAACAATAACTTTTTTTTTTTTTTAAATGGCAATAAATACCATTTTACGGGCAAAATGCAAGCCTTGGGGTTGAAAATTAGATGCCGTTTTCTTAGGCTCTAGTAGACCGAATGAAGTCAACCCTTGGGATTCAGTTAATAATGATGAACTAAAGACGATGAAAAGAAAAAATCCTATAACAATTACATTTTTTTTTTAAATACCATTTTACGGGCAAAATGCAAGCCTTGGGGTCGAAAATTAAATGCCGTTTTATCTGGCCCTGTTTCGCCGAGTGAAGTGAACTTTTGGAATTCGGTTAACAATAATAAACCAAAAACGATTAAAACAAAAAATCCTACAAAAATGGCATCTGTTAAAAAAATACAATTTTGCAGGCGAAAGATAAACCTTGGGTCGGAAATTAACTGCCGTTTTCTCGGGCTTTATTTGACCGAGTGAAGCGAACCCTTGAAAATCTTTTAAAAATGATAAACGCAAAGACGATTCAAATTAAAAATCAGACGAAAATAAAATTTGTTAAAACAAATACCATTTTCCGGGCGAAATACAAGCCTCCTCGAAATTAGATGTCGTTTTCTCAGGCTCAATTTGACCGAGTGAAGTGAACTTTTGAAATTCTTTTAAAAATGATTAACCAAAGACGATTAACAGAAAAAATCCTACGAAAATAACATCTGTTATACCTGGCGCAACGAGAGTTGAAACAAACAATACATGCATAGCGTTGGGTTTATTATGTATCGGTACACGCTCCATTGGCCATGTATTTACGATGTGTCATAAAGAAAGAGCCCTTTGTCTTGTTTACGCCTACTTATTGACACTAGTGGAAAAGAGACAGCGAGTGTTTATGTTGATATTGTAAATGCGTATCCTATTCATTCAGTTCGACACGCTGTACGTAAGCTATGCATCTGTGTGAGTATTGGCGGGCACCAACTCTCGTGGTGAGACCTATAACAAAATACCATTTTGCTTTCCGTGGGGTCGAAAATGAAGTCAAAATCTTACTAGACTTTCCAACTCTCGTCAATTATTTTGATTTGTGACTTAGTACAGTTTGATTCTAGCGTACAGATAAACAAATGGCAAAGACGTTATGATTCAATGTGTGAATTCTCTCAAGAGTCGATCGTAGGGCCTAGCGGAAAAAAATAACGCTGCAAGGAAAAGTCGAATACGGATGTGCATCGTTCTGCTATCATTTTGTAGATTATTAAATTTTATCAAATGCATGTATCACACATCAGTTATCAACATTAAAAAAAAATTGCATGACATGTAGTATACTATCTTAATGAAAGAGATATAATCTTTCCATACCTGAGTCTTTCAAATAATATCAATAGTTACCCTTTTCCAAAGATATATTGTTAAAGATTCACCTGACGTGTGAACCAAAATGCACCGGTTGAAAAAAACACATAAATTAGAATAAATGGTAACCTTTTGTTGAAAAAAAGATTATCGATTCAAAGAAATAGACCTACTTTGGTTTATTAAGGATCCAGGTAAGTTCCTTTCAGTACATTGGTAGGTCCTACAACACGAAAAATCAAAAAGAGGACGAATGCTGACATCTGTGAACGGTCTGAAAACTAAAAGCTTATTTCAAATTTAGAACAGAAATATGTACCAAACAAATGTTTTTAGGTTCGGTGGGTTGTTTCGTTCTGCAGACATATTATTATTTTTTCTTACTTGCGGCATTACAACTAAAAACAAGGTTAATTTATGTTAGTTTTGTAATTAATATTTAAGACAAACAAGTTTTTGTTACTCGTATCTAATAGCAAGGCGCTAAAGTTGAACAAGTAATACAAACTACATACTCGTATTTCCATAGCGCCGCGTTCGTATTTACTTATTAGAAGTTTAGAAGTGATCAACATAATTTTAAACGCTAGCAGCTATATTTCAGACAGTCAGGTTTTTTACGAATAACCTAAAAACATTTTAATTCTTCCACCATCCATTATTATAATGGCTAGTCCAGAATTGAATCCACGACTCCTGGGCGGGAACTACTGAGAACCCGACGCATTTGTCCACTCGCCTACTAACCAATCTATTTTTAAAATTTTATAGCTTTTTTCCATTTATTTATTTGGCATCGGACCGGTTTCACTCAGCTCCGGGTATCTAGAGATTAATGTGAAAATATGTCATCTAATCTCACAAATTAAACCAACACTGTTCAGAAAGCCGTACTGCAATTTATATTTTTTGGATTTTGATAAAGTGTACTTTTTGTTTATTTTCCTGTTGTTTCTATATATTTTATTTTATAGTTTTACATTCTTGATTTGAAAACTTGTTTACATAAAACTAAATATGTATCATAATGACTTTCGTTGATTACTCATGGGAGTGCAACTTTGTTGTATGTTTTATTTGAAAAATGGCAAATGCACCTTATATTTATCCCCATAGTGTAAAAAAAATATTGAAATAATTCTTGATCATTTCTAGTATTCAACTAACACATTGCTGAAATGAAATGCCTTACAATAAAACTGTAGGTATTTTAAGTAAAAATTTGCTTGAACCACAGGTAATATAAAGTAAAATGAATCATCTGTATCTGTAATCAAGTTTTATTTACGAAATGGAGATACCTTACGAGTAATAATCGATTGTCGGTAAGCAAAGAATAATAATAAACAATATGTAGAGAATTTGTATGGCGCCGTTTTTATGAGGTAGGTGTAAGGTTGATAACATAAGATTGTGAAAAAAATTGTAAGATCGATGGGAACCTTTCTTCATAACATTTTCAGGAATAAGGTTTTAACTTTAACCAATCTAGGAACCAATTTAAATATTAAGCGTCAAATTACATGCGGTATTGAAGAATTACTCAACTTACTACACGGTTAAAGTGTAGTTAGGCAGTTAGTATACATTATAACAAAAACTTGTGTTAAACGCTAATGAATTACCATTCAAATTAACGCTTTACATAAAACTTAGTTGGTCGAAATAATTTAATACAAGGATAATTGGAGACATCCAGTGCCGGATTTCAGGTAGTCTAAGTCCCGGATAACCTCTGAAATTATATTATTCAGTTACATACCCTTTATAAACTCAGATTAATGATATTAAAACTGCGTAGTTGGGACGAAATGGAAAATGTTGTAAAATAATGTTTGGCAAAAATAATTTTCTTTCCAAATTACGCCAACAATATTTATTTTGATTTCTCTGAAGGGGTAGGCAGGGAGGAAGGACCGCCACACAGATTTGTCTTGGTGAACTTGCTTCATTCACGTTACATCGCCATGCCTACCTCAACACAAATATTTGATTCACTTGAGCATGTCGTGTTATCGTAGGGCTTCGCCGGCTCCTAAATACCTAGGCTTGCACGTCAGATATTTACGTAAAAGCATAATACCTATTTGCGCAAGTAAGAACAGAATGAGTCAATAAACTCAGTTGTTCAGGAGAGCCAACAACAAAAAAATTGAAATATGGTTTTTTATATGTAATCATGTCATATGTCAACGTGTTGTACAAAATGTATCAAAATTATACCAACTTTAAGATAGAAACTTATCGGTGCAATTTATTATACCTGAAAATATGTAATAATAAACTGATGAATTACGTCAATTCATTGTTCCACTCCTGGCAACGAAATATTGTTGGCATCTCAAAAAAAAAGATGAATTGATGGAAGTTTAACACATTATAACATAAATACCATTTAAGTTTCCTGAACTCCTTATTGCACTTGCAACAGTCCTCCCCCAACTTCAAGTTTCAAGCAACAGATGGCGCCCTGTCCGCATAGGTGACTGCAATTAGACTGGCCCTCATCTTCGGTAATTTGAAGGTCCTCGAGTGATTGCGCAATTAGAGGTATCCTTTTTGGGGAAAGGATCCCCGCTAACGAGGTTCACAGTGAACTATGAAGCAAGAGGGGTAGGATAGGCAACTACAAGTGTGTAACGAATTGTATTATATTTTGAAAAATGCACTTGAAACAAAGCCGAGATATTCTTTGACTTGAATTTAAGAAGGGTCGTTTGTGTCCGCATTGTTTCAATTGTAAATGATTTAAGTGTTTCATTCAATTTGAATGCATTTATTTGTTTTTAAGTACCTATTTAAAAATCGGAAAATTTACATAGCGGCCTTCAACAAATAACTGAGATTTTATAATTATATATATAACTAGTGACTCACAAGTAATGACTTAGCACTAATGACACACTTATTATACATATTTATTAGCAAGTGGGTTATTTAAGTACCTAGGTATTCCACTTACTATTTAGTTTCATTAATACATTTTTGATAAAAGTTGGTTTCGATGCGATTCCTTCGTAAGAAGGTGAACAGATAATAAAGAAGGTTTAAATGGAGTGACTTCGGGAGGAGAATCTACACGATACTAAATGTGAGAAAAGTAAATAGCTCTATAGAAATTCTGTTTTTTTCCCATTTAAAAATATGTTTTTTTCGCACTCACAAATGAACATTTTTACCTGAAAAGTACTCTAAAATAAAGAAATTTCTGTAAAAAGTTATTAATGTTTTATTTTATTTTATTTATACTGTCGTGTTGACATTTCCCGAAGTTGACTACTGCTTTTGCTTTTTAGGACACCTTGTATTTAAATGTTACTAGAAAAAAAAAATGAAAAAAAATAATCTTACTCACCTAAGTTGTCAAAATTATATGAAAATTATTACGCAATGCATTTTTTTAAATATAATCAACAAATATCTTTTGACGTGATATGATTATAATCATCATTAATTTCCTCGCATAACAAATAAGTGGAAAAAAAATATTCCCTTACGGTCATATGTGTCCTATGCCCATTATAGAATAATAAAAGGAATTAAATGCTCCGCCGTGACTACCGAAATGCATTTCTCTTTTCCGGGGATGTAAATAATTGGATTTGCTCCATCTTTTACATTCTTGTTTCCTACAAAATCCCTTGATTGACTCAATATCACCCACTCGTAACTAATTTGTCGAATTGTATGAGTTTTTATATAGTTTGGTTCATAATGTTATCTACATCTGCTGCAAGATGGAAGCTACGGTATCTAAATGGCATTTTTTTAACATTTTGAATTTATTGAAAAGCGAAAAAAATACTTTTCTGTGTTTATTTCATCAACATTACATTCATTTGCTTCATAAAAAAAAGTTTCTTTAAAAATTCTAAATACCTGTATTATATATGAAAAATGCGTTTTTTTTCTATACAAGTCTCCACAACTAACGTATTTATGTTTATTATAAAGTAAACAAATGAATAAACACATATACCTGCCAGGTAAGTATGTTGCTGTATATTTATATAAACTAAGAATTAACATTAAGTAGAAATTAAAATTTGTACAGCGCCCTTGAGGTGATTTTTCACAAAAACGGCGCTATACAAATTATCCAAATATAATTATGTAACCAAGAAAGCTTTTCAGACTCTGATTCCTTAAATCCATTAGAAGATTATCACCATTATCTGTTCCTCACTACGAAAAAATTAAAAAATACCTCCGATATACTTTATTTTAAATTTGCTCTCATGCCCTAAAAATGAAAAAAATAATCATAAATAAATAAAAATATAAGCAAGAATCGGATAAATTTTAAGTTATTATGATATGGTGATTGTGTCCTGTCAGAGGTAACCTGCCAAGTAATTTATACCTTGCTGTATATTTATATAAACTAAAAATTAAAATTAAGTAAAAATAAGATTTTTACAGCGCCCTTGAAATGATTTTTCACAAAAACGGCGCTATAAAAATTATCCAAATATAATTATATAACCAAGAAAGCTTTTCAGACTCTGATTCCTTAAATCCATTAGAAGATTACCACCATTATCTGTTCCTCACTACGAAAAATTAAAAAAATACCTCCGATATACTTTATTTTAAATTTGCTCTCATGCCCTAAAAATGAAAAAAATAATCATAAATAAATAAAAATATAAGTAAGAATCGGCTAAATTTTAAGTTATTATGATATGGTGATTGTGTCCTGTCAGAGGTAACCTGCCAAGTAATTTATACCTTGCTGTATATTTATATAAACTAAAAATTAAAATTAAGTAAAAATAAGATTTTTACAGCGCCCTTGAAATGATTTTTCACAAAAACGGCGCTATACAAATTATCCAAATATAATTATATAACCAAGAAAGCTTTTCAGACTCTGATTCCTTAAATCCATTAGAAGATTACCACCATTATCTGTTCCTCACTACGAAAAATTAAAAAAATACCTCCGATATACTTTATTTTAAATTTGCTCTCATGCCCTAAAAATGAAAGAATAATTATAAATAAATAAAAATATAAGCAAGAATCGGCTAAATTTTAAGTTATTATGATATGGTGATTGTGTCCTGTCAGAGGTAACCTGCCAAGTAATTTATACCTTGCTGTATATTTATATAAACTAAAAATTAAAATTAAGTAAAAATAAGATTTGTACAGCGCCCTTGAAATGATTTTTCACAAAAACGGCGCTATACAAATTATCCAAATATTATTATTATACTATCCTTTCGAAATATTCTTTCACAATTCAGTGCAGTAAGTAGGTAAGCTGCTGCTTTGAAATGTTAAATGAATGACACTAATCTATTTACTTTGTCATAATATTCAACTTTTCTGGTATTCACTGAACTTATTTGATATTTATTCTATCACCACCTGCTGATGAAATTTGCACCCTTGACCAAATCAATAACACCTCCAAATAAAATAATTATTTTGAAACTGAACGATATTAAATAATACGGAATTTAAAAAAAAAACATGGTGCCTACGTACTCAACAATTACAATGCGTTTGATTTCGCGCTCATAAAAAAAAATGGTTTCAGAACGAGTGGTAACCTATCTATTCTTAAGTTTTGAATAATGATATCCGTGAAATGAAGAATCGTTCTAAGTACATAGGATATTAATAAGTATATTCTATTTTTAAGGTTCATTTCTTTGTATTTTCAATCTTAGTATTGGTAGGTACAAGTAGAACATTTCTGGCTTTATTTATCATGATTTATTTTATTGCTTCCATGGTGGTGTGTATGGGTATTCGCGAGTATTTACTACGAATACCACAATGCGTCGATGTTCGGGAGAGTTCGGTAAACTTCGGAAGTACTCGGGTCGCTCGCTTCCCCCCTCCGCCGCAGATGCCTCCATAGCCAGTTCACAAGGGGATTTCGTCAGTTGAAGATCGGTCCCGGTGACGGGTGGACGTTATAAGACTTTTCTTCCGCCGGTTATCGTTCGTAGAAATTAATTTGTATGAATATTTACAACGAGTCATTAAGTGTCGGTGTTTACTTGGAAAGAACTCTGAATTCAAGTGTTAATATAAGTTTATTGTTTAAGTGTTTCGCAAAATAGAAAAGTATCAAACATAGAAAAACTTTCATAAGAAACACACCCCTTTTGTCAGGACATGACTTTTTGAGGGACTTCGAAATTAATGTTTAAAAATAAATCTGTTCGCTTACGATTTTTATAATCCGTGTTTTATGTTCTAATATATAGTCTCTATCGAATAAGACTGTGTATTGACATGTGGGTGGCAGTGGGGCCGAGAAGTTAGCCGGACATTGTAGGGGTTTCTTCGAGAAACAGTAGTCGTGTTCCAACCCTAGGATCGAGGGGGGCTCATCTCGCGAGTTCCTTGTCTCCATAGAGATGGATAAACATTATCGATTCGTGTCAGTACCTTGTGGACACTAAGTTAAACAAATTGTTCGGTAAATAATCGAGCATGATTGATCATTCAATCGGGTTTAATTTGAGTGGCAGCGAACATTGTATTACATTACGCGGCCAAAGTTTTCGAGTCATGTTACATCTGTGAATAAATTACATAATCAGATCATCAATCGGTTCGATATGGCGGATCGACGTTTCCGGTTGAACCTGCTGGCTCTGGTGCTCTCCGTGGTGCTGTCCGCTCTCGGCTCTGACGAGGCGGACACGGGAGCGCTGCCCATCCGGTACGAGGCCCCGGACGACTGCCAGTGGTGGCTGCGGGACCCCAGCGGCTCCGACGAGGTGGCCCTCACCTGCACCCTGCGGACCATCAACAGCGAGTTCGACACCACCAACTTCAGCGTCATCCCGTCTGAGCACACCACCTCGCTCAGAATAGAGTGTAACGATGTCATCCTGTCCAAAAGCTCTCTGGACGACAGAAGTTTCGCTCACTTGGTGAAGCTTCGAGAGCTCGTCATCGATTACTGCAAACTGGGAAGATGGCCTTCCGGAGTGTTGACTGGGCTACGAGACCTCCGGAACCTCACTGTGAGGACCAGAAACACCGCTTGGGCAGCCATGAGCCTCGAGCTCGCTGCTGATAGTTTCCTCCCCGTGCGTCAGCTGGAGAGGCTGGATCTCAGCTACGACAACATCTGGTCTTTCCCAGAGAACATCTTCTGTCCTCTGACAAATCTGATGTACTTGAACGTTTCGCTCAACCGCTTGCAGGACGTGAGTGATCTGGGCTTCAGAGAGAAGACAGCGGCTCCTCAACCACTAGTCAGTGGGCAGGAAGATGGAGGGCCTCCACCTTCTCCGCTGCTACCTTCCGCTACCCTTCCCTGTTCATTGGATATCCAAGTTCTAGACGCATCTTTCAACCACTTTGTCTTGATGCCGGCCAACGGTTTCAGTGCACTTCGTAGATTGCGGGAACTTCATATCCACGACAACGAAGTGTCTATGGTTGCGGACAAAGCTCTCGGTGGACTTAAGAATTTGCAAATTATTGACTTGTCAAATAATAAAATTGTGGCCCTGCCTCCTGAATTATTCAGAGATTGTACGACTTCCATCAAAGAAATCTATTTGCAAAATAATTCCGTGAGCGTCCTCGCTCCGGGACTGTTCACTAATCTCGACCAGCTATTGGCGCTAGATCTATCGAGAAATCACCTGACAAGCACTTGGATCAATATGAATACCTTCACTGGACTCATTCGAATGGTGTTACTCAATTTATCAAATAATAGGCTTTCCAAATTGGAGCCCAATATTTTCAAAGACTTGTACACGCTTCAAAACCTCAACATCCAGCATAACCAGTTAGACACAATCGCCGCCGATACGTTCGCCCCTATGAACAACTTGCACACGCTTATTATCTCCTATAATCGAATAACGTATTTGGATGCCTACTCTCTGAACGGACTTTATGTTTTATCGTTACTATCCCTCGATAATAACGCGTTGGAAGGGATTCACCCAGAGGCGTTTAGGAACTGCTCGTCGTTACAAGACCTCAATTTGAACGGCAATGCTTTGACCAAAGTGCCGTTAGCTCTCAAAGACATGCGCTTGTTGAGAACTGTAGATCTCGGGGAAAATCAGATATCCTCGCTGGAGGAACCGGGATTCAGAGGAATGAGCAACCTTTACGGGCTCAGACTCATTGGAAACAAGTTGGAAAATATCAGCAAGGATGTCTTTTCAGATTTGCCTTCTTTGCAGATATTGAATCTGGCTAGAAATAAAATCCAAAGAATAGAAACTGGAGCATTTGAATCATTATCTAATTTACAAGCTATTCGATTGGATGCCAATATGCTTTCTAGTATTCATGGATTATTTATACACATCCCCTCACTTTTGTGGCTCAACGTATCAGATAATCAACTAGAATGGTTCGACTATGCTCTTATTCCACAAGGATTGCAATGGCTTGATTTACACAAAAACAGTATCTTAGAACTGGGAAATCATTATGGATTAGACGATGAACTTCGTTTACAAACTTTGGATGCGAGTTTCAATAAAATGACATCGGTAACCGCCATTTCGATCCCACGTAGTGTCGAATTACTATTTCTCAACGACAACTTGATTACACAAGTCGAAGCGCATACTTTCCTCAAGAAAAAGAATTTGACCAGAGTCGATCTCTATGCAAATCAGATAGTGAGCATGGACCTGAGTGCCCTGAGACTGACGCCTGTGGATCCAGACAAACCTCTCCCGGAGTTTTACATCGGAGGAAATCCTTTCCAATGCGACTGTACCATGGAGTGGTTACAGCGGATAAATAAACTCGATCATCTTCGCCAACACCCCCGAGTGATGGACCTAGAGAGCATTTATTGCAAGTTACTTTACAACAGAGATCGAACCTACATACCCCTGATCGAAGCGGAATCATCCCATTTCTTGTGCACGTACAAAACTCATTGTTTCGCATTATGTCACTGCTGTGATTTCGACGCGTGTGATTGTGAAATGACCTGTCCAACCAATTGTACGTGTTATCACGATCAATCTTGGTCAGCAAATGTGGTGGAGTGTTCGGGAGCGGGCTATACCGAAATGCCCAGCAGCATTCCTATGGATGCGACGGAAGTGTATCTGGACGGTAATAATTTTGGTGAACTTTCGAGTCACTCATTTATAGGTAGAAAAAATCTAAAAGTGTTGTACGCAAATAATTCTAATATTGCCGCAGTTTATAATCACACGTTTAGCGGCTTACGAAGACTGACAGTTCTCCATTTAGAAAATAACTTTATAAAAGAACTCTTAGGGTTTGAACTAGAAACCTTAGAGAGTTTACGTGAACTTTACTTGCAAGGCAATAAGATACATTACATCGATAATCGCACGTTTATTGGACTGAAACAGTTAGAAGTGCTTCGCTTAGACGGGAACAGAATATACGGATTGGCAGTATGGCAGTTCACGTTTAACCCTTATTTGGTTGAAATTGGTCTGGCAGACAATCCGTGGTCGTGCGACTGTCAATACCTCCGGAAGTTCCGTGGCTGGCTCCGGGGAAACGTCGGCAAAGTAATGGACTACAATAAAATAGTGTGTGTCTTCAACAACATAACAAACGCTGTTGGGCCTCCGCTGGCAGATTTCAACTCCACGACCTGCTCTAGCTACCCTTTAGGAGATGCCTCAATAATTGAGAGCCAAGTGATAAATGACTATTTGCCCCTTCTGTTAATAACTGTGTGCGCCTTTGCGGCGAGCGTCGGACTGGTGTGCGGACTGTTCTATTACCGCCGCGAACTGAGAGTGTGGATTTACTCCAGGTGTGGGCTCCGAATGTGTTACAAGACTACCGCATTCGAGGAAGAGCAAGACAAAGAAAGACTTTTTGACGCGTACATCAGTTACAGCGTCAAGGACGAGGGTTTCGTGGACCAAATGCTGGCTCCGGGGCTGGAGGCAGGAGATCCTGGATACCGGCTGTGTCTCCACTACCGAGACTTCAACGTGTCCGCCTACGTAGCCGACACCATCATAGAGGCGGTGGAATCCTCTAAAAGGACTATTGTAGTGCTATCCAAAAACTTTATTCACAACGAGTGGTGCAGGTTTGAGTTCAAATCTGCGCTCCATGAAGTACTCAAAGAGAGAAGACGGAGACTGATAATCATACTGATGGGAGAGCTTCCGATGCGGGACCTAGACCCCGACCTGAGACTTTACTTGAAAACGAATACTTGCATCGAGTGGGGAGACCGCCAGTTCTGGCAGAAGCTGAGGTTTTCGATGCCGGATCCTAAGAAGTCCTGCCACCACCAGAGGTCTACTGTGAACATTTACGCCTCAGTGAGTCCAAGTGCGATGGAGCGATCCAGGAGTCCGGGCTTGGCTCCGCCACCTCCCCCTGGGAAACTGCCGCCCTTCCTGCCCTCCCTGGGGGGCCCGCTGCAGGCCCTGGGCCCGCCGCAGCCTTTGTGGGCGTAGCGAATGATTCACCGCAGGTAATTCGCATTTCAATCAGCAAACAGATCTGCTTCTATTCCCTCGCAAACCGTCCTTAGTATTTTTGAAATTTTATTGTATCGCAAACCCTCTCATCTAGCATAAGAACCAGTACATGTTTAATTATTATACACTGTATTGCATAATATCTGAGTGTCGGGTCGGATGCATCCACGGATGAACATTGTCTGTCTTCTAGAACTGTTTCAATAATATGTTATTTACTGTCACTAATATTACGACTTTTGAATATTCGAAATTTCATTAACTTTACTATACGAAAACTCTTTTCGCATTATTTAGAATCTCATTGTCTATTTTTGGTTTGCTTTTATTGGTTGACGAGGTCCCGATGGTGGAGAAGTTTCTTCAAGTGAGAAGATTGTGCTTGCAAATTGCAATTAAGCAAAGTTTTGTAAAAATGTATTTATTTGTACGACTTATCAAAGTGCTCTATAGAATAGGCGAAAATGTCGTTTTTGTATCAAACGCGATATTTTTATAATTACCATTAATGAATGCTGGCTTTTCATTAAAGTATATAAATTTGTTTAGTTCCTACGATAAATATTTATTTTAGACTAAGTTTCACATTTGACTTTTCGAATAAACTTTTAAAATTACTAAAAAGTATATACCTACTAATCAAATTAAACAAAGTGATATTTTACATTCATGTACATAAACTGATATTTTTTATAAGCAATATTATTTTTGTATTCAGAAGAGATTATATGATTTTTCTTAATTTTGTGAGTCATTTCAGTTAAGTTCATTTGATTTCTTACTTTGAGTTTTAAAATTGTTTAAAAAAAGGACTTAAACCAGATGTAAATGCATATAACTCTATTTTTGTTTTATAAATCAAAAATTCTGTATCATTTTGTATATAAATCAAGATTCTTGTAAATAATTTATTTTGTATAATAACTCTCACCAAATGCTAAGAACATATAAAATAGTCGTAGACTTAAAACGTTATTGATTGTTATATTTTTTTTGTTTTCTGAATAAAAACGAATTTATCGAATTTCAACCTATCTAGTTTCTCTTTTCTATTGTTACCTCTGCTTTATCTATTTTAAAAATATCCCCGACATTTGAAAAGAGAAAGATGGCCGAATAATAAATTGTCTTAATTTCACCGACGCGACAGTTTGGGACCAATTCTGTCGAGAAGCCGTTATGCCGAGATGTTATAAAAAAAGCGGCCTTCTCACTAACACACAACCGCACGAAACCTTATATTCAGTTACCTTTCTTTAAAATAATGTCAACGAGATGTCTTTATCTACAATATGTGCAGCGTTCATTTCATCGACTGTTGAAATTGACGTAATTTGAGACCTGGGCAAGGAGACGTGAAATACGTTCAAAATGGGGGGGGGGGGCTTTTCTAAAATGCTGGTTAATATGGTGGGTTTGTGCATCAATTGATGGGGAACAAAAGTGAACAGTCCATTGGGACAGATAAATTTGGGGACAGATACAACAGACGCATCGTCGCACACACTCCCATTCACTGATAATCCAGATTACAGATGATTCGCAGTGGGCCTAGAATACCCCACCCCTGTCTGTTGTCTGTTGTCTGCTCGCCTGGTACATCACCCTCATATTCAGTGTATTTCTCTATGCAACAGACACACAATGATTATCGAATCTCCCTTTTAAAACAATACACATTGTGGAGGGAAACAAAAGGAAGAAAACGTAAGAGGTAAGACCCAGAAAAACTGCAAATTCACGTAAAAGTGAACATTGCTGGAGATACAACAACTTTGGTAAACTACGAATGGATAGTACACTATGCATAGATTAATAATGATACTTATAATAATTACGTAAATGCTTTATTAATGAATATATCAAAACATAGTAATATACAGCGATGTTAGCCCAGTTTCTAATAATAAGCCATATATAATTTATTAGCGTTTCACATAAATGACTTCATTAGAACATAATGAGAGAGTTTCAAGTACATTATCATTCATGTGTTTGTTCTGTTATTGAGAAGTTTTGATTACTAAATAAACGAAAGTCACTTAAGGTGAACTGCGCTATATACATTCATTGTTGTTATTATTAACGTTACTGTTTATTTTTCATGTTGGAGATGACAATTCTCTGTTTATCATTACCATCAAATTTTATGTCCAGGCAATAAACAAATTCGATACATCGCCGCTTGATCCCAGGTATTGAGGGATTAACATTTAAATAAAATAAAACTTAATGCTGCAATCTATATACATATGTAGAACAGATCATCATGACTGAGTTGTATGCCGTACTGACGTTCTGAATGAGAAATAATGGTTTATAATACCGTGTCCGCAAGTTGACTCTTACGTTGAATGATGCTAGTTGGAAAGTACTAGGCAGTTACTACTTGTATGTTAGATTGCACTGGTTAGCTGTATTATTTTATTCAGGTAGTAGTCTGATGTGACGCGCTCTACGCGACTAGAGATAAAATCTGGTTAGACCAGATCACAGATAGCCGTCGGAATCGCTACAATGGACGCAAGCCAACGCGTGGCGAATCCTCTGCTTTACGGGCAGAATGCCATCTGCTATCAAACCTGAATTATTATAGGGGAGGTAGGGTTATTAGGGTGGCAGCCAGATTAGGTCAAAGCACGAGATAACAATGATCCCGCTACTTTTGTCAGCAGTTGTTTATTGGTAATGTACAATGTCCCACTGGCGATTTAGCTCGGGGGTTCATATTAAAGGCGAACAACAAAGAGAACATCATGCTAAAGCCGATTATATTATTGCGAATAAACAAAACTCGCAGGTTGCTATGGACATTGGATATACAATTATGAGATTAGACTCGAATTGTGTACGTGCGACTGTTTATGAAGGAAAAATAGGAATAGCGCACTCGAAATAATGGATTCCATTTTGGATTTGGTCCGGATTGTAGAAATATCATGCGATGAATGAATTTTAATTAACTAGAGGACTGTTGTTAAATCTGCTTTAAATGGAAATAACATGTATTCATCCCTTGCGAAATATAATTGAAAGCAATTTGATGAAATGTCTGATATTCTCTACCTACATCGTAGGCAGAACAATTTTATAACAGAATACAAAGTCAGAATCGCGATCCACTATGTCGCACAAGTAGTAGAAATATACATACTCGTATGTGTTTTTCTCTGTCCAGGCAACCGACAAAGAAAGTAATCAATTACAATTAAAATTTGTTTGTCTTTTCTTTGAGCGACGATTTAATGTTTAAATGAATTATTTTACCACAGGCAAATAATAAACTTAGGACGAATTAAATCTCGAATGAATTATTTTACCGCAGGAAAATGATAAACTTGGGCGCTGAATCGAATTATTTTCGGAAAGTTTCAAGTACCTAACAATAAAAGCGGAAATAAAAATCTAAGGAAAACAATTTTAATCGGATTACGAAGCGGTTTCGAAAAATTATAAACTTTATTTAATAATGAAACTGCAATAACTTTGGGTAATTTCCATTTACATAAATATTTGATAAGATTAAGATAGATTTTCTTTAATTATAAACGGGTTGATTTGAAAACTCCTCTTCAATAGTAATATTTTATTATTATTTCAGTGTAGTCTCATTGTGTTTTAAATACACAACTAGCAAGATCAAAAGATGCGCGTATTAAAAAAAATAAATTTTATTAACAAAGTTTGTGTGTTTTGCTGAATTATCTATTTAGTTTCACAGATAAAATCAATTGACACAGTAACTTGTGAACTTAAAGTTTACGTAAAACAATTAATAAAAATACCATTTTATTTTCTCTAATAATATCCAATAGTTAGGATACCTACCGTCTTAACTTCATTGGCGTAACTTATCAACCGTTGGAGGTGAGATTTTAATTACTGTCTACTGAAAACCATATTTTTTTGTTATTTGTTATATTCACACTTTTTTGCATTTGCAATGTTAGAATTCGTACCTCATAATACTTTCATACATACGTTAACTGTCTTTAATATTATTTCCTTTGAAAAATGTGTTTGTATTAATACACAATTTTGCATCTGGGTGTTATAACACCCTTAGATTATTTGTTAATCTGTTGATATACATATACACTGTTGTTTCCATATCTAAACAATCTTTTATGATTATATATATACATCAGTAATTAATAGAATCAAGAAAGGGACGCTTAGATGGTTTGTGCATGTAAAGCGAATGAACGGAGAAAGGAGTGTGAAAAGAATATATGATCCGAAAGTGAATGGAAGAAAAAGTCGGGGACGCCTGAGGAAGACATTCAAGTGAATCAAATACTTGAGTCGGGACATGTGAAGAATCAGAATAACAGAGAGTATGCATGAGACGATGTATGGATGTGAATGAAGCAAGGAGTGTGTGCCAGGACAGACTTGTATGGCGGTCCTTCCTCTCTGCCTACCTCTACGGGGAAACGGCGTGATGGTTAGTAAGTTATATATTATTTTCTCACTATTTTATTAGGTTATGTTATTCGGTACAAAGCGGCTTTGAGGTGAATAACCACGAAACTGCGCTATACAAATTCAGTTATTATTATTATTTACTGCACTCAACCCATAATACTGTATTTAAAAACAAATTAACCAAGTTTTCATTACGCACATCCTTTGCAGGTTTTTAATCAAAACCATTATAATAATATTGTTAAGCTGAACAATAGATTGTCGATTATTTCTGATGGCTATATAATGACGAGTGCCCAAATATGTTCGCTTCCCTGGTCCTCCTAAAGATTTGCTGGAATTCAGACCAAATTCTTACTAATGTCTAAATAATGACAGTTTTCATTGGGGAAGGTTTCGAGGTTGTTGTTTGAAACTACAAAATTCCTCAATACAACGCCTACCCATTGTCAAACCGACGAACACCACTATTTAGAGCTAAACATAATATAAGTATGAACATAGTTTGTGTCTAGTTTCTGACGAGTCCATACATGTATACTGTATTATTAAAACGCGGGTAGTTACTAAGTTGTATGATAATTAAACTCACATTATTCTGTCATGGAAATCTGTCTTGGGTTCTGCTTGTCATAGTTGTTTTGCCGAAATTAATTGACACGAAGATCCTTGGGAAGATTTTGTAGCTTATAGTTAGAATAAAGTAATGTTGAGCACAAATTTATAGCAAAATACGAGCTGGCTATTCCTTTAAATTATTGCAGATTAACTTGAATCTGATAAGATCACACTACCGTCGTTTGGAGTCATATTTCAGATGTGTTTTCTGTTTTAAAAAACACTTTGGTAGGTATTGATTACATCATATCTTATGAATTTTATTTATGATTAAAAAAGTTTTTTTTTAATATTGTTTTATGTAACTAGCACTAACGTGGTGGTAATCCATTATGACAAATTTACAACGACTTTATTTTTGCATCACCTTATTTTTAATTTTTATTTATAATTAACGGATAAATAAAATTTTAATATTTACATTAAAATTAAATTGGCTCACTGCAATTAATTATTATTAAATCAGAGTAGCCTTAATTAAAAGTTTCATGACGCATAAAACTTTCAAAGCGATAGAAACAATATTTCATTTAAAGTGTTGTTTAACCCGTCATCAAGTATTTATTTAAATAATGGTAACCAATCACTATACGGTTAATAATATCAGAGTCGAATCTCACCGAGGAACTAAACTATTTTTTGTAAATCGATTACTGTAAAAGTTAAATCAAAAACCCGCGGTTAGATAATGTGAAACCCTCACACATTCGTGGCGTGACTGTTAACCGCATCTACTATAAATCTCATCCATTTAACGGAGGCAAAATAGGCGGTGTCGGGCACCGAGCACCGAGCACCGGGCACCAGGCACCGGGCACCAGGTACCGGGAGGGTATAACAAGCCGAGAGGTAGAGGCAGAGGCAGAGGTAGCAGGCAGCCCATCTATCTAATCACATCTCTAGGAAGAAGAACGGGGCAGACCGGTTATCTTGCTCATCTCGGAGGTAAGTGGCTTGCCTACGTCTACGGCCAGGGCTAAGTAATGGAATACGGTGCATTCGAAAAAGATGGAAAAGGGGATTATTTTTTCTTCTCGTTGACTTTTTGATGTTCCCATAATCTAATACCCCATTTTGGGAGAATCTTGTAGACACACTCTCAACAAACGTATCAAATAAATATTATTATGCATTCCCTCATGTCATGCCGTAGCTTACTTCCAGCTACTTTGAGGTGAACTCTTTTTTGGTTGAATCGTCGTATCATATAAATATACATATGTATTTACTTTTAAAAGGCTACCATTCCTAGGTTACAAATAACTTGACAATATTTGAAAACCTTCTACTGCCGTAATTAAAAACGAAAAATGTTTATTGTGACATTATGGAGAACCATGCGAGAAGAAGTTGAACCCGCGAAACCTGGGTGGAAACCCGACGCATTTATTCACTCGACTACCAGCGGGTAAAATATTACTCAATTTAATGTCATGTCAGCAAATCAAAACCATAGAAAATATTTTTCATCCTTTGCGATGTATTTTGTGACTAAGAATTAATTTATTATGTATTATTTTCCTACGCGTTCAATTTGATTCGTCTTGTATATATAAATGAAAATGCGAAAAAGCTTCTTACACAAAATTAAAGAAACATAATACATATTTACCTGCTCACTTTTTTACGAGAAAGCTTAAAAAAATACAGAACGTGCTTCATTATTTATGAAATGACGGAATCATCGTCTGATAGACATTGGACCGTGCGTACCTTTGTATTGTATAGTCACTTACCTTGATGTTATTTGGAACGGTTTCACTTAGAGTCTAATTACTTTCTTTTCTAGGTTATTTTTTATCGTAATAATCATGGAGGAGCTTTTATGGAAATAACAATCAATCAAGCGAGGCGTGCAATCTAGAACCATTGCCCGGGCAGCAGGAAACCGACAAGGAATTAGAACCGCTGCACCCGACCGAGTATGAAGATAGTCGCGTGATAGATAGTGACAATATATTATTACGTTCTAGCCTTCTAGGTCTTAAGTGACCTTTTGCTTTTATGATCCCCGCAGCCTCACCCTTACTTGTAATTTTTCAGTATTATCCTTATGTTATGTAGACAGGGGGAGTTAGAGAAAGTAACGTCTTGCGTTTCTGCGTTGGGTTTCTAAAGATAACGTCCAATTCCTTAAAAAATGTGTAAAATAAGCCTTGTTTGGAAATGAGTGTTCAACTACAGGTGTGGTTTAAAGGGGTGTTTTGGATGGGTCTTTATTTATCTCTTGTATTTTAAAAGGCTAACGACTTCTAAATTGAATTTAAGCTACTTCTTTGATTCTGCGGTTAGATACAGATACAGTAAGTCGATGTTGTGTTCGTTGATTTATAAAGAAGCTAGAAAATTATGTTTAAAAATGTACTCGTCTGAATCAAACGAGAATAAGTTACATTCAAAATCATTTTTTTATCAAAACAAACATAACTTTTTAAATTCACTATTTACTAGCTATTCGATTTCAGTCAATCATCACCACGACGCAATATTAACAAAATTAATTTTCGATCATCTAAAGTATATTTTTGATATATCGTCGCCGAAAAAGTAAAATGGTTGAAACGCCATTTTGGGAAGTTTACACCAGAGCACTTTAAAGTTTTTTTTAACAATAAAATTCATAATTCTTCAGTACCTGGATAGATAAAAAAAATAAGTTAACTCAGGTAATTCAATGCTCACACTGCGTTACCCGAAGCGACAAAAAGTTTAAAAAGTCCCAAACTTGTGTCAAGCCTTCTCTCAAATGGTAAATATATTTTAAATGAATGAAGGGCCACAAAAACCTCGAGAATCAAACGAGAGTCAGAGCTTTCGACACAGATACAAAAACTGATTTAAACTGCATTCTTAACTAATTTTAGACCAAAGTGTCGCTAAAGCCCTTTTGCCTTTCTACGATACATCTTTAGATGAACTTGAGTCGGAAAAGTGTAATATGTAATATAATTATAGGTACCTATAGTATATACTATGACTTTTTGTTTATTATCAAATTTTCTCTTTTTATATAGTTTGCTCTCTACGAAGGTTTTAATCAAATTCATTAGCACTCAATGTTCACCTATAATATATTTTACCTTTACTTCACGTAGTTTATAGGAACGTTTATCTAAAAACTTTTGAATTTGGTAAATTTATGAACTTTTTTACGACTTGGATATACAAATAATAATGTCTCACGAATGCAAATTCAAATACGTTGTTTTATCTGTTGTTTGCAGGGGAGGGGGAGGGTGGAATACCATCTGAATAATGTTAATGTGGAATATTAATGTTTCGGGGCACGCAGCCCACTTCTTCTGGGCGTGTTGCACTACCGCTGACTACTGAGCTCATTATCCACTACTTTGTGGACGGTTATAAATGGCTAAATAGACACATCACCCCATCACGTATCATGGAGCCAGTAACTTAAATGATTAAGCATTGTGCGTTTTATAAATTACCGGGTTGGGCGTAACTGAAATACCATAAAAACACCTCAAACTAACTGAATACTTGTTAGAAAGATAACATTTTGGGTGGAATTAGTTATTTTTATGTTTAAAGTAATGTTTCCTGTATGAACAAGGGAGTTTTTGATAAACGTTGAGCTTTGCATGTCATTCCACTTTTTCAGTAAGTTTTTGATTGTACAGTCGTTAAAAAAAACGAAAATTTACCGTGTAGTATTATTAAAAAAATATTTACTCACTATCAAACAGTCAATAGGCATATACCTATGTGGGAATATTCAAACTGAATTCAATGAAAGATAAAAATTATTCCACCATATTAGTTTTTGTTTCTTTTTAAAGTAAAATTATTCCCATTTTCATATTTAAAACAAATATTATTTTTTTCGTTATACCTATACCGCGTTTCAAGGTAGTACCGCAAACATTCAGGAGATGATTATTCACTAAATTCTAAGAAAATAATCCAATTTCCATGTCAAACAGCAATAATTCTACTTTCTAAAAAAAACATATTTGACAGTTGTCGAAAACTTTTATTGTAGTTGTAGCTTTACATCAGATCGTTTATCCCAAGATCGCTAACATCTGGTGGGAGCAGTTACACGCCCATTCACATAGGCAGGTATGTGCGGTTGTATAATGTTTACTATTAAGGATCGGTTACAAGTTTCTGTACGTTAATGCAAAATATATTTGAACTTTTTTTATTTAATGTTTCGCGGCACCATGAATCACGGTCTAAAATTCATTCTGTATTATAGTGAACGCAATACATTTAATGTTATTATATAGAAGTGAGGTATTCTTGGAAAAATAATATTCAACTCAAACATTCTTACAGCCTCTGTTCAAAGCTTAGAGGTAATCCACTTTTAAACCGCATTAACTTCCAATTATATTGCCGTTATTGCTAATATGAAATAAAAAAAATGGAATTATAATTTATATTTTAAAATACACGAAGAAATTACATTGAATCTTATTATTACCGAGTACTTCGGAAGGAACGGGAAAGAAAGTATAGGAGGAAACGAAACGATAAAACAAATTAAAAATAGAATTCCTCCAAAGTTTTTGGTCAAAAACACTCGGCATGAGAGTTTATATCCAAACTACAATTAAATTTTATGAGGGGATTTCGTAACGGGATAGACACATTCGTAATTGAATATTAATTACTTTCCTCTCAATAGTACATATGATGTATTTAAAAAATATATATTACTGTTGTTATTCCGTCCATATAACGTATAAAAGTAGTTGCTATCGAAGAACGAAAATATTATTTTCCATGTCAAATGATTGTTAGCTTAAATGTTATAAATATAAAAGTATATTTAAGAAATAGTAAGTTCTATGATGTACCTTATTGTGATAGGACCCTGATGGCGTACTATCCGACTTACCCAATTCATGCGGCCTGATATGATCCATTGTACTTTTACGATAGTTATCTATTTTCCAATTTTTAATTCCATCCCCAATTTACAACGCTTGTTTTATTCCTTAGCAGTTAAATGCACATATTGCGGATTCATAGTTCTTGATAGAAATGACATCGCAAGCTTAAAACAGTTGCGTTGAGTTTTTGCAGCAGAAGTGTTTTTTTTTTATTATGTACAATACGATTCCGGATGACAAAAGCAATCGAGTTAAATAAAGTGTTTGACATAACTCCTTACAATAAGACCAATTAATTTTTCGTGTTATTTGAATACTCAATACCTAGGCGTTATTTCGTTTAATTTACATCTCGAAGAATCAGTTCATGATTTTCTATAATGTAAAAAGATCTTTCAAAGAAAGGAGTGTGAAAATAATATAAAACAGAAAAGAGAATGGAAGAAGAAGTCGGGGACGTCCGAGGAAGACATTACACGATCAAGTAAAATAATCAATTAAAAAATAATCTTAACATAATATGTCTCTCAACGAATCACCTTTAGATATACAAATTTTAACCAAATCCTGTACTGTACGACAAATTCAGAAAGTCCATTTTTTTATTTCGCTCCCATGCCCTAAACCGGAAAAAAATACATATATATTAATATGGTAACCAGGTAAGTATGTTCCTGTATATTTTCTCATTTAAACTAGGAATTAATATCTAATAATAGAAAATAAGATCTGTACAGCGCCTTTGAGGTGATTTTTCACAAAAACGGCGCTATCCAAATCATCCAAATATTATTATTATTATGATTAAGTAACTCTAATACTTGAATCGGACCATGTGAAGAGTCAGAATAACAGAAGAGTATATATGAGACGGTGTATGAATGTGAATAAAGCAAGGAGTGTTTGTTAAGACAGAGTTGTGTTGCGGTCCGTCTTCTCTGCCTACCCCTGCGGTGAAACGGCGTGATGGTAAGTTAGTTAGTTAAAAGACGAGTTATTTATAGTTAGAGTTAGTTAATAAAACTACCCCAATGTATTTGTGAATGTTATTGTAAAGCCGCAATAAAATAAAACCCAAAGTCACAGATGTTTACTATAATAATCAATAAGTGTCTATTCCGGAAACAAATAGTAAACATATATATATATATATATATATATATATATATATATATATATATATATATATATATATATGCCATAGATTTACTTAAAATTGTACCGGTCTGAAGATGCCCGTCATAAGGTGAAACCGGTAGGTCTAAAATAATAAAAAATACTGGAAATTATTAAAAATAATGATATAATTAAAATCATTAAAATGGAGTTCCACCACGAATTAACAGTTTCAAAATTAGAAATAATATCTGCCTATAATAATGCCTATCTAACCGTTTATAAGTTTATTGTTCATTGGTAAGTAGTTCGCTATAGTATTATAAGACGAACGAATTCGTTACGCGATTTATTAAAATTCTTGATTCCATTTTCGCTCGTCATCAAAGAATTCACTGCCGAGTCTATTTTCAACCGACGGCGAATGCCTAGTGAAGGAATATTTTCGGTTCGTTTGGTATTATAAAGACAATAATTGCCTAAATTACGTAATTTCGGTCGAATCGAAGCGAGAAAATTTGTCTTTATTTTTCATGACTACTACAATAAATATAATACATTTTCGACCATACAGGTCTGCTTCTGGATATGATTAGTGAGTGAATCGTTATAACGGATATTAGGTTTTACTTTGTACATACCTAGAGGCCTATTTTATTCACTTTTTATAATATTATCTCACAATAAAGTGATTCCTGGAGTTTCAAGAGTGGAACAAAATTATAAAGAAATGAAAAAATAACTTTGTATAAGACCACGGATATTATTTTATTTTTTTACGACCGACCGGTTTCGCTTAGCCTAAGCATAATCAGGGTTCACAATTAAACTAAATAAAAATACAAAGTGTGCGATTATATATACATATAGAGGGATAACAAAATATAAAATAAAATAACAGAACAATGAGAAAATAATAGAAAAACGATTAAATTATAAAAAAAAGGAACAGAGAGAAAGAGACACATAATATGAATTGAAAAAGACAAAACGTCAACAGAGAAGGTGATTAAGGAATAATGATACATTTTATGAGTTTACAGGAAATATACCTAAAATTGGACCACTATTCTCCTACGAAAAAAAAATGTAAAGCAATAAATAAGTTATTTTAAAATAGACTGCTAAGAAACAGCTGTAAAAGACACCTATGCATAAGTCTTTTCTCATAATTTTGATCAATTGACGTATGATAAATTGAGAAGTAAGGTTTTTTTCTTATGCATGATTTTTGACAGGTAAAAAACCAAGCCATCCGGCTCAGCTTATTTTGTCTTACTGCAATGATCTTAAAAACGACTTCAAGAGACTTAACTCATTGCTGTGTTTATTAAAAGAAGCGTTTTAAAACCGTTTTTATCATAATTAATGAATTCTTTTTTTTAATCTAGGGGGTGTATTTTGTCAAAAAGAGAAAAAAACAAAACATATGTTTTATCATTTTTATACCAGCCCCAAACCTTCTGTTAAATTGCATAAATATTAATAACAATTGGATAATTTGTATAGCGCCGTTATTGTGAAAAATCACCTCACCACAGCTCATTAGAACTTCGAAGTCAATTAGCAAGCAGCAAACATTACGATACCATTTAAGTTATAATACATAATAGAAATGATAAACCTACCATACGATAGTTTACCACACTGACAGTTTGTCCGTGAAGTTTAACAATATTCTGTGCATGCTCGTCATCCCTTACATAATTGCTAGATGAGTACTTGTAGATGCGAAGTTAATAAGAACCGATAGTTATTATAATATGTATCTTTGGTACCGCCTTTGATATTTGCATGTGTATTAATGTTACGGTTAAATAGAACATAATTAAGAGTAATGAGCTCATGTCAAAATATTTACGATTATTCGAATAGTTTATGGTTCCGCTATTTGAATGTTGCCAGCAATTAACAATTTAAGTCACAATTCAAGCGCCAAAACCAGAATGCTAAAACGTTATAATTTATTTAAAGTATTAGAAGAAGACATTTTTGCGCAATATTTAGAATAATATATTATAATGTATAACAGGAAAGGAATCCTTGACCTTCCCAGATGGAAATCAGGTCTTTACATATTAAATATGGCCACACAGTGAAATTTGTTTATTTGTATTTTCGTTGGTTTTACGGATTAATGAGATTGCCATACATTTGTTGGTTTTTTGTTAGTATGAAGTATTCAATGTATGAATATCAGATCAAAAGCTACCGCTTTTCATGGGATATTCGTTGCCGTCGTGGATGGATTAAAATCTGATTGTACAATATAAACCCAAACCCCACGTCATCCCTTTTCGTCGAAGTCCTAGCATTTGGGTCTGAGCATTTAGTACCAATGTTCCGTGCCCTGCCTATATCAGATACCATGTTGTACAAGACACTAGCATATTGTGCCTTCTGGAAGGGGTATGTTTTATTCTTACCCCTAACTTACCTGGGGCCTTTATGCTTTAAGCCTGTCTTCCATCAGGGGGTTCCAAAATAGAACCCATTCATGCGAGGATTGCAGCGTAAAGGGTTTGCATTAACGATCTGATCCTTTTTTCAGAGATAAGGATTAATGCCAAAGGGTTGTGACAAACTGGAGGACCAAGGGATTAGGGGCCACCATACACGGTGTTCGATAAACATGAGTAAATATCATAAATTGCCTGCGCAGTTACTACTAATCCGTACTTAATAAGGACTGTCATTAAAATGAATTTGTGAATGCAGGGTCTTATCGCTACGTAACAGATACACGTGTCTAGTATACAGCCATCTTTAAACTATGCGTCATACGTTATACATGTGAGCACACATATAAAAGAAAGGGCTTCAGACTATTAGTATAGAAAATGCATGATTGGCCCTCATAGTACGCATAATGACCATCAAATATCGACTTTTTCAGTAAATATGTAAGTTGCGAAAACAGAAAACGGTGAAATTATTTTTTTTTCACAGATTTGTCTTTGAAAGGCAAAAGGGCTGAAACGCCATTTTGGCAAGTTTCCACCAGAGCACTTTAAAGTTTTTTTTACAGTTACATTCATAAGTCTTCAGTACTTGGTTGGATTTGAAAAAAAAAGTTAATCCAGGTAATTCAATGCTCTCACTTAGTTAAGCGACAAAATTCCAAAAAAGTCCCAAGCTTGAATTGCCTGAGTCAAGCCTTCTCCTAAATGGTAAATATATTTTAGATAACTGAAGGGCCACAAAAGTCTTCAGAATCAAACGAGAGTCAGACCATTTGATGCAGAAAAAAAACTGATCAGAACTGCATATTTTACTCATTTTTTACCAAAGTGTCGCTTAAGGCCTTTTGCCTTTCCAGTGATGATGTATTTTATTTGTTATTAAGAAAACAAAATTATTATAAAATTAAAATTATAGTCATTTACTTCAATTAACATATTATTAAAGACTATTATAATAAAATTATAAAAAAATAAACACTTCCTTTTTTTAATTTTCATAATAAAACTAAAATTTTATAATATTCACCCATCACCAAGAAGAAATTTAGCCAGACAGTTAATTATTTATTTAAAAATGGCTGTTTCAGTGTATTATATAGATTTATAAGTGTAACATTTTGATTGCCCTGATGACTTTATGTAAGTAGCGAAACGAATCGGTATTGTATATTTCAAAAGTAGGTATATATCTACCTATTTCTATATTTGCTTATAAAAAGGATCAACTCTTAGTTAAAAATAAATTATTTGAATCTTTACGTTCGCAGGTCTTTTTAAAATTGGGGACATATTAACGCTTTAACAATGATATTATAAATATTTTGATCTAAAAAAATGTATTCATTTGTTGAATAAACTTAAATTATTTTGGTTGCTCGAAGGCAAAGGGTCCACCTTGTGTTAGCCTAATCAATGGTGTTGCAAGGTAGAAATAACATATTTTTAGTGATTAATGTATATTTTGGGCCTATGATAATATGTCATAGAACAACATGCGCCATGCCATAGAGCCAGAGAACTTATCCGAAGAGAATGTCACATGTCATGTCATTTTCCCGTTATGTGATGAAAAAATAGATAGTACTCGTACATACATATCCCACATATTTTTGATGAAAAATAATAATAATAATTTGATAATTTGATAATTTGTACAGCGCCGTTTTTAAGAAAATCACCTAAAGGGCGCTGTACAGATCTTAATTTCTTTAAATTATTATTTATTTCAATTAAGTACAGAGAAAATAAAAAAAGAACATATTTCAGATCACATCAGATAGACCCAGTCACTTTACTAACAAAATTATTATAATTATGATTTTTTTTTTTAATAATTTTTTTTAAACAAGAGTTTGAACTGCCTGGAGCCCGTAGAACTATGGCATCCTTAATTGGGGTATATTGTGAGGCTGAAGGAAGAGAGGAGGGGAAGGATATGGGGTTGAGGAAGGTCGAGAAGTATCTGCAATTTCAACCTGGTCACTAATAATAATAATAATATTTTCATAATTTGTATAGCGCCGTTTTTGTGAAAAATCACCTCGAGGGCGCTGTAAACACGGTTAAAGTCATTTCAAGTAATGTTTCGATTCTAAATGGTGGTCTTTCACCACGGCGATAATGACAGCATCTACCACTCTGGAAACCATGCTGTCTCCCTCCAGTACGTCTAAGAATGCGGTATTCTCTTCTAATAATGTAAGTTTAGACCTTCCATCATTCATTCGGCTGTTTTTACCATGGAAAAAATTCCGAGCTGTTCCATTTATATAAATATTGATTTTGACTGTTTTTCAAACAATTCTCCTTCTTATTTTGATTCCCTCTCATATCAGAGGTCTCGTACCATCAGGGGAATCTTCACCCTGCAGACTACAGCCCGTAACATCTCTGTGTAACTGCACTCGTACCAGTTACGTGGATTACGACGCCATGAAGTGCGGCGTCTTCATCCGTAACGTCTTCCACCAATCTTCCCCTCTGCAGTATTTTACCAAGATATTGTGTAGAACAAAATCACAATTCTTGATCATTCGATGACGAACTTATAATTTTCGTAGAAAGCAATTACTTTGTGGTTTGTCATATTTAATGAAATGAATCAATAACTTGGTAAAAGACCACAGATTTAATTTTAATTTTTGTGACCGACCGGTTTCGCTTAGCCTAAGCATCATCAGGGTACAAAATTAAACTAAACAAAAAATACTTTGTGGTTATATATACTCATACATTTAGGGAAAACACAATATAAAAAAGAGAACGGTAAGAAAACAAAATAATAACATTTAAATTATAATTGTATGTGCGGTAAAACCACGTATGACCATGTTAAAAATGTGGATATCCGGAAAGAATGCAAGGCTGGTGTAAGCGTAATGAAAAGGATCAAGAAAGGAACGCTTAGATGGTTTGGGCATGTAGAGCAAATGAACGAAGAAAGGAGTGTGAAAAGAATACACGATGCGAAAGTGAATAGAAGAAGAAGTCGGGGACACCCTAGGAAGACATGGCACGATCAAGTGAATCAAATTTGCTTCTTATGATGGCAGTAGGAGTTTTTAAATATGGTCAGGTTATTCGTAACCCGGGAATGTTTGTCTTTCTTTAAAAAATAAATAAATACTTGAGTCCGGCTATGTGAAGAGTCAGAATAACAGAAGTGTATGGTATGTATGAGACGATGTATGAATGTGAATGAAGCAAGGATTGTGTGCCAAGACAGAGTTGTATGGCGTACCGTCTTATCTGCCTATCCCTGCGGAGAAACGGCGTGATGGTTAGTTAGTTATTTTACCATCACGCTGTTTCCACCCAGAGATTGGCAGAGAGGACGGACCGCCATATAACTCTGTCTTGGCACACACTCTTTACTTCATTAACATTCATACACCGTCTCATATATACTCTTCTGTTATTCTGACTCTTCACATAGCCCGATTCAAATATTTAATTCACTTGATCGGGCCATGTCCCCAACTTCTTCTTCCATTCACTTTCCAATCGCTCTTCAAGCCCAAACCATCTAAGCGTCCCTCTCTTAATCCTATTCATTACGCATTAATTAAAATTAATTAAACAATTATTATAAGTTAAATTAAATAATAATTATAAATATAATTAAATAAAATTATAAGTTAAATTAAATAATAATTATAATGAGTTTACAGGAAATATCCCTAATATTGAAAAACTTAAATAAAATCTGTTATCATTTCACTTTCACTAAGAATCAATTAAAAAATAATATATATATATATATATATATATATATATATATATATATATATATATATATTAATTAATAATTGAAAACCAAAAATTGAAATCGTTATTTTAAGTTGATAAATGTGTCTAAGAGACCTGTCAGGTAAGTATGTTCCTGTATATTTTCTCTTAATTTTTTTTTTTTAATATCAACCAGAAAATAAATAAAACAAAATAATAAGTGAAAACAGCGCCCTTGTGCCTACACAAATCATCCAAATATTATTATTATTTATAATACTATATATAAATTTATTACCCTCTCTGTCCTGGGTATTTCAGTATTTTTCAAGAGTGAAGAATCCATTTGTTACATCGATTTTAAAAGCTTATTTGAATAAAGGCAGCGATTATTAGGATTAAAAACACCTATCTTCAAAACAAACACATACAACTTAATTTAATATCATGTTATAAGAACGCGATACGAATACCGAACACTGCCGAAGATAACTTTTCGAATCAAAGGATTAGCGGCTGTTTTAATCGCGCTACCAGATTTTTGATTCCCTCTACTAAAATTAGTTCCGTAATTCCATTTTATCACACACTGCTTTTAAAAGTTAGTGTGTATTTAGGATTTTATGGTGTTTACCATAACCGCCTAATAGACTACTGCCGCTGACATAATTGTGCCGTCATAAACGTCACAAATATCTCAAGTGGCGTCAAAGACTCCCATCCGCCGGCGCATTCTTCGAACCTATTTCGTCGGACTATATAGCTGGAGAGAATATGAAGAAATTATTCTTGTAGAAGAATATACATAGCCTGTTCAAAATAAAAGGTGAATTTTGAATTTTCGCGGGCTGTGTACATTCGATTTTTGTTATGTTGGTACCTCAGAGTAAGAATCTAATGGAGGGATAGCTAATTTGTTTTACCCAACCCATCCGAAATTGTAATAAATCACTTTTCCGAGTTTTCACATCGTACACCATGAGAGAGAAAGAGACAACAAATTTCTTGGACCGGTTCTATATACTGTCGCAATGGTCTTAAGGTGCTGGTTAACGGCGGGACTCCGCCCACATTTTTTATTATGCCACTAAACTTGATACAACTAAACGGTTTTTTAGGTTAGATGCTTTATTTTTGTTGATAAAAATACTGTGAAAAATTGGCTATACGAATACACAAAAACATTATGTCGATATGTGATATGAATGGATGTATAAATACCGTAACCTTAGTCTTAGCCACGCCGTGCGCCGAGTCATGTTAAAATCATCAAAAACAAGTCCAAAACTGACTTCACTGCCTTGGCTTGGGCTACCTCTAGTATACTCCAAGGTTGGTACATATATGTTTATCATATGTTAGCATTATCAGCCATTTTGGATTAGTGGTTTGTTTTTGACAACTGCAAAGGTTAGTCACGTTTTTGTGTGTTCTTCGATTTTTTACTTTTGAAAAAAATGGATCAAAGAATAAAATCCATGATTTGTATTTCCACAACTCCAGGGCGCTAACATAACATAACAAAAAAAACGATAATCGAATGTACACAGCCCGCGAAAATTCAAAATTCACCTTTTCTTTTGAACAGGCGTACATGGAGAGAGAGCTAAATATTTTTACCCAACCAATACGAATTTGCGATAAATCACTTTCTCCGGGTTTTTACTTCGTATACCATGAGAGATAAAGAGACAAGAAAAGTCTTCACATAATATTGCAACACTTCTTAGTATGTAAGCATGTTCTCTGTCCGCGCTAACTTCACATCATCGAGTCGTATAACTTACGTCAACGGATTTTGAGGTTATTTCCTAAATTTTTGTTGATTATAAACTTGCAGTGGTTATACAATTAAATCAAACATGATGTTGATATGTGCTATGCGTGAATTTTCAAATAATACCAAACAAAGATTATAAAACATCACTTTTCAAAAGTATTTCAACATTTGTAAATATTTTTGACCGAACTTTAGAATTTTCACATTTTTGATGATATAAAGAAATAAAATCAACAAAAAGCTTTCATCATTATTTAGGTAAACCTTCTGTTATTAGTGTTTGTGTGATATTTTGACTTTATAAATCATTATTGATATTGTTTTGTTTAATGTTTTCTAATATGTTTATTAAAAATGTCCGATTTTCATGTGGGCGGTAACTAATAGGCTGTCGAGCATCCTTTAATATATCTTTGTCTCTTTCTATCGAGTCAGTATAAAGTCAACCGACCTGACTACACTGTTTCGCAAACGAACCTCCCCATGTATATTCTCACTCTAAGAAATTATTAAAGAGTGTTTTTATTTACTCCGAATGAATAATACTTGCAGCTCGGATTTCTTTCTCAGAGCAATAATATACAGGAGGGATAGCTTTGCGAAACAGTGTAGTCAGGATTGTTGGTTTTTTCCTAACTCGGGCATGGCTAGGCTTTTTATTGACACACCTTTTTACATCTATTCATTGCAAATGTCGACATGTTTTGTTGATTTGTATAACCACTTTTTCACAGTATTGTTATCAACAAAAAGAGTTGAGTTATGTCGCATAACAAAACCTAGTAGGCGGAGTCGCCGGAGATGGAAAACATGCTTATCCCTAAAAGTGGTGCGATAGTATGTGATAAATTGTATTGTCTCTTTCTCTCTCACGGGTTACGACGTAAAAACCCGGTGTGTATTTTTGGGTGCCGACCCTTAAATTATTTGATTGATTTAGCGTTGATTTAGTTACACCGGACGAAGGCCATTAAATTAGACGATAAGCCGTGGTTATAGGGCTAGTTTTTCGCTATTCCGACCTTACACCACGCGTAACAGACTTACATCTCGTTTATAAGTAAGGGGGCACTAGTAATAATAAATATAAATAATAATAATAAATTATAATAATAAATTATAATAATAAATTTGAATTTATATAGCACCGTTTTGTGAAAAATCACCCTAAAGACGCTGTAGTATACCAGTTCGCTAAATCTTTTCAATTATGGGTTTTGAAATATTTACTGAATTGACAAATATAAGACGATTTGCCTTATTGCTTGTTCTATACTTGCTTTAAAGTAATTCGCTAATTAAAAAAATATATAAATATCTGTATACCGTAAATACGTCTCAACTGCCTGGAGCTAAAGGGACTTTAAATATTCCATTAAATTAAATTAAATCTTTATTCCAGAATGTGGGAGGCTTGTGCAATCCCACACTTCTCATAAGTATAATATTTGAAATATGTTTTGCGAAATAGGAGGGGAAGGAAAGTACATGACTATTCACATCTGGTCCCTTAACGCGGTTAAAGCCTTTTATTTTTTTAATAATTGAATTGAATTTTATTTAATATTATTCATATTAAATTCTGCTATATTTAGTGACATCTGTTTGTCATTATCAAACTGGCTAAAGCCATTTAAAACAACTTTCCGATAGGGAATGGTGGTGTTTCACCAGGGCGTTACTAAGAGTCTAAGAGTATCTACCGCTCTAATGTCTAAGAAAAAATAAAGGAACTCAGGAGAGGCATATCTTTAAAATCATTAGAGGAATTTCAACATAATCTGTTTCTCGACGAATCACCTTTAGATATGCAAATTTGAACCAATGTATTGTACCACAAATTCAGCAAGTCCATTTTTAAATTTGCTCTCATGTCCTAAAATCGAAACAAAATAAAAATAATAATCAATAAAAAAATGAAAATTATAATTTTAAGTAAATAAAGTGATTGTGTTAATCTGAAGGGACCGAATAAGGTAAATATGTTCTTGTATATTTTATTTCTACTTAATTTAAATAAATATTAATATAAATATCTGTACAGCCCCCTTGAGGTGATTTTTCACAAATTCTCGCTGTACAAATTATCCAAAAAACATTATTGTTATTATTAGGCCGGATAGTAACCATTGGTATTACGATACATTTCAACACTCATTAAAGATTATCGCCTTAGCAGTGATGATAAAAATGCATGTTAATTGTATACTTCGTTTTTTTTTTTAATTGAAAGTATTTCACTGTCTCAATCATCAGTATGGTAGTGGCTTAAATACCGGAATATGTATTTATGTAAGCCGGACCTCTTTTCTTTTTAAATCATTGGCTCTTTTAAGTTCAGTTTGGGATTGTCTGAGGCTCGATATATTTCTAACGAGGCAATCATTCTCGTTTCGATCTCCGCCGACCTCTCGGCCGGTGTTTATTCTCCCCGTAAGTGGTTAAGCAAAGTAAGACGAAATAACAGAGTAAGCCACAAATGGCCCGAGTCTGGATGGCCGATGAGGATGGTAGATTCTTCGGTCAGGTAGACAAATTATAAGGCCCGCAGCAACACTTGGACTGGTACGTGGTAACTGCCGCATACATAATGCTCCTACGTCCTACATCTATATGTGTGTGTGTACTTATGTGGACTACAGACTGTGCTGGTGCTGAAAAAGCTGCGGAAGATGTGAAGGCTAATTATCAGCACTCTCGCGCACTTTAATTTGGTAAAAAAGAGGAAAACAAGCACACTTTCTCCGTGTAATATCTTAGCTGCAAAGTAAGTCATGATTTTTTGTATAATTTTTAGTCGATGAACATAAAAAAAAATACACAACGAGCGGAATACAGTTGCTTTACTGCACTTCCTTTCAACGTGTTAGAGTTTTTGTTTAGCGGAATGATTTTGGGTATTTAATAATGATCATAATACTCTTTCTTATGATGCAATTTGGTAAAATATTATCTTAACGTCATTGTATAAAGCAAGATAAAACTTAATACTTTTGTTTCAATACTTACCTTAAAAGATCTTACCTGTGAAAGGTTTCGGATGTGTGGGATGATTCGTGATGACTGGTTTGTGGCTGAGTGGACAAACGCGTCAGATTCCCATCCGGCGTCGTGGGTTCAATTCCTCTGCTGGCTAAGTCCTGCATCATTGCAAGGGCAATATCTTCCGCTTACTATGGTGGCAGTAGGAACTATTTTTTAAATCACATGGTAATCGTAACCTGGAAAGGTTTATCTTAAAAAAAAAAAAAAGACTGAAAAAATAAAATGACGTAGATTTTAAAATTTGTACAATTGTGCCAAAATATTATAATGTCATTTTATAGAATTTTGGTATACCTGCTAAAAGATAGACATGAAGAAAATTAATTTCAGGTTTACATATATTTAAAAAAAATAATGAATATTCTCTTATTTTGGAGTACTTTCATTGCTATTTGGATGCGGCGATCAAACATCTTAAACATTTCCATGTCCCATCAATTTCTTGATGCTGAACTTTTACAAGTCCTTTATCGAAGGATCATTTCAAGCATGCTGGATTCTAACTAATACGTGAAAGGTATGGAAGAGTTCAAATAAAAAATGCTGCTTGAAAAAGCACCTATCCACTTGACTTTTAGATATCGAATGTGCCGTAAAAAGTAAAGTCATGTCAAGACAACAGTTATGATTTTGGTAGGATGTTTTCATCAATGTACTGAATCCCGTACATTCTACATCCACAAGGTTTGTGTAAATCGCCACATAAAGCAACTATATACGCATACATCGTGTGTTTGTACGTAGCTACGTAGCTCGCTTCACACCGGTAAAACATTGCGCGAAATTGTGACCATTATTGGCCGAAGGCTGGTCGTAATTACCTTCGGATTAATGTCTAATCTAATTTGTTTGGGCTGCACAATATTTATGCGTTAGGTAAAGGTAAACTACACCTAGGTGCGTTACTCGCATACAGTTACCTCAGCCTTTTAAACTAAGAGTAAACTGCTCTGTTTAACAGGAAGTTTAAGTAACCTGTTGATGAAACCCTGAGATAATTTAATAGTCATTTTATAGTAAGTGTGTATCAAACATAAGTTTATTGCCCTTTTAGAGTTTTACATAAATATGTATGAAAAATAGTTTATTTTTAATTTCGTCTTCTATTATAAGGTATGACTTTGTAAACACTTTTGTTTTTTTTTTTTATTAATTCACTGTTATTTTAATATTAATAATAATAATATTTTTTTATTAAATTTCTTATACATGACAAACTTTTTGAATTTAATGCATATAAGAAATAAGTTAATTTTTTTACAAAATAAATACAAATTATAGTACCATAAAATAATAAATAAAAAAATAAAATTTCAGGCAGTGGTGATGATCAGGTCAATGAGGAGAAACTCTTTCAAGAATCAATAGGATTTCACTTCTGAATCTCTCCTCACTGACATGAAATAAGTCGATATCGGAAGAGATTTTCTTCAGGAGCAAAATACTTCTCCCCACCGGCAGAACCATTGGCAGGTTGGTCCTACAGGCAGGAAGATAGAATAATATATGAAGACGCTGTCTTAGATAGTCATCAGGAACATAGAGACTTACGCGCTCCAAAATAGCAGGGTTTACAATATAGCCCCGCAGCAGTCTGAAGAAGTGAGTGGCGGCATACCCCTCTCTCCTGAGCTGTAAGGAGTGAAGTCCGAGCGTGCCCAGGAGAAAGTTCGTTGGGTAGAGCCACGGGTAGTGGCCGTACTCCCTCATGTATAAAAATCTCAGGAACTTTTTCTGGACCCTCTCCAAGATGAGGGAGTACCCCACCTCATGAGGATTCGTGGTTAGATTACACAAAATAATATAAAATGTATATAAAATTCATACAAAATAACATATAATATATTTGTGGTACGTTCCATAGTCGCAGACACTGTAAGTATCTCCCTGGTTAAATACCACCATTCAGAATCAAACGTTGTTTGGTGACCAGATCTGAAAATCCCAACTCCTTCCCCTTATCACTACCTTCAGCCTCACACATACCCCAATTAGGGATGCCATAGTCTTACTGGCTACAGACGGTTGGGAGCAGTTGAGACTCTTGTACGGTATTAACTATAATAAAAAAGCCTATTTTTATTACGTTTTGTTTATTTTTGTATCGTATATTAATACGACAAAGAAAGTCAATAGGGCTGACGTATAAAGCCTGATTCACACCAACGTCCGGTTCCGCTCAGTGCCGATATTGTTCCGCAAGAAAACTTATTGATATGGTATGAATATCAATTAAGGAGAATGTGCCAAAACAAATTTGTGTGGCAGTATATCCTTCTGCCCACCCTTGTGATATTTAACTACTTATTTAGTTAAATAATTATTTTGAAGTGTAAAAATACTTACAACGCAGATTTTTTTTTTTTTAAACCATTTTTTTATCACTAAATAATATTTTTAATAATTAATAATTAATTAACGGCACTGAGCGGAACCGGACGTTGGTGTGATTCAGGCTTAATACGTCAGTCCCATAGACGTTAATTTCATATATCTATTTTGCTAGGCGAAAATAGTTTTTTAAACCCTTTGTACTGAAGGTTCAAGTCTGCTCCAATCACGACATTCCCCAAGGGTTTTTGGAAAACTCAATGGCATACCTTAGGCGTGAACAATGAGCACCACGATGTGAACTCAACTACGAGTACTTCGTCTACCAAGGTTTTCTCTCCCTTGGAAGACGTGGACTTCACTAAGCCGCATACGGTGCAGTCACATGGGGTGTACTAACAAACTAACTAACCACCATGCCGTTTTCCGCAGGGGTAGGCAGAGAGGACGGAGGAGGACATCGCCTCATACATAATCTTCTGTTATTCTGACTCTTCACATGAGCCGATTTGATTTACTTGATTGTGCCATGTCTTCCTCGGGCGTCCTCGACTTCTTCTTCCATTCACTTTCATATCAAGCATTATTTTCACACTCTTTTCTTCGTTCATTCGCTCTACATGCCCAAACCATATTTGGGTCCCTTTCTTGATCCTATTCATTACGCTTATCAGCCTTACATTCTTTTCGGATATCCATATTTTTAATACGGTCATACATGCTTTTCAACTCAATTCAATTTCTTTATTCATTTTAATAACATTACAAAATAAAATTTTAATGCGTTATTAACGATATGTAGAAAAATACATATAGAGTGTACAAAAAACAGAGTACAATGCATACAATATAAGACAAGATTTATAACCAAAAAATATAGATAAATAGTAAATACAAGTTAAGCAAGCAGCAATAAAACTTGCTGTTCAAAGACAGTTTGGCTGACGCAAAAATATCGATATCAGAAGCGATTCGATTCAACAGCAAGAGTGCTCTCCATTCATACGTTTTACCGCACATACGTCTCGGGGATCTCACTTCCACAGCATTCAGTCTACTTTCATCTTTCCCCTGCCAGTCCCACTGCCATGGTTGCACGAATTGGGTCTCGACTCTGAATTGTGTGAATGTGGACAAATACAAACCAAAGGACACACTGTTGGAGAGTGAGAAGAATCCTCACCAGCTTCCCGATGGCACATCTGTGTTGAACCAACTGACTCCCGATGCCGATGACTACCCGATGACCTCCGCATCCCACTCTGACTTTCACCAACTCTCCTTCACCTTACGATTCGAAGAAGGTAAAAGGAAAACAATTTATGTGCGCAAATAATTTTATTTAATCAATATGTTTCATGACACATTTAATTCATACAAAATAATTTGTAGTATAGGTATTTGCGACACGTTCCAGAGCGGTAGGTACTCATAGTATCGCCCTGGTGAAAGACCACCACTCAGAATCGAAACGTTGCTTGAAACGGCTTTAGCCGTGTTTGGTGACAGGTACTTCACAACCCTCCTTTTCCCCATCTCATTCCCCTCCCTACTACTTTTAGTCTCACAATATACCTTAATTGGACGTAATTATGCAGAAAGCATCCGAACCACAATTTGCCAAAATCGAGTTTTATATGTTTTCCTATAGATAAATACGAGATGTATTTTATCTGCTGAAAACATCGAAGCTCCAAATACAATAGATTTTTGGTAATTATTTTTTTTATTAACGCGCATTGCAGATATTTTACTTAGGTATATTGAAGTTTAAAAACATTATTAAATGTAATATAACGCAAAAAAACATTTTTTTTAATAAACACATTGATAGTTTATAAATTACCTATTTATAATAATGCTCATAAAGAAGAAAAAAAACACTGAAATTCACTTTACAAATGCCGATTACGCATATTAATGCTGCTTTTTTACCGTCAAATTTTCAAAGCCCTTTTCTCGGTTTCATCTTTTTGGGGTTGGGTCTAATTGAGGATGCCTAAGTCATACTGGCTCTAGACGGTTGGGAGCAGTTGGGACTCTTCTGCGGTATTCACTATAAAAAAATAAACTAAAAACCGTTTCGTTTTGTAAACAAGCTGATAGTATTAATACCGTAAGCCGTCTTCTGCCACGTTCGATGGAAAATTTGCTCATACATACAAAAGTTTGAAATTTTCTTCCGATCACAGTCATTCACGATTTACTGACTATGTTCCTTTTGATGTGCGTGTCGTGACTAAACCACGCGGGAGCGGGTTTTTGTCTGCTAGTTTCCTACAATTATGTTTGTAAAACATTCTTTAAAGTGGGTTTAAAGAATTACTTTTACACTACCAAAGTTATAAATATATATTTTTAATAAAGATTATGTCTTTTAAATCTCTTTTAAGCGAGTGTTTAAAACGCTGTAATGTTTTTATCGTATAACTAATTGCTACTAAGAAGCATTTTTTTACGGCGAAATTTAAACCATTTAAACAAAGACTCCTCGTTTTCGACTCATTTGTATGCAAAACACATTTGCATTTTACGTTCGGAGATACCGCCGCTCTGAACATCTTTCGCCGAAGAAACTGTTACCGCACCATTGATATGTGAAACCCTAGATTGGGACTCGCGCCACAGATTTCACCAGACAACTAAACTAACTAACTAACCATCACGCCGTTTCCCCGCAGGGGTAGGCAGAGAGGACGGACAGCCATATAATTCTGTCTTGGCACACACTCCTTGCTTCGTTTACATTCATACACCGTCTCATACATACTATTCTGTTATTCTAACTCTTCACACGACCCGACGCAAGTTATTGATTTACTTGATCGTGCCATGTCTTTCTCGGGCGTCCTCGAATTCTTATTCACTTTCGCATCATATATTCTTTTCGCACTCCTTTCTTCGTTCATTCGCTCTACATGCCCAAACCAACTAAGCGTCCTTTTCTTGATCCTATTCATTACCAAACAACGGGTAGACTAATAAGAAATTAGATTTTTTTAAGTTTACCCTATTTTTTATTTATCATATTAATGGTTTGAATCTTCGATTGCTAAAATAAAAATATAAACCTTTGTAGGTTTTTTTTTACAGTAAATACCGCACAAGAGTCCCAATTGCTCCCAACCGTCTGGAGCCAGTGAGACTATGGCATCCCTAATCGGGTATTTTGGGAGGCTGAAGGTAGTGGGGAGGGGAAGGAGATGGGGAAGAGGAAGATGAAGGTTGGGAGGTACCTGGCTATTCTGACCTGCAATTTATATTTATTCTATTTTCAAGCAATTATCTCAGCTTAGACAATACGTGATGTTGCATAATTGGATCATGATTGCTCTACAAGCGGTAGATTCAGGTTCATGTCCATGTGGATTTTTGATTATTTTTTCGTTGTAACTTACTATTTTATATAATAATATAATGTAATATTACCTCATTTTTAATTTCTGCCTCATTCCTGAGGATCGCAAGTCCCACTCCAATCGTCCTTCACTGCAGAGCCGCAGACACCGAAGTTTTGGCGGCCTGTGAAACATCTTTAATTCATATGACAAATATATTTTTTCAGCAATTAAAAACTCTCGAACTGTGAACTCTGGTGGATTTTTTGTCTGAAATTTGTAAGCTAACCATATGATTTTCAGCTGGCAAAGCTATTTCATGTAACTAACCAACTTACCATCACGCCGTTTCCACGCAGGGGTAGGCAGAGAGGACGGACCGCCATTCAACTCTCTCTTGGCAAACACTCCTTGCTTCATTCACATTCATACAACGTCTCATAAATACTCTTTTATTATTCTAACTCTTCAAATAGGCCATTTGATGCAAGTTATTGATTAACTTGGTCGTGCCATGTCTTCCTCGGGCATCCCCGACTTCTTCCATTCATTTTTGCGTCATATATTCTTTACACACTTCGTTCATTCGCTCTACATGCTCAAACTGTCTAAGCGCTCCTTTCTTATTCTATTCATTACGCTTACATCAGCCTTACATTATTTCCGGATATCTACATTTATCCAAAAAATTGCAAAAAGGGAGTAGTATACACGAACAAGTGAAACGAAAGAGATTCTAGAGGCTCATTATGAAATAAAACGTTGGGCTGATTGTTAACTGCACTTTAAAAACTTTGTCAATATTTTTGGTCTTCTCGTGTAGGTTAGGTTAGGTGAGGTTATATGGATTTTTAGTATCTTCTATGGGTACCTTGCTTGTTACGCACAAGGTGTCTCCTAATTCTTGATTATTTCATGATCTTATTGTACTGCATTGTCATTACTTTCGTTAATGTTTTTTAGTTTTAGTTTTTTGTAGCTCGGAGGTATTTTATCATAGTCTGCGCATTTTTTTAATAATCTTCCCCTTTTTGCTGCTAAATCCGCCTGGTTAGGTTAGGTTAGGTTAGGTTAGGTTAGGTTAGGTTAGGTTAGGTTAGGTTAGGTTAGGTTAGGTTAGGTTAGGTTAGGTTAGGTTAGGTTAGGTTAGGTTAGGTTAGGTTAGGTTAGGTTAGGTTAGGTTAGGTTAGGTTAGGTTAGGTTAGGTTAGGTTAGGTTAGGTTAGGTTAGGTTAGGTTGGCGACATAATAATGAAATAAATATGAATTTAACCCCTTTCTCTCAAACAAATCTATAATCTAATGACGTCGTGTAAAATATAATAAAAATATTTTTTTTTTAAAGTATTCTTGCGCGGTTATGTTCGGTGTTTGACACATAACTCGTTAAATTAAATAAGTGTTTTAGTATTTGAAAGAGAGAGTACGAGAACAGCGTGTAACCATACGAACTATATTGGTTATATATGTGAATGATAAATACTTGGAGCAAGTGGATGAGTTTGGGTATGTAGGAATTATGCTTAAGAGAGACGAAAAAGCCGATAAGGAAGAAAGAAGGACGAATGTAGAAAACGCCATTAATGGAGGACTGAACGCTGTTGGCGCAAATAAAAAAAAATGTCCAAAAAAGCCAAGATAGCAGTCGATATTGGAGTGCTTATACCAACCCTGATGTATGGCAGTGAGGCATGGAACTGGCAGAGGAAGGATGTAAGTATACTGAATGTTGTGGAAATGAGATCCCTTAGGCGTATGTGCGGTAAAACCATGTATGTGTTAAAAATGAGAATATTTGTAAATAATGCAGGGCTGATATAAGCGTCATGAATATGATCAAGAAAGGGACGCTTAGATGGTTTGGGCATGTGAAGAGTATGTATGAGACGACATATGGATGTGAATGAAGCAAGGTGTGTGTTCCAAGACAGAGTTGTATGGCGGTACGTCCTCTCTGCCTACCCCTGCGGAGAAAGGGCGTGATGGTTAGGTAGTTAAGTTCACATAATAAAAAATAAAAATATCAAATGGAAATGAGCAGTTCAATATCACGTAAACCGGAAAAAAGGGTTTAACCAGGTAGGAACTACAATTATTTATTTATTTATTTTTAATTGAGAAGGGATCATATTGAGGAGACACAGTAATCAAATATTCTAAATCGAAATCATGTGCTCGTTTAGAAAACATTACAGAGCTATACTGCCGAAAGATAATATAGGTCAAACGGAGATATTGGACTTTGAAAGCTTTTTAGAGGTTTTTGTTGTGGTTTGAGTTGAGTGTAAGTGTCATAGTGCACAGTTATTTAGAACTTTGAACAGTATGTAGATAACATAATAATATGTACTTTTTATTCCAACAGATATGCAGGGGTAGTGCAATGCAATGCAATACATTCCAAATTAAACAATTAATAAATAAATCATTCAATCAATGCAACAAAAAAAACAAACTTTTATAAAAAACTCGTTTATGGAGAATATTTTATTGTCTTCAGTCTCCAGAGAGCCATCATGGATGACTTCATTCTGGCAGCCATGGCGGTAATTATGGTATTTTTGGATTGGTGTAGTATTTGCCATAAGCTTGGGTATTATTATTATTATTCACACTTTTAAATTAAAATACTCGTACATACGAAATTTGTTTATATATCCATTTATGTAGTGAATATACATCGTCTCATACAGATGATGTATTAATGGATTGAAACAAGGAGTGTGTGCCAAGATAGAGTTGTATGACGGTTTCTCCTCTCTGTCTATCCCTGCGGGGAAACGGCGTGATGGTTAGTTAGTGAACATGCAAAACTTTTTAGTTTATTATCCCAGTTTGTCATATGTTGTCTTGCAGAAATTGTGCGATACAATATGTTCTTAGAAAAAAAGGTTTTTTTTCCTACTACGTAATACAAGTTATGCTAACTTCAACAAAAAGAAACCGCCTTTTCAACGACATTTACACTGCGTTTAATCCTCAGACTGCCATGCGCAAGCATACGTGATTCGGAATTCCGAGCCACGACTGCCACGCGCAAGCATATGTGATTTCAAATTCATCTTACGATATTTTCCCTCACACCATACAGATGGCGCAAAACTCAAGCTTCAAAAATATGTTGAACCTTTATCTAGCGACATCTCTCAAAAGATAAGTCAAATTATTTTGTTTATGTTATAAAAGATCTTCTTAAAGTGAAGAGGACAATATTTCCCCGCTCAGTTGTTTGAAATTCCCGCGCGCGTCCAGCCGTGTTAGTGTGTCACGTGGTATCTTTCGGCTCGCGTATGTACGGAATATGCAACGAATCTTCGTTCGAACGTTATTATCTTATTTTTTGCTATATAACTATTAATATTTCAAAGGTGAATATATTCTTTGAATTAACGTAACTTAGTATTAGTTTAATTAAAATAATAACATTGTTTATCCGCGTTCCAATGCAAAAAAAAAAAATAATTATATCCGACTTTTATTAGATTTTTTGCACTTAAAAACTAAATAATGTGATCATTTTTCGTTCTTCCCAACACTTTTTATATACGCCCTTATCATGGCTCGACGCAACTTATGTGAAGAAGAAATAAGAGAATATTTTCTCGATATTGACTCCGACTGGGAATTTAGTGAAAATGAGTGCGATTCGGCCAGTGAAGTTGGCAGTATAAATGAAGGAGTACACCGTGAAGAACAAGTTGTTGATATTTTGGAATCTAATGAGGAACTATTGAACGAACCCAGCACGTCCAATCAGACTGATTGTGACATGAATACATGGACATCAGATCATTTTGTTCCGATTATTCACGATTTCGATGATTTCCCTTCTGGAGTAAACTCTTCACCTCTTTTATCGGAAAATTCGGAGGAAGTAAATTTTTTTGAGCATTTTTTAAATATAAGTATTATGTCTGAAATTGTTTCACAGACAAACAAATATTACGCCGCGACAATACAAAAAAAAGTTATCACTGAACAATCACGGCTTCGTAAGTGGGTCGACACCTCAATAAGTGAGATGTATTTGTTTTTTGCAATCACAATGCTGATGACGAGAAACAAGCATCATTCTATAGAAGAACATTGGTCGACAGATCCTCTTCTTACGAGCGCAATTTTTGGAAAAACGATGCCCAGGAATCGATATCAACTAATATTGAGCATGTTACATATTTCAGACCCCGATACACAAATTCCTGGTGACAAATTACACAAAAATACAATTGCTAGTGAAACCAACTCGCAAGATTTTCAAAGAATCTTTTACTCCATTTGAAAATCTAAAGGACGATTAAATTTTAAGCAATTCATTCCCTCTAAACTTCACCGATTTGGGGATCAAAATGTTTGTCTTATGCGATGTACTCACGGGATATATTTTATATTTTATTGTTTATTGCGGTGATGGAACAGATGTTACTGACGAGCAATGCATAGGGGGCTTCGGGAGCTGTTGTGACAACTCTGCTCAGAGATTACCTGGGCAAGGGCCATAAACTTTATGTAGATAACTGGTATACCAGTCCTACGTTATTCAAATACCTCCATGAAAAAACTAATGCTTGTGGAACGGTGCGAAAAATAGGAAGTACATGCCGAAATTTGACAAGCTTAAGAAGGGGGAAATGGTGGCCAAGAACTGCGGGCCATTGATGGCTCTAAAATGGCACGACAAAAAAGGGAAATATACATGCTCAGCTCTTTACACGGTGAGACTATTTCCCCAACGGGAAAAACTAACTTTAGGACTGGGCAAACAATATACAAGCCTGATTGCGTTCAAGATTACAATAAACACATGGGTTTGGTGGATAAGGCCGACATGATGTTGACTGGAGTAAGTTGTTTGCGAAAATCCATCAAATGGTACAAAAAACTTTTTTTTCAAATAATTGATCTATATTTATTAAATTCATTTATTGTATACAACAGTATAAAAAGATCAGGTAAGAGCTTCCCCGATTATCAATTGTGTGTGATAAGACAGTTGATTGCAAAACATCACACGAAATCTCAAGCCGACCCGTCTCCTCATTCGTCACATCATGATACACCATTACGTCTTGTTTCAAAAGAAATATCAAACCATATGCCTGAGCCAATACCTGCAACATTCAAAATATTCAAGCCATACAGAGCCTGCCATGTTTGCTCAAATACAAAACTAAAGCCGGTTTGCAGGCAAATGACTCGATATATGTGTTCCAAATGTAATGTGGCATTGTGTATTCATCCGTGTTTTAAAGTCTACCATTCAAAAAAAAAACTATTAATATGTTAATAAACTGTAAATAAATAGTGTAATAAATAATCAACTTTATAAACAAAAATATTGTGAGTGTATCGTGAGAAATAGTGAGCCGTTGCAGAGGCCTAACATCACTGACGTGAGTAATGAATTGACTGTAGTTAGTTTGTATGTATTAGTGAGATAGACAATGGCGACGCGCCGGAGTTTGTTTATATTTCAATGATAACTGATTCGTTTAAATAATGCATCACTTCATCAAGATATGATATTTAGAGTTTTTAGTTGTGTAACATAAACACGTATAATTGTTTTGGCATTAAATCATACCCTCTAAGTGCTAAGAATAATAAATAAACAGACAAAATAAAAAACGCTAAAATATCTCGGCGTGAGACTCTCAGTACGGTGTTTACATTCTGGCGGCATAAGGGTTAAGAAATTCCTGATAATTAAGGTTATTACACTGAAACACGTGGCACTGGGTATTATGGTACAGCGACGCACGCAATCCCGAAACATTTCTAAAAATCTATACTAAACCAACGTAATCCTACATGAAGTGTGTTTTGTTTCAAACTATTTGGAGTAGGTACAGCATCCTGCGTTCCTCAACGTTTTAATCCACTCGATTTCCTTTTCCGCCAGCGCTAGACTTATTACAGACATAAGGAGGAATGGACCGGGAAGGTAAAACGCCTTAAGCAATCAATTACCAACGATATCTCTTAATCTTTCGTAACACGATACATTTGTCGTAGAGAATATTAATCGTAAAATATTATCGATGTCATAATTCACCTCATACTGAGTTCATGTAGGAGCTCGTTTTTTTTAAATGTAAAAATATAAATTATTTAAAACATAAATACGTATTGTGTAGATAGATTTGATTTTCATCCATTTAGCGAAACCTTGACGGCATTCAAAAATGGTAGGTATTTATGAAATTTTGTCTCGAATCGTATATTTTAAGCCCCTCGCAATTTTCTATTAAAGTTTTACAAATTTCGTTAAAAAAAATGTATATACTTAGAGTATACTAGAGATAGCCCAAGCCAAGGCAGTGAAGTCACTTTTGGACTTGTTTTTGATGATTTTAACATGACTCGGCGCAAATGGGCGTGGCTAAGACTAGGGCTACGGTATTTATACATCCATTCATATCACATATCGACATAATGTTTTTGTGTATTCGTATAGCAACTTTTTCACAGTATTTTTATCAACAAAAATATAGCATCTAACCTAAAAAACCGTTTAGTTGTGTCAAGTTTAGTGGCAAAATAAAAAATGTGGGCGGAGTCCTGCCGTTAACCAGCGAAGATAGCCAGCTTAAGGTCATTGCGACAGTATATAGAAGCTGTCCAAGAAATTTGTTGTCTCTTTCTTTCTCATGGTGTACGATGTAAAAACTCGGAAAAAGTGATTTATTACAATTTCGGATGTGTTGGGTAAAACAAATTAGCTATCCCTCCATATATTGTTACTTCAAGTGTACATATATATATCTTTTGGTCAAAGGTGCTATTCCACATATTTTGCAAGAAAATTTAGGCCTTAGTCATAACATAACGGTCATGCTGTTATGCTTGACACCTTACCATAATTTGATCAAATCCTGAAATGAGCAGAAAGTCGGTAGTCAACGGAAATGCTTATTTGAAGTGGCAACGGAAAAAAATCATAATGGCGCCAATCATCGATTTGCGATACTGTAAAAAGGGACAGTGGTTCAAACCACTAGGCCTAAGTTTGCCTACGAAAAAATGTGGAATAACGCATTTGAGCAAACACAGTCGAAATGTATATATTTTTAAATAGTTACGTATTTTAACTAACGATATTTTCCTTTGTAGATATTGTTTACAATTGACTCAACGTTCTAGGCTTTTTTCTAACCCTTAAACAAATCCAGTGGTCTGGATGTGAAGAAGTCACCGACCCAATTTTGAAAAATAATGTAATTATTAAAAGAGATACTTTGAATATTATTGTCTATAGAGTGTTAAATATGAAAATCGAAATTGAGTTTTTAAATTTCCGCTTTTGTAATGTTAGCAAATCACTGGCGTTTTCTCAGTAAACGGCACAGATTGTAGTGTTCTGCAATGCTTTAGCTCCTAGGCTACTCAAACTAGCAGATAGTCGAAATAAGTTTTTTTCCACTTAACACCTTATTTTATTTTACCAACAATCGACGCAAATTTTATTTTCAAAGTGATCAAGTAAGACGTAATCTAATAAAAAAAATATCTTTAAAATTAATTTGAGTATATTTAATCTTTTCAGCGCTCTGTTGCTTTCGTATCCAAAAACGCTACGAACTTAAGCATTTAGCCATTGTTATCGAATTAAAAATAATACAACTCCAAGGTATACTAATTTTATTTACGAGTACGTACGAGTGAAAGCTTTTATAAGTTGGAACTATTGTTAGTTGTAGAAATAAAATTTTGTAAAGAACCTTTTCAAATCCCCTACTAACTAACCATCACGCCGTTTCTCCGCAAGGGTAAGCAGAAAAGACGGACCACCATACAACTCTGTCTTGACACACACTCCTTGATTCGTTCACATTTACACATCGTCTCATACATACTCCACTGTTATTCTGACTCTTCACGTGGCCCGATTCAAGTATTTGATTCACTTGACCGTGCCATGTCTTCCTCGGGCGTCCCCGACTTCTTCTTCCATTTAATTTCGCGTTGTATATTCTTTTCACACTCCTTTTGTTCTACATTTTTAAACCATCCATGTGTCTCTATCTTTATCCTATTCATTACGCTAACATCAGCCTCACATTCTTTCCAGATATCCACATTTTGTATCTACCTAATAAAGTACCTACATGTATTTTACACCTACCTTTAATGTATTTTAGCAGACATTATAATATTTTTGAAAGAGGTGGATTGAACTAACTAATATTTCAACTTAAGTCAAGTTACATACCGTATTTTTTAATGGGTAAATAGTACCTATATTAATCATTTTCATTTACGGATTTTTCTATTTCCTGTCCAATGTGCGTATTTTCTAATAAACATGCGCATAAATGAAAGTCCGAGTAGCAAACTTTCTTGTATTTTCTGATGTGAATCCACGTGTATTTGAAAATATGAAATATTCAGGAGTTGCGATTCATAATATCCTGAAAGGGCAAGAGTTATTATAAAAACGCGGACCACATTTCAAGGAACCTTATCGCGGGACACTGTTTTTGCTGATATAATATATTTCGGGCTGGCAACATGTCGCAGTTTATTTAAAGGTTAAAAAGGAATGTAAAAGCGAACAGGGGTTAGGAATTTCCTAAGAATGGATAAGGGCAAATTTATTGGCTGCACACATGACAGGGGGAGGACGGAAAACAACCCTAAAGAAACACACGCTTCCACAGACTAAGGTAAATAACATTCAATTTCATTACAAAAAAATTGTGTGACGATAGTTTATGTTCATTTTATGACTACAGTATTATTATTGTTTACATTTAATAATAATATTTGGATAATTTGTATTGTACCGTTTTTGTGAAAAAATCGCCTCAAGAGCGCTGTACAAATCTTAAATTCTACTTAATATTAATTCTTAGTTTATATAAATATACAGCAACATACTTACCTGGCAGGTCACTTCTGGCAGGACACAATCACCATATCATAATAACATAAAATTTTGCTGATTCTTACATAAATTTTTATTTTTTATTATTGCCGATATCACTGCCACTCTGGAGCGTGCCGCAAATATCCAATACATTATTTTATATGAATTAAATATGTTATGTCACATATTACTTAAATAAAAGTTTTTTGCGCATGCCAAAAAAACTTTTTAATGCCATAACCTAAACACCGCAAAATAAAAAAAAATGGGATATAAACTAAATTATAAATAACATTTTTAAAATAAACAAATTAACCATCAGGCCATTCGCCAGTTGGCAAATAGGTGACAATAAAAGTGCATCACAGCTCATAGCACACACATCTTGCTTCATCTACATTCATTTACTGTCTGATATACAATAAAAAATAAAACTGTTTTCCTATAATCAAACAAGTGTAACACGGGATGTATCCTGACTTGTCAAGAAAAAAAAAGAGTTATTTTAGTCCACTCATTTCAAATATAGAATAATGTCTGCTAAAATACATTATAGGTTGGTACTTAATTAGGTAGGTACATGCCCAAACCATCTAAGTATTTCTATTCATTACACTTACATCAACCTTGCGCAATCTTTCCGAATATTCAAATTTTTCACATGGTCATACATGGTTTTACCGCACATAGGTCATTGTTATTAAATTATCAGTATAGGTTATTTGCAACATGGAAATTTTTAATAATAATTTTAATACTATGGTAAAGCTTACAGTAAAACTATCTTAATACCTAAGGATGTACCTAAAATTAATTAATTTATATTTACATATTAGTTATTTGATTTAGTTTGTCTTTTTTTATTAGTAGTCTTCAACGCCGCGGCAAGACTTATCACCGACGTATCAAAATATTCTCATATCTCAGAGCACCTCGAAAATCTTCACTGGCTTAAATGTCCCGAAAGAATCCAGTTGAGGCTTTGCTGGATAGTATTCAAATCAATTAACGGAATGGCTCCGGCTTATTTATCGGAATTATGTATTCCTGAAGATTCCAATTCGCGATAGTCAACCCTTAGGTTGACAATGTCATCGGTTTTCGGAAAGTTGAAGGAACCAAAGCGCACACCAGACACTAAGTTTAGAGAGCGCGCCTTCGGAGTGTCAGGTCCTAAAGCCTGGAATGGACTACCACATGATCTGAGAGTAATAAAAGACTCGACAAAGCTCAGAGCCAAACTCAAAATTTGTTTTTTCAGAAAGTCATATCCATCAAGATTTAACAAGCCTAATAGAATCTCCGTTCAAACCAAGAAAACTTTTCAGACTCTCATTCCTTAAATTCATTAGAAAATTTTCATCAAAATCTGTTCCGCACTACGAAAATTTTTATAATACAGTATGTATTTCAAATTTTTTCATGCCCTAAAAAAAATATATATAAATATAAATGTAAAAATCATCTAAATTTTAAGTTATCATGATATGATGATTGTGTCCTGCCAGAAGTGACCTGTCAGGTAAGTATGATGCTGTATATTTATATAAACTAGGAATTAATATTAAGCAGAAAATAAGATTTGTACAGCGCCCTTGAGGTGATTTTTCACACAAACGGCGCTGTACAATTTATCCAAATATTATTATTATTAAGTGGTTTGCAAGTAAGTTTATGTTTTAATCGTTAAATTTGATTCTATTGCAACCATATCGTCGCTGGAAAAGCAAAAGGGCTGAAGCGACACTTTGCTAAAAAATGAGTCAAATATGCAGTTTGGATCAGTTTTTTTTATTCTGCGTCGAAAGCTCTGACTCTCGTTTGATTCTGAAGACTTTATGGCCCTTCAGCCATATACGTATGTATACCGTTTGGGAGAAGGCTTGTCGACGATATTATTATTTTTGTTGAAATTATATTTATTTCCATAGTAAACATGTTTCACTTCCAGTTCGTATCATCACAATTTATCTCAGAACACGGCCTTTCAACAGTGCTGCTCATTCGACGAAATCGCTTTAATCTTAATTATCAAACCCTATTTGTCACCAAGGGACAAAGTTTAGCATATAACTACAGGGTCACCGTATCGGGCTTAGAACTTCCTCCGTTGTCGCTTGTCGCTGTCGCCATATGTCGTTATTTATGGTTGCCGCCTATTTCGGCCATTTTCTCTGCTATCGGCACCTCGTAAATTCACACCAGGCAATTTTTATGTGTTTTGCATATGCTCATCTTGCGAGCGACCTATGATTTTTTATGACCTTCTCACGTTTAAGATAGAAGCCCTCCTACCCTCTTATGTTCATGCTCCTATAGCACCCCTGGATGGCACCCGCGTGTGATTTACATCCCAACCAATGCAGTGGAGCGGTTTTATATTACAGGTTAAAAATAGGTCAATAAACATGTTTTCAATTATTTTGGTGCTCCTGAACATTTTTTCACTAAAACTATTTCACATATTAAATATAATTAACAAAAAACCTTTCTCGCAGTCATGATATTAATAAAACAAAAAAAATGCGTTTCACAACAAATATTTTAAAATATTTCAAACATTAATGAAGGTTTAAAAAAACATTTCGTAGTATCAGCATATTTAATACGATCAACCCTCATCTCAAAAGCGGTAGCATAATGGGAAAAGTTATATATTATTCAATGCATTTGACCATTGAGTGCTAAGCTGCCTGAAACTTTTGATCATATTTATTTTATGTACAGGCAGATATTATTCAGAACATTCATTTTCTGGTAGGTCATTTTAAATTTACATAGCTTTATTTAGATTTTTTTTTAAAATTAAAGTAACTTTGTTTTGACACCACTTTATTAGATACATATACCAACCGGTTAAGGCTCTACCTGAACCTTCTTCAGGGTTGAACAAATATGTATTCAACCCTGAATAAGGTTCAGGTAGAGCCGAAACCGGTTGGTATATGTATCTAATAAAATGGTGTCAAAACAAAGTTACTTTTATTTAAAATTCAATTGTGTCTTACCACAAAGTGAGTGCTTCATGTCAAAGTTTAAAAAAAGGAATTTATTCTTGGCTAAAAGAAGAAAAGAAGAAAATTTTAAAAATATACAAACAAGACACTGCTTATTGAAAAAAAAAGATTCTTGGATTAAGGTTCGTTTTTGAGAAATATTGTCTCTTATTATTTTTGGTGTTGTTATTGTGACATAATACCTATTACAATGCACGTCTTAAAAGATATTTTTTACCTTACGACCTTCGTGGCTTAACGTGGTTGAACGGTTAAGATCCTCGACTACGAATACAGAGGTCGCAGGTTCCTGGCGTGTGAAAAAAACTCACATATAAAAAACCTACATATTCTCACTAGTATAAATGTTGTTGTTTGTGACATAAATAGATAATTTTTCCAATTCTAATGGACAAAAATATCAGGTGACCTTGAAAACACATTTTTCCATAAAAAAATTGCCAAATAAAAGCTTTGATAATAAACTAAGGATAAAAATAAATATTCATTCAAAACCTCATTTTAAAAACGAAGCTGGGTTGTTATTTCAACCCACTCGAAGGGACCGCAAAAAGGCTTTTAAATCTCTTAAACGGATTTATCCTTCCTACCTGTAATATTTCTACGGAAAGGGCTAAGCATTAGAATTTTTATTTACCAAAATAATAATCGAGTGGCATAGAAATGTCGAGAATCAACTGAATGAAATTTGCGGACTCATTGTCAAAAGTACAATACGTTACTGGAAAATATTTAAGGCCGTACAAATAGACATTTCAAGGTGGTGGATTAAGAGATTATTATTAAACGTCTTTGAAACTGACTAACTAACTAACTAACCATCACGCCGTTTCCCCGCAGGGGTAGGCAGAGAGGACGGACCGCCATACAACTCTGTCTTGGCACACACTTCTTGCTTCATTTACATTCATACATCGTCTCATACATACTCTTCTGTTATTCTGACTCTTCACATGACCCGATTCAAGTATTTGATTTACTTGATCGTGCCATGTCTTTCTCGGGCGTCCTCGACTTCTTCTTCCATTCACTTTCGCATCATATATTCTTTTCACACTCCTTTCTTTGTTCATTTGCTTTACATGCTTAAACAATCTAAGCGTCCCTTTCTTGATCCTATTCATTATGCTCATATCCGCCTTGCATTCTTTCCGGATATCCACATTTGTAATACGGTCATACATGGTTTTACCGCACATCCGTCTCAAAGATCTCATTTCCACAGCATTCAGTCTACTTTCATCATTCCTCTGCCAGTTCCATGCCTCACTGCCATACATCAGGGTTGGTATAAGCACTCCATTGTGGACTGCTAGCTTCGCTTCTTTGGACAATTTCTTATTTGCCCCAACAGCGTTCAGTCCTCCATTAATGGAGTTTCCTGCATTCACCATTCTTTCAATATCTTTGAAACTGACGTAATTAATAAGGACAATTGATTGAAGGTGATATAACCTGAGGTTGGAAATACCTACATATTTGCGATTTCATAAGTTTTAGGTTATTTATTGAAATTCGTCGTAAACTGTAATATGATATCAGTGATAAGTTATAACGTAATAGGTTAGGTTTGCAACTATGAGGACTATGAGGAGTCACTCATCACATTAGATTTAAATAATTATTTATTTATAAATAGAACACATACACTTTGTTTATAACCACTTTATTATTTAATATTATGTCTACCGGTTTCGGAAGTACCCTTCCATCATCAGGACAATATTAAAATTAAATAATTAATCGTTCTATACAAATAACAGCATAGGTATATTATTGAAAAATACTAAAGATAGGGAAAGTAAATTAAGTCATTCTGGCATTTTTAAAATTTCTTGTAATAATTGTCCTTCATATTATGTAGGTAAGACATCTCGTAGTGTAAACATTAGAATAAGTGAACATCTAAGATGCTTAAAAAACAATAATTTTTCAGAGTTCGCCAATCACCTCATTACTACTAATCATAATTTTAATAGGGATACAGGGGTTAAAATTCTTCACCGTTGCAATAAAGGGATAAAATTAGATAACTTAGAAGCACTAGAAATTAGAAAATCATTAAACAGTAAATGCAATATTTTAAACAATCAAATTGATTTATCTTATAGTCCTATCCTAGATATTTTTCCAATAAACCGCTCGGTTATTCCCATAATCCCCTCAATTACTTCTCCTTCTCACTCCAATTCCTAAATATGTATATATATCTCAGTATTTTGTATTTCAGATTAATTTTAATATTGTCCTGATGATGGAAGGGTACTTCCGAAACCGGTAGACACAATATTAAATAATAAAGTGGTTATAAACAAAGTGTATGTGTTCTATTTATATATATGGCAAGCCACAAAGTAAATACTTTTTACGAATATGTAATTATTTATTTATTTAATTGAATGTAAATATGCATAAGTTTAATTTATTTTTGAAAATAAATAAGATAAAATAGTAGTATGGATATAGAGGGATCATAAAATTAGTGTATGCTTCAGTAAGATCCTTTAGTTGGGGTTCAGTAGCACGTGGTTATGAGAGGTCAATTTACACAGTAAAAATATTGTTGATAGTTTGGTTGGTAAATGCAATTTGCAAGATACAGCCGTTGTTTTTGTTTAACCCAAAGTGTTGCAATGGTCACGTATAGATCACATATAAAATAATAGTATCATGTTTGTGCTATAGTTCAAAATGTGTCTATTTCATTATACTCATTCTATTCCGCACTTAAGGCGATTTATAAAGATGCATGATCATACCATATGTTGTCACAGTCACTTGCTCTCCGCTAATAAATCCACAAGAGTTTGTTTTTCAAAAAAAAAAACTTAAAATATAAATTGCTTACATCTATTCTCAAAAGAATTTTTGCTCCTAGGCACTCACTTGTTTTGCCCGCAAAAATCACAAGTTACGCTACTGCATTATGTATGTTATTATTTGTTAGTAGTAAACAAAACCGTAATATCAACGTATGTAATCATTCGAAACCCTTGATTTTCTTTGACATGCTATTTTTTCTTCGAAGTTGTATAAACTTTTTGTCGATCTCAATATAGTTCAAGTTAACTTCCTTTGTTTCCAGTACAGATCGGGAGATTTAAGGCACGGTCCTTCTTTCGGTCAGAACTAATAAATTGTTTACAATGAACCCCACGCCTACCTTTATCTTATTAATGTTTATTCTTTGTCAGCCTACTTTTGGCCATTATGCACAACGAAGGCTCAATTTAAAGTTCGACAAGTCTTTTGAGTGACCGACGGTAAACATTTTATTCAGGTAATACAAATATGCAATGTAATATTTACTAAAGAAGATCTTTTTGTCATCTGCCTAGCGGGAGGCGATCCCGAGAAAAGAATTATTATTAAATTTGAGTTTAATCTCGTTTGTAATAAGGTTGGGTGGAGTTTAACAAATGTCTCCCGAAGTCCAATGAGGTGAAAGCAATTTTAAACTTCACCCGAGGCAGGACATTTCTTGTTATCCTTTTTTTAATTCGTTGAATAGGATCATTATTTGCGCCAGACAAAAATAATGTATTTACCCATATTGTGCCGGTTGACAACAGTAGGAACCTATCGAGGCATGCAGTCCCTTTTTTCGGGGATTTGCGGGGCCTATTCAAGGGCCTTGTCCTAGAGTGTGTAGGTAGAAGGTTTTGAAGGTCTTGCCGTGTGACTAGAAGATATTTGTCAACACTGGGGAACTTTTTTGAGACCCTCGCTTTTAAAGGTACCGAATTAATAGACTGTTCGTGTCGGTGATCCCAGGGGCAAAAAAAAGCTATTTTTTACCCCTGAATTCTTACCCTACTCCAGTTATAGCTATTTCGCCATGGCCACGTGTTTCCACGAAGCTATGCCGCGTGATTTCGGAGTATTTTGTTATGGTTTTCTAAATTACACTAATGGTTCAAGAAACACTTTCTCTACGAGAATCGTAAAAACATTTTGTACCGCTTTATACAGCGATAGTGTTTTGAACAACTGACAATAAAGCTTTAGTTTAACTTCGAACTTTCACCCACACCACATTGACATCTGTGTAAGTTGTAACTTTCACAACTATCAATAGATGACCCTAAAGTCTGTGTGACTCAATTTTGCCTTTCACTCTAAATACTGACGTATTGATTTCCGTGTCGATGACGATATCTTTATATTGAACTATTGAATACCAACGTTTGCTCTGAAGAGACATTTCGACAACAAAACCCATGGTTTTTAGTCATTTCAATATCCGGATGTTCACAGTTGTTGTAGAGTGAGATAGTGATACAAAATGGTTTGAATCTTGGGATAGGCAGTTAACTGGAATATGATACGCAAAATGATAGGTTTATTCAATTAAACTTACGGCTTTCTCTTTGCAAGGATAATGTAATTCCGTTTCCATTGATGCGTCCTAAATATTCTTGGAGATCGTTTTATTATAATTAACCACCGTACTTCCCTCGTGCTGTGTTTTCAATCCAACTTATATATCCCCATGGGGCAGTTACCTAGTCTTTAATACACCCTCAGAATTTTAAAATGGGGCATTAAAAAAGTGTTAAATTTTAGAGCATTGCTGTAATGAACATAACCTCATTCAACCCTTAATTACATGAAACTAATAAAGCTCTTTGATGTAAGCACTAAAGTTGCTCTGTGGAGGATACCTTAACTGCATTTGTATGATTTGATTCGTGTCTTTTACTGGCTGGGTTTTACGATTTGCCGCAAATAGAACGGAATATTTAAAGTATATTTCTGTGGAAAGGTACCTTTGAGTGTTTTTAAAATCTAGGTTTATATGTTGGAGCATCATTAAATAAAACAAGCTTATTTTTAATTAGCTCACCTTTATCCGTCTTGTTTACCAATTTCAAAAACTTATTTTCGTTTCCGACACACCAACGTTATCGCTATATTTTAGGAAATTACATTTTCTCTGTGGAAAAGTTTTGAAAATAAGTTGATGTATTTTATTAATAAAATAATGTCAAATACAAAACGCTTTTTTTGTGAATGACATTCAAACAAAAAATACGGATAAAATAACATTCATCTGTTAAATATTTGGCCTCATTTAAATAGTGTATGTGAGTTATTTTTATGGTTATTAAGCGAAAATAATTGTTAAAATTATTTAGCGACTTTTTTCAAATAACAAAAAAATATACTTGGCATTAACATTAATTCTGTCACAAAATTTTTATAAACACCAACTTTTCGCACAAGTGTAAAAAGCCACTCGCGATCGTGGTACGAATAAGTCGATCTGAAAATAATGCCAAGTCGATAAGCGCAATGAAAACTATTGAAGAGGTGATGCTTATTTATTTTGTGCATGTAGAGCGGGTGTCCGGAGTAATAGGAGGGAATGTAAGTCGAGGACGCCCCATGAAGACATAACACGTTCGAGTGAATAAAATATTTTAGCGGGGGCATAATAGAAAAGTATACATAAGGCAATGAATTATAATTATGTGGCATTTAGGTGAAGATGGTATATCTCATAATTCTCTAATATTTGAGTCAAAGTTCATTTCTCGCCATCTTTATTTCTTAAAATAAGACTTTAGGTACTTTGTATTTAACTGCATAACTGCATCCTTAACTCATTTTCGGATATTTTGTGAAATACGAGTATACCTCTTCACCTAAATGCCACAGAATTATGAATGAAGCAAGGAGTGTGGAGTTTCACTTTCCTTACCTATCCATAAAGGAAATTGTATGTTAGTCAATCAGTTCAATTATTTTCAATATACTTTTTGACAGGAGCTGTATTAGAAAGTTTTTGAAGGGGTTTTTAAGACTGTAATTTTCGAGTAATTGAGACATACGCCAACGTGTTAGAAAGGTAATAATATATAATGATCTACCTTCTCAACGGTGTTAACATAAATCATCATCATGTGACATTTTCACTTTCGGAGATATAGAAGCAATTTATTCACACGAAGTATTCTTACCTACCAACTAAGTAATATACACTTACGTTACAAAGAGAAACCACAGTTTCCGACCTTAATCGCCAAACGTGGGAAAGTGACAAATCAGAAAAAAATCTAATAAGAAGTATCTTTGCCATTTAATCGCGTTATACTATTATAACTATCGAAATAGTTAAATCTGTAAATGGATAAGTGGTTAGGAGATAAGCTTTCTAAATTAGAGTTGACCGAATCGTTAGATCAATCTCCGCACGCGGATCTCATTAATCTAGATGGAAGTCTTGAATCAACATTATAATTTATACATTATATGAATCCAAAAGAACCATAGTAGATACTGAACTAAGAGACCAACCAACCTATGTATCTAGATTGCACAGCTGCTTGAGCGTATACCAACGACATTTCTCACAAACAACTACTTTTCTTACATCCGATCTACACCTCGCAAGTCTTTGATCAAACAGGAATACAAAACATACCAACACGACGCAAAACACATATTGTTTGCTCTAGGTTTTTAAGACAATAGGTTGTCGTGTAGACTTATTTGCCAAGTGCCTTGGTTCTGAGATGACACGATACCGCGGGGATCAAACCTCACACCGGAATCACCGTAAATGAACTATCGCGTCGCGTATTACTCAAATTTCAAGAAGGATAAAGTTCCGCGGAACGGAAGGCTCGGAGTATTCCCACAACACTATAGCGTCTCCTCTGAAATGATTAATGGCTTTTTACCATGTTCTCCGGTTTCCTCGGCTTGTTTTCTAAGACGTGAAACCAATATGACTGCCAACAGGTCTTGTTGTTATCAGCTGCCTCCTGTCATAGAGATGTCTATGCAGATAGGAATGATCTCGATGATTGCATCGGGAATTCAATGACGGGAAGAGGTGATGACAGAACGAAGTTTTTAGTTTTAACGATATATTCATATAGTTCAGTGTTCAGTTGTAACATACTACATTATATTGTCTGCGATAAACAAACCAATGAGACTAGAGCTGAAGAAGTTCTCAATACTATTTAGACTATTCTACCAAAAATATTGTAGTAATCCTACAATACGTTACGTGAGTAGCCCAATAATAATAATAATAATAATATTTGGACGATTTGTATAGCGCCGTTTTTGTGAAAAATCACCTCAAGGGCGCTGTACAGATCTTACTTTCTATCGTTACATACTAATTCCTAGCTTAAATAAGAAAATATACAGGAGCATACTTACCTGGCAGGTCCCATCAGATAGACACAATTATGAACTTAAAATTATGATTATTATTTAATTATTATTATTATTATTATTTTTTTTTTTCCGATTTAGGGCATGGGAGCGAAATTAAAAGAATGGACTTTCTGAATTTGTCATACAGTACAGGATTTGGTTGAAATTTGCATATCTAAAGGTGATTCGTCGAGAGACAGATTATGTTGAGATTCTTTTAATGAATTTAAGGATATGAGAGTCTGAAAAGGTAAGTTTTCAGTTTGGACCGAAATTCTGTTGGGCTCGTTATACATCTTAGTTCCAGAGGGAGTTCATTCCAAGCCTTCGGCCCCGAAACTCCGAAAGCGCGATCTCCAAACTTAGTATTTGGATTGCGTTTAGGTTCTATAAGCCTTCCGATAGCCGATGACGTTGCCGATCTAAGAGTCGACTGCTTTAGAAGAATATTTTTTGGAACGCATAGTTCGGTGATGTACAGTGGACCCAAGGGCAAATGCATCGGTTTCCCATCCAGGCAGTGTGGGTTCAATCTCAAGTCCTTCATCATTAGACTCGTAACCTTTTCACAATGATATGTTTTTAATAATGGTAGTAGGAAGATGTCCTTCTTTAAAAAAAATATTCGGTCTCATAACAAAGAGAAATGTGTTTGGACTTATAGTTATTCAAAACCTCCAATAAAGCAGACCGGGGTGACGAAGATTTGCAATATTTCACCTGAAGGAGAAATGTTAGTAATAATCGTACAAAATTTCATAACCCGTATGCAAGTACAAGTAAATAATAAAAATAATAAGTAACTAGGTAAATAAATAAATAATCGTCTCTGGGTCAAAGGTGCATCTCATTCCAATATAAAAGACTAAATAGATTCATTTCTTAAACGTTGAAGAAAATAATGTCGCAGTAACAATTTAATCGCCATCATTCCACACCCATGTAAAACTATGTTGGAACTGAACTCAAACGAGTTAATGAACTGACTATCTTCTTCACTTCTGACTAAGAATCAGGCCCTTTTTTAACATTGATTGTCAACGGGAAAATTCATACCATTTTATGGTAAAATAAATTTTGCTCTATTTTAAAACTGAACAAGTAAGAATACTTAGATGGGTGGTTATAATCTTCGATACGATTTGGGAAATTGAAACATGCCTTAAGGGAAAAAGGCTTCATACCATCCATCATCGGTATTAGCTTATCCGAACAGAATTTTAAAAGATCCCCGGGATTAACTCACAATAAAAAGATTTTGAAATATTTCACAAGGATATCTTAAAAATATTATATTTATGCCATTATCACAATGAAATTAAGGTTCCTCGCTTCAATTGTGTTCACTACCTACGTCTCGATCTGAAACCTAACATCTAGAGGCCGAGGTTTGAGGGTCTCGGCGACTCCTTTGTCACTTATTACATTATTTTTCATTGAATGAACCCATTGTCTGGTCATTTTCTAACTCCTGCACTTCCCATTCTTCAGCCCCCACTGCACAGTTTCGATTGTCGCGATCTTTTTCACAATTTATAACCCGATGAATGCAATTTTTTAGCCGTCACATCAAATTCTTCACCCGTCAAATTTTATACTTTTTGCGCAGCATTCAATCTGTTAGTAAAGTACAACAATACAAAAAAGGAAAACCCATTCTTTTTTAAGCGCTTGGTTAAATAATGCTTTTAAAAAAGTTCTAGAATTGTCTTCTTTCGTCCTAAGAACGTGGTGAAGGGTTAGGAGTTCGAGGATTTTAATCGGTTGGCTTAGTGTCAAAAACTTTTCGTATGAAACGAGGGGGTGAAAGCCAGATATTAAAATTTTCCCACGAGTTTTCAGTTTTATTTCCTTTGAAAAATATGTTTTGGACACTTGTTTTCTGAAAAATTATTCCACTCTTGTGAAACCCGCCAGAATACAAGACACAGCATAAACATAAGATATTATAATTTTCATAACAAAAAAAAAAAAAAACCGCTAAAACAATTGTTGTTGTTTGTTGGTTTTGAGACAAAATCAAGATCTTACGAAGCACGAGATGAGTTTTGTTAATAATTGTTTTGTTTCTACGAAGAAAAGTATAAAAAATACACGTTCTGAAAAAATAAATCTTCTTGATGAGAAAAACTTATTCATAATATTATAGTTAGGTGAGTATCGTTTTGATTGGATATTTTTATTACTGGGCTGAATAAACAGGACAGAGCTTATATGCTATGATTAGGTACCCTACAAATTTGTGTCGTTGAAACAAAACTAATAACAAGAAACAGAGAAAGTTTAATAATTTCGCAGACACTCGTAGACCTGATATTGTACGAAAACAAAGCAATTTATGACTGAAATGATTTTGCTACGTAGATCACGTTTGGAATTATTAATGTTCGTATAAAACTAGTTTAATGCTAACGACTTTACTTTAAGACTGGTGGAATATTTTTTTGTGATCCATTTTTAGGTTCACCACAATGGCTCCATTGCATGACCACGTGTGGAAATGATGGGACCGTATCTAGTCCAATATTTTTTACAACTTTAATGATACGTAAACACCAAATTGGTTCATCTGTTACATATTATAACGAGTCTTTTATTGCAACAAAAAATTATACTTGATAGACCCATCGTAAACATTATAATGTTTTCGTGCAATAATCATTCCGCTCTTTATGTATCATTTGCCGATAGAACTCTTACGGTTTAATGCAGTAACGGTCAAATTATATTTGGTTTACAAAAATATATTTTAATTGCCATGATCCGTTGAAATCATGCAGTGTTTAGTTTGTACACCGTAACGTCACACTAATAAAAGGTATTGAAATTTCACGTTTTCAGAAGGTTATATCTATAATGTAAATGTTTTAAGCATTTAATTCTAAGCTAGCTCACTGAAGACCAATACCTATCTAAATTCTATGATATTATCATAAAATATACACAATTTCCTTCGTGAGTACGGACGACCGTGCGAGGGTGAATGTTTCATATTTGGAACAAAATCTGATAGTCAATTAAAATTATCAGATTTAAAAAATAATCTTTTTAAATTCCTACCTACCTGATAAAATACCTACATATAATGTACTTTAGCAGACATCATTCTATATTTGAAATGGGTGGATTAATGCAACAATTTTTTTTCTTGACAAGTCAAGTTAGACCCCGTGATTTTTCACTAGTACTCGTATAGTACATAATTCTGATACTATTATATATTTTGAGTTTTACAGTGCATTATTACTTAATTTAAACAAATATTAATATAAACTAGGAATTAATATTAACTAGAAATTAAGACTTGTACAGCGCCCTCGAGTTGATTTTTTCTTTTGATTGAAAATAAGTAAAAATTAGTCTTTTTTGGTTTTTTACGTGGTTAACTAAGAAATTTAAACTGTACTTAAGTCCTCATATAACTTTTAGCTTTGCACAGCGCCCGTAGGGTGATATTTCATCATAATAATGCTTTGAAAATTAGCTCTGTATTATTACTGTTATTAGTTGTATTTACCAAATTTCAAATCGTGCAGCAGTAGTTGAGTGACACTTTAAGGTGTTTGTTACCAAATACAGTATGAGATATCATTATTTGAATTCTACTCGGTGTCATCAACAAACCGAGAAATAATTATTTTATCGTTGATTAATGAAACTCATTCGCTTACAAGTGCGTATCTCCAATTTTTCTTTTCGATAGTGCAATGCATCAGAAATAAGCGTGTATATTTCGAAGTTCTTTCTCGAAAAAATTGAGTCGATACGCGCCCTGACAATCTCCGCCCCACCTCCATCTTTCACTAACAGCAATAGCGAAACCTTTTCCGAATTCAAATCTACATCCCTCGAAGAAGTGAAGAGGCTAATACTCAACTCACCAAACAAACAGTCTATTCTTGATCCTATTCCAACGTGGCTACACGGAAGAAGTGTTGCAACGAAATAGCTCCTTTTCTAGTTTATCTTGTCTTAGCACAGGTGATTTTCCCAAATCACTAAAATCAGCTGTCGTAACTCCATTAATAAAAAACCGCAATTGGACGCTGAAGACTTATCAAATTACCGACCCGTTTCAAATCTTCCATTTATATCCAAGATTCTAGAAAAAATTACTGCTTCACAGATAACCTATCATATAAATTCAAATAAATTGTTAACTAAATATCAATCTGCTTTACAGAAGGTTCCACTCGACGGAAACTGGGTTACTACGTGTTTTGTCGGACATCACTCTTGCCATCGAGTCTAGCACTTCTCGGCTTAGACATGAGCGCAGCTTTCGACACGATCGACCACGGTTTTCTTATTACACGACTAGAAGAAACTTTTGGTTTAAACTGTGGCGTTAAGAATTGGCTGATATCGTACTTAAGTAACCGTTTACAAGCCGTGAAGGTGGGAATAAACCAATCAAATTTTACAACCATCTGGAGTACCCCAGGGGTCCGTTCTGGGCCCACTGCTCTTCATCCTCTTCATAAATGATGTCGCTCAAATAATCAAATCATTCGGCCTTATATCACATTGCTACGCCGACGACCGCAAGTTTACTTTTACTGCTCACCGACAGAAATAGACAGTCTGAAAATCTTGAGTGCCTAGAAGCGATCACTCTGGATGACCTCAAATAGACTGAAATTGAACCCTTCAAAGACAGAGTTTCTCTGGACCGCCACAAGCAGACGTCGAAGTGACATTATTCCAAAGACATCCATCAAACTTCTGGGCGTCAATTTGGATGCTGATTTCTCCCCTTAAATCCCAAATTAACAAGACTGTGAGCACAGGGTTCTTTCAACTAAGACAAATAAAATCAGTGCGAAGAAACCTGCCAACAGAGGCAACCAAATTACTTTGTAAACTCGTACGTCGTTTCGCGTTTAGATTACTGCAACGGAATATACGCTAGTCTTCCTAAATATCAAATTAACAAACTACAACTAGTCTTCAACGCCGCGGCAAGACTTGACACCGGCGTATCAAAATATTCCCCATATCTCAGTACAAAAATCTTCACTGGCTTAAATGTCCCGAAAGAATCCAGTTTAAGCTTTGCTGGATGGTTTTCAAATCAATTAACGGAATGGCTCGTATCGGAATTGTGTATTCCTGAAGATTCCAATTCGCGACAGTCAACTCTTAGATCAGCAATGTCATCGGCTATCGGAAGGTTGAAAGCGCACCAGACTAAGTTTGAGAGCGCGCCTTCGGAGTGTCAGGTCCTAAAACCTGGAATGGACTGCCACATGAGTTTCGGCAGAGTTCAGAGCCAAACTCAAAACTCATTTTTTCAAAATCATATCCATTCAAGATGCGTTAGAACCAAGAAAACACAGACTCTCATTCCTTAAATTCATGAAGATTATCACCATTATCTGTTAAAAATACCTCCGATATAGTTTTATCTTAAATTTGCCTTCATGCCCTAAAAATGAAAAAAAATAAAAAATAAAATAAAAATAAATAAATAAATAAATAAACAAAATAAAATAAAAAATAAAAATAAAAATTTAAGTATTTAAATTTTTAGGTTATTTTGTGTCCTGCCAGAAGTACAGGTAAGTATGTTGCTGTATATTTATATAAACTAAGAATTAATATTAAGTAGAGAATTAAGATTTGTACAGCGCCCTTGAGGTGATTTTTCACAAAAACGGCGCTCACAAATAAAAATATAATATTTAACACAATTAAAGCGTGTCAAGACAAACCAGCTGTTCTATAAAACAGTCGTAAATCCTTAGTCAGAAGCACTCGAAAGTGTGTCTTATACGTATGATACATTGGGTTCACATTAGCATCCGCCTCAGGAAGATGAATGCCTTTGAATGATTGGAAACCAGTTATTTTGCTCCGTTATTAGTGCAGCCACTTGGAGTTTTCAAGTGTTCACGCAAAACGCCGCCATCACATTTCAACTTGTTAAAGTGACGAAGACAGGAAATAATCCATTATGCCTGACAACGAAGCCCTTTGCTGCGAAAACCCCTGTTAATTATTATTCAGGTTAAATGCTATCTGGATGAACCGTGAAAACACATTTAAGTAGTAAGTTAAAGTGAAACTTAACTGGAGTTTACGTCACCTTTGGCGAATGGGAGTTAAGAGTTAACGCGGTCGCTGACACCCATAATCTAAGTAGAATAACTCAACGACTAATTAACTAATTTTCATGTGCTTCGTAAAGCTCTTGTTGTCAGAGGTCAGAAAAGTACTTCAGAAATAAGGACTGCCAATTAGTTTATTAGAAAAATCATTGATTTTTTAAATGGTTGTTTGCGTTAGAGCAGATGTAATAACTAATGATAATTGCCGAATATACCTACACAGTCCTGGCTCTAGGCCAAATTGCGCCTAGATCAGTTTCAATTTAGACGTATTTGTTTAAACGTTATTATTTTAAAGATTATAATTTTTTTCTTTATTCAGGTAAGTACATTCCCACACATCCCATAAGATATAATAAAACAAATAAAAGTGAAAAATGTTTAAAAAAATAATGGTCAAAAATAATATGTTAAATATTAATTTACAGTTCTTGAGTTTGCTTTGTAGAACTCTATTTTACAAAAAACTAAATTTTGTTGCAGTTCACACTTCACACATTTCTCAGTGTGATAATACTTCAATTGAAGTTCGTCTACAAACACTACAAAGAACTACTTTATTTTGCGGCAGTACACTTCAATTGTAGTTCGACTTCAAAGAATACAAAGAAATACTTCACTTTGCGGCAGTTCACACTTTAATTTATTGTAGTTCGACTTCAAATAAGTACTTCACTTCACGGCAGTTCACACTTCACTGTGCGAATGTGCGAACGTTTTGTAGCGTGGACGAGAAACGAGGAACCGGTTCCAGTTCTTTTCGTTTTCAGAATATCGCTAGCATCCCCCCCACTCCGCGTATTCTTTTGAGGAACCGGTTGCAGTTCTCATGGATTGAAGTGTTTACACCGATTTAAAGAAAGGTTCATTTTAAAGAACTTGTGGTTCGTAAAGCGTTCACAAAACTTTAAAGTTTTTCCCATCGCTACTTTGAACGCTGTCTGTTCACTGAGGCCAGGCAGCAAACGCTAAATGGTCACCCGCCACGCTGCACGCTCCGCCCCGCAGAACGCTCTAACACACAGGCCACACCCTTATCCCATTTTTCATGTAGGATTTATTGAAATTAATTAGTAATTAAAAATCAATGCTCTTAAGATAAGTTCGGTACAATAAATAATACAGTCCGTCAGTTGAAGGAAATTTGCACTACGATTTACTACGCAGTTAAGACTTCTCAGTAGGGATTGAATATTCACACGGGACTATTTGCGTTTTTATATATTTCACAAATTAAATTTGTATCCCGTTCATAAGTACGTTAAAGTTATTATCCTTTTTTCACAAATTCGTGACATTCGGCAATTATTCAAGCTACGGTAACTTTCAATAGCTTCTATTTAAGTCAAATACGGGCCACCAATCGATTTAATACAAATTCATTACAATAAACGTAAAAAACCTCTATTGTTACCAAAATATCGTGCTTATGAATGCACGTAGTTTAATACCACTGGATTTCGGAGAATTTAAAGACGGAAACGTAAATTTAAAGTTATTTAAAAAAAAACACCATTTGTGATTAATATTTATCCATTAACGGCATTAAATAAAATTCTTCGCACAGAAAAAACGGTGGTCTCATCTGATAATAAATTGATTATTTTTTTTAACTTAAAAAAAAGAAAAGACAAACATTCCCGAGTTATGAATAACCTGACAATATTTAAAAAAAAACTCCTACTGCCATCATATTAATAAGCGGAAGATGATACTTATGCAATGATGAAGGACTAAGCTAGCAGAGAAATTAAACCCACGACGCCTAGGTGAGAATCTGACGCGTTTGTCCACTCAGCTACTAATCGGTCTAAAACTGGTAGGCCTTTTTTTAGGAACATGAAAATATTTTTTTTTTACTATTAAAAAAGAAACTCACCATTTAAAAAAACACAAAGAAGTATGATTAGAACACAAATACTTTTGTGTAAAAAAAAAAACATTTTTTAAAAATAAACCAAGAAAATGAATATGATAACTAATTTAAGATAAGCTCTTTCCTTTCCTTAAATTCATTAGAAGATTATCACCATTATCTGTTCCTCACTACGAAAAATCATAAAATACCTCCGATATACTTTATTTTAAATTTGCTCTCATGCCCTAAAAATAAAAATAAATAATCAAAATAAAAATAAAATAAAACATATATAAAAGAATCAGCTAAATTTAAAGTTATTATGATATGGTGATTGTATCCTGCCAGGTAAGTATGTAGCTGTATATTTATATAAACTAAGAATTAATATTAAGTAGAAATTAAAATTTGTACAGCGCGCTTGAGGAAATTTTTCACAAAAACGGCGCTATACAAATTATCCAATTATTATTATTATTAGAGAGAAAGAGACACATAATATGAATTGAAAAAGACAAAACGTCAAGAGAGAAGGTGATTAAGGAATAATGATACATTTTATGATTTACAGGAAATATACCTAATATTGGACTGCTATTCTCCAACGGACAAAAATTATAAAGCATTAAATAAGTTGTTAAAAATAGACTGCTAAGAAACAGCTGTAAAAGACACCTATGTGTAATTCTTTTCTCATAATTTTGATCAATTGACGTATGATAAATTGAGAAGTAAGTTTTTTTTTCTTCTGCATGATTTTGACAAGTAAAAAACCAAGCCACCCGGCTCAGTTTATTTTGTCTTACTGCTAATATTAAGTATAAATTTTAATTTGTACCGCGCCCTTGAGGTGATTTTTCACAAAACCGGCGCTATACAAATTATCCAAATATTCTTATTATTAATAAAATTTTCGTAGAAAGCAATCACTTTGTGGTTTGACATATTTAAAGAATCTTTGTTATAATTTTATATGTTATTATTTTATTTTCTCATTGTTCTGTTATTTTATTTTGTATTTTGTTCTCTCTCTGTATGTATATTTAACCGCACGTATTTTTTTAGTTTAATTTTGTACCCTGATGATGCTTAGGCTAAGCGAAACCGGTCGGTCATGAAAATTAAATAATATCCGTGGTCTTATACAAAGCTATTTTTACATTTCCTAACAAGTTTTAATAGTATTTTTTACCACCCACGCATTTTTTAAAATTACCTTTATAATTTTCGACATTTTGATTTCAACCGCAAGTATTTTAATTTCTGTTATCTTTTAGTTTCTTCAAAAAACAGTCGTATCGCCCTTAGAAGAAAGTTTCATAACACCTTCAACGGTCAAGTACATTTAGTACGTTGTACCTCCGGCGAAGCCTCCAGTAGTCTAGCTGTTGTAAAAAACTCGTCGTAGGTCCTGCAGCTGGAATCCGTTCTAAAAGACCGTAACTGAATTGATTGATTGGACAATCAGAAACGTTGCCCGACATCGACGCGTGGTGACAGCGAACTTTATCGGTATTTTTATTAAAGTTTTTGTATTTATAATCCGTTAGGTTTTCCTGTACACAAAGAAAGCGGAAATCAATAAAATACAAAATGACTTATTTTTTCCTAGTTGGTAGGTGGCAATCCTAATGAACGTTGAGAGCATAGATTATAGCCTTGAGTGAAAACCTACTTATGAGTTTGCTTTTCAATTGGACGTAGTTATGCAGAAATCGTCCAACCAACAATTTGCCAAAATCGTTTTTTACATGTTTTCGTATAGATAAATACAAGATTTATATCTGCTGAAAGCATCCAAAGTTCTAAATGCATCAGTTTTTTGTAATTCATTTTTTTTACTAACACACATTGCAGATATATGACTTAAATTGAATTTAAAAACCATTATAAAATGTAGAATAACATAAGATTTTTTTTTCAATAAACTATAGATTATAAATTACCCATTTATAATAATGCTCATAAAGAAGAAAAAAACACTGATATTCTCTTTACAAATGCAGATTTCGCATATTAATGCTTTTTATTATCGTTATATTTTTAAACGCCTTTTTCTCAGTTTCATCTATTGGGGTTGGCTGCTTTCTGCAAAGTTACGTCCAATAGAAAAGTTGATGCATTAAATTTATACGAATACCATGAATCAGGTCATTTAGTCTCTTAGTGTTTCTTCTTATCGCCAAAATTTTATCAATTATGTTTTATATAACAGAATTCTTACTAGATAAAATAGGTTATGTGCATATTTAATTTTTCAAACATTTTCAGTTTTTACAATAAATTCTATATTTTTCACAGCTGTGACATATTTACATAAATACAAATTTTATAAGATGTCGCTTAATCTTTGTGAGTGGCATTTTAAAGTAAAAATAATTACAGTATTTAATTAAGTTATTGTTTAGTTAGGTTAAGAGCCCTAAAGTTGACCTCTCTAAAAATACCAGTACAAAAATTAGCCAAGTATCATTATTATTACAAAATTTATTCACAGTCGTAAAATTGAGCTGGTGGGTAGTATTTTACTTGTTCCAACGCGTGTTTTATTTTGCTAGCAAAATAAATAAAACTGTGATAAAAATTGCATCGTAAAAGAAGCAAACAAAGAATAGGATATTAAAATGTGGTCCCAGCAATATACAAAACAAACAATTGTTTCAATGTAGTTGAAGTGGTGATATTGTCTCTTTGTGCTCTTTATATAAGGATTTCACTCAGAATCTCAGCACGAGGAAACCGGGACCTCAGGAGTGTGGTCAGGTATGTTATCGCTGTGTGTACGCCCGGGGAGGTGCATCAGACGTGATGAAGCCTTAAAAAGGAAGCAGGAATTTTGCATCGTGTTTGTTGGGTTAATGCAACGAATTTCTAACCTTTGAACAAAAGTTATGGCAGAAAGGTTTGGGATTATTCAAAATATCAAAAGTAATCCTCTACTCGATTACGTAAGTCCCTAGTTAAAGTAAAATGTATAACTAACTAACTAACTAACCGTCAAGCCGTTTTTCCGCAGGGGTAGGCAGAGATGACGGACCGCCATACAACTCTGTGTTGGCACACACTCTTGCTTCGTTTACATTCAAACATCGTCTCATACATACTCTTCTGTTATTCTGACTTTTCAAATGGCCCGACTCGAGTATTTGATTCGACTTGATGACTTGACTCGACGATTGACTTCTTCCATTCACTTTCGTATAATACATTCTCTTCGCACTCCTTTTTTCGTTAATTCGCTCTACATGCCCAAACCATCTGAGCGTCCATTTCTTGATCCTATTCATTACGCTTACATCAATCAGCCTTGCATTCTTTCCGCATATTCTCATTTTTAACACGGTCTGAATGAAAAGTTGATCAAATAGAGAAGACATTAAATTAAAAGCAAATAAACTGTATTTCTGTAAGTCTAAACGTCAGATTTTATTGAACCGTCTAGAAAAAAACATTTTGATTCTTAATTGCTTCGTTGTTACGGAAAATTATTTGACTTAAAACTTCTGATTAAAATATTATGCCCATGTACATTAAAGTTCCTTACAAAACCAATTAGATATAGTTATCATAGGAAAATACATAGGTTCTACTGTAGCTTCAGAATTAAAACTCATATTGATCTCCAAATAAAGATATTTTATCAGTACTAAACCGCACCAATTTAAAAAAATAAAAAAACGTCTGAATTAAACCAAACGCTTTTATCTCGTCGAACGTTCGGAGTATTTTAATTGCTACCGTTCAGACGAAGTGATGGAATAATTATTTAATCTTAACCCATAATTGTAAGAATCTTTTTTTAATTTGAAATTTTTAAGCTTGTTAAACTCATAAATCATAAAAAAATACCAAACTTGAAAATGATAGGTTATTTATATAGCACCCCTTGATTTACAAAAATATGTAATAAATAAATAAAATAGGTAGGTACCTATGTTTTGTTTTTATTGAAATTCTATGATCACCCCCAAAAACAAAACAATACCCATCGTCAAATGATACACTCTTAAATAATTTAGAATTTCAGGCTTACATATGTGGGAAAAACAATGTTTTTTTAAGTTTAGATTTTCCACAGTAACTTTTAGTTAATCAGAAATAAATTGCCTTTTTGTGGCCCTCCACACTAGTGATAAAATTCTCGTAAAAGGTTACGACTTTTAGTCCAAGAGTATTTGAGTAGCAGACCTGCAAATGCATAGCTTAGATCTTAGATCTTCGATTGAATCCAGGAAACTATTAAAATATCAAAAATAATTTCACTGGTACGAAGGGCCGATGAATTAAAAGCAAAATTTAATAAACGTGATTACCTCGCATGGAAAAATCCAAGAAAATCTGTAAGGCCTACATTAATCAAATCAAACATATATTGTGTAAACACGTCAATGTTTAAATTACTATTACGGGGAGACATGCGGTGAACATTGCAATTTTCAGTCAGTCAATATGTACATATTCCATGGGTAGTTATATTTATTTATTTAACAAGATCTCATAAAAACAGTTGTTCACCAAATACATTAAGAAATGAATGATATAAAAATATTGTAGGTACATGCATAGCGTAAAAAAAGAAATTAAACATTTATGTACATCTCACATATAGACAAGGTATTATATATACAAAGGAGTTATACAAAGTACAAACTGAATAGTGTGACGCACTATATATGAAATAATAACGCTAATAAGGTTAGCAATGAAAATCACTTATACACATATTATGAGATACACACATTATTTTATACACTTATCATATATTATTATATATTGTGATACGTATTTAAAAAATCTATTAACGCTGTTGAAATTTGTGATCATCGAATATTCGATTAATGTTGGCGTAGTTTTGAATAAGTAATCAATCACTGTACTTTCCACGCAAAACTTTCCCGAGTTTCATAAATAATAATGAAACCCCCCCTTCCTTTGCCATTGCTTTATTCGTTTTCAGCGGTTTCCGTTGAATTTCGTCCAGTTGCGGTTGAATCCGGTTTAAACCGGTCCAAACTTTGCGTACCAGTTTAATCACTAACGATCGCTTTCACCAATCGAAACTAAGCGCATGCTAAGTAACGTAAAATTCCGCCCCTCGCTAAAGATTGCTTAATTCTAAGTCACCAACATGACGGTCTCTGTGTTCGAGTGGCAAGACGCTCGACTACGAATCCACAAGCTCGCGGGTTCAAACCCGGCGGGCGCAAATAAATTGTATTCGAATAATATGTGTCATAACACATTTAATTAATATATAGTATATTTGCAGTACGTTTCAGAGTGGCAGATACTCTTATATCGCTCTGGTGAACTGAACGATGCTTAAAATGGGTTTAGCCGTGTTTGGTGACCAGATCTAAATGGACAAGTACTTTTCAACATTTCTCTTCACTATCTCCTTCCCCTTCCTACTATCCTCAGCCTTACAACATACTCCAATTGGGAATGCCATAGTCTCACTGGCTCTAGACGATTGGGAGCAGTTAAAACTCTTGTGCGGTATACACTATAAAAATAAAAATAAATTACGGTTTTCTACGATCATGGGTCACAATTGGAAAAGGTAGGAAGGAACTGTTCCAAACACACACTGACAATAAACTGATGTAAGAACGCAAAGCATGAGTGTAAATTTAGCATTTTGTAATATAGGTAGGTAAATACGATAAATAGTTTATGCCTTTTCGCAAATACGCTATTGTACTGGATATAAATACATTTAAACAATAAATGAAGATTCGGGTGTAAATTAATTTTCGGAGCAGAAATTTAAAGCTTCAATCACAGGCCACTGAGTGTCACGTAATACGAGTTTATAAAGAAACCTAGTCTTCTCGAAAGCAAAAAGGCACATTTTAGATTTTTACAGCTTTAACCATATTGTTTTATTTTTCAACTAGGCTGAACGAAAGAAAACACGATTTTTTGTCACAAGCGAACAATTTCTTTATCGTTTTTTATTTGTTACCCAATTTCCCCTTATTACATAACAAAACGATAATATTGATAAAGACGTTATGTTTTAAAATGTGGCATTACCATACGGTTTTGAATATTATTAATTATCAGCATAGACGTAACAGATATGTTTTTCACATATAAACTTTTACCAAGACTGCATTAGATTTAAACGTATATATCAATATATATATTTATTAATGATTTTAAAGTTTATTTTGTAGAACTCCATTTTAATTTTTAGGTTTTTTAATTTTTTTTAAACAATTATTATTATTTATTAAATTTTTTTTAAAACAATTTTTAGTTAAAAGCTCTGCGATGTAATTATTTTTACGCGTGACAGCTGTTTCGCCTTCTGAGGGCATTTGTTCGATTATTTTGTTTGGCACTGTTTTCTCAGAAGGCGAAACAGCTGTCACGCGTAAAAATAATTACATCGCAGAGCTTTTAACAAAAAATTGTTTAAAAAAAAAAAAAATAATAATAACTATTGTTTAAATAAATATAAAAACCAAAAAAATTACAAACGTGTTTATTTTAGTAAATAGGCATAGGTAGAATCATTTTTTGTTATTTTACCTACATTATGATACACATGCGTCTTGCTACGTCGCTTGGCAAACCATACATTAGTAATATAACATTTTTAGATTACATACTAGATAGGTGGGTACTCAGTACTGCTAATAATAAGTTTCTTTACACCGTAATAAGCACGCAGCGAAACAACCTTTTAGAGTTGCACGTACAGTAGTAGGTGCTGTTCACTCGCCATCAATTATAATTTATCGACTGCCACTCAAATAATAACAACTTATTGCAAGATGGATGCTTCTTCTCGCAATGAGTGTCAAATGAAAATAAATCACCTGACTTGTGAAGCTGTTATAGAGCCACCAAGTACAGTACCAATATAACAATAGCCCGATGGCTTCACATACATTTTTTTTTTAAAGTTGTGTACTACAAAATCAACACAATAACTATAAATAAATTGAATTTTACAAATCATCGTAAATATGGCGGTAAGAAGTCCCGAGGACAGTGGATCAAATGATTTCATAATTACTTGCAAACGACGTCATCCTTGAATCTTGGTTCCTATTACAATTTCTGCATCATGTCGATCTAGAATTCTTCTTATTATCTTAAGTAAAGATATATAAGTAAGCAGGTTTAAATCATTTCTATAGGTTATACACTATACCGCATATGATAGATTATAAAAAACATTAAAGGATAAGGGTAAACTGAATGCTGTGAACATAAGATCCCTGAGGCGTATGTGCAGTAAAACCATGTATGACCGTATTAAAAATGTGGATATCCAGAAAGAATGCAAGGCTGATGTAAGCGTAATGAAGAGGATCAAGAAAGGGACGCTTAGATGGTTTGGGCATGTAGAGCGAATAAACGAAGAAAGGAGTGTGAAAAGAATATATAATGCGAAAATGAATGAAAAAAAAGTCGGGGACGCCCGAGGAAGACATGGCACGATCAAGTGAATCAAATACTTGAATTGGGCCACGTGAATAGTCAGAATAACAGAAGAGTATGTATCATACGATGTATGAATGTGAATGAAGCAAGGAGTGTTTGCCAAGACAGAGTTGTGTGGTGGTTCATCCTCTCTGCTTACCCCTGCGGGGAAACGACGTAATGTTTAATTAGTTAGTTTGTATTTCGTTTATACCTTGTTCGAGAATGAAAGATACTCTTAGTATAATAGCCTTGATGAGAGACCACTAAACGTTACTTGAAATGGCTTTAGCTTTGTAAAGTGACCTGATTTTGAAGTCTTTCATATCCTAACCTTTCCTTTTTGCTTTTGTTCATTTCCGTTCTTATTTAAGCCTGTATTCTATGGACCTCTTGTGCAGTGTCAGCAAAAACAAGGCAATTAATTCTACACGATTTTCTTAAAATTTATACTATCAAATAAGTTATAAATAAGTGACGTTGTTATAAGCAGACAAACCAAGTAACAGTATGTGACTAAACTCACAGTTCTACTCACTGCATACTCCTTCATGAATAAGGCAAGCTTGTTAAAATAAAAACAAATCCTATTTACGCAACACAATAGATGATCCCATAGATTATTTCATTTTATTGTATTGGAAAGAATCACTCGTGCAACAAACTACACAATACCAAATGAATACCCCGTTACATTCTTCAGAAGTCTTAAAATCCCTAAAATATTGTAATGGACGTCGCCGTATCTAATTTCATTGATTATACCGAGATCACGTTTTCGATATAGTGACCGAGAGAGACGTTACTACAATTTGCGTCAAATGAATATAAATTTTCGTTTTCCTTTTGCGTGTCATATAAAAAGCGTGTAAGATAGTGAAATTAACACGGTTTTGACCAGTGGTGTTTTTATGACAAAATGCGTGAAACATTTATTCCTTTTGTCAACTCGTGTAATATCTAGACGAAACTCAGAGCTCGTGCTACAATTTTATGGTGTGGAAACACCGAAATCTTAATTTACCGTTATTGATTCGTTGCATAAACATGGGCCTGAAATGATAAATTTAATGAAGGTCTCTTCAATTTTGTATATAATTTTCATCAGCAGTACGTTTGGGGTTCGTTTAAAGCAGAGGTTCTTAAACTTTTTTGCCCCGTAGACCACTTGCCGATTTTTTTCTGTTTTGTATAGACCCCCTGCTTTCCTAATATTGATTTTTTTAGCGTTGGGAAAAACTTCAAAGTTTGGTGAACACAGGAACTGCTAGTTTTTTTAATGAATCCTTCGCGGTGAACACTTCAATTGAAGTCGAGCTCGCCAAAAAATACTACTAGTCGGTAGAGATCTCAAATCGAAAAGTGCTAGCAAATAAGCAAAAAATCCTCTCCGAAAAAAAAGCACAAGTCGGTAGAGATTTGAAATCGAAAAGTAATTTTTTTTTCATTGACGTGGACCCTTTGCAGGTCGGAATCGACCCCTGGGGGTCGATATAGACCACTTTGGGGATGACTGGTTTAAAGTGATAAAAACTCGTTAAACAAGCCAAAATTTTATTTATAATACTAACTCCACAAACAAGGATCTAATTTTAGTCTCCGAGCATTTCTATGGCATTTGGGTGAAGAGGTATATATCACAATTTTATAATTATTGAGGAGATATTAATTTTCCACCACCTTTATTTCTTAAAATAAGACTTTGCGTACTTTGTATGCATCTGATAGTATTAATACGCTAAGCCGTATTCTGTACATGATTCGTCAGATCACCGTGTGGGGCGCTAATGACTGCTAAAACAATAAGGTAATTTTCCCACATACGTAAAAAAGTTTGAAATTTTATTACGATTAAGCTACTTCCACGATTTACTAACTATGTCCCTTTTGACGTGTGTGTCAATACTAAACTAGTAAATTATAAATGCGTAATGTTTAATGACCGAGTTGTTTCCCTTTACTCGTCTTTCATTAGACATTTTAAAGTAGAACGTTATACTTAACTCATTTTCGGATATTTTGTGACATTTACCTCTTCACCTAATTGCCACAGATTTCGTATCTGAAGATTCGGTGTATATGGTATTTTGTGGGAAAAGGAGTGAACATGGGTCCGGAAAAGACTTACAAAGCTGTCTGATTAATTATATTTACTGCTTCTTCAATATGGTATAGGTCCCGACGTCAATCTGTTTCAAGGTCACCTTCAATGACTCTACAATGTGACAACCCTGATATCTTCCAACACCGCCAAACACGTTCCAGCAACCGTCACCTCCTCAAGTGTCTGCGTTCCTGCTCAATTATAACGTTGTTAATTGACGTGTGTCCCAACAAGTGTGGCTCGATGTAAAGCATCAAAACTAATTCACCTGTATCACCACTACATAGATGGAGTACTCGCTAATGAATTCTTAACATCCGACTGTACATATTTGAATCGTGCATCTTTAATATTCCGGAAACAATAGACTATCTGCGTACAAAAGACCGCAATTAATTTCCTGCACTGGATAATATCTGAATTTATTGCAGACGATAAATAAAACCGTCTTGAGAGAAGGAGAGCCGAGAAATACGCATTAGTCAACAGAACACAGAAACCATTGTTCCCCCATACAATAATAAAGGTAGAACCTTACCACCCATTTGTTGCAGTTATTGTTAGCGATCCTTGCATAACATTCTCGCTTGACTTTGCAACAGTTTTATGAATAAGGGATATTCTGATATGCATAAATGCTATAATGTCTTCATTTGGCTTCAAGTGGCTGTCTTTGTTAAGAGGTGCAGACAAACGTATACATATTACCTGTGTTTTGTTTGTAGCGAAGAAATTAACCGTTTGCGAATAATAAATTTTTGTTGGCAATTATTATCATGAGCGTAATTAATGTGGTTGTAACAAGCGGAATGAATACAAAATAGTTATTGCCTCATTATTTGAATAATTTTGTAAATACCAGCGTCCATTTTCTTAATGTCTCTCCATTATTCTCAGTAAAATAATTATGTAGTAAAAAGTTCATATTTGGCGTTTGATTTCCTGGATTTTATTTTAATTTAATTTCGTTTTTTTAGTACAAAACGAAAAAATAATAAAATAGTAATGATCATTTACTATCTTAACATATTCAGTAAGCGATCATTACACAATGGAAACAAATAGTTTCATTAGAAATGTCTTAACAAGTTTGTACGAGAATAATGATCCCTAGTATACGAAGTCAAGAAAAAAGAGATAAAAAAGGATTAAGTAGACAAAGTTAGCTTCTTGTACGTAAAACATATGTATTAGGTAGATCGGGTAGGTGGATACTTGTACTTTTGTCACGATCCCGATACACCGAGATGATGAAAAAATATCGTTACAACCTCCCGGCTAGTTAAAACCGAGCATCGAAACAGAATACACCAGATTGAGCTTTCCGCGGTAAACCTGAAACCAAACCGAAGCAAAGTAGTTACTACATTAGGTAACATAAATATATTCAACTATACTTTCGTGTCTACGTAACTTATACACTCAATGGCAATCGGTTGGTGGTAGGTAAGTCCTCCATTATTAAACCGCTAACATTGTCCGCTTTTAAAAATAGAAGAGAGGATATTTAAAATATGATTAGGTTATTTGTACCCTAGAAATGTTTGTTTGTAAAATTACACTCATAATGTATTTCCTGCATATAACTAATGGGCGATGTCGTGCCCAAAACACCAACGACTCTTACTTCCCTGTTAATTTCTCGAAACTCGTCTAGTAACAGCATTCGTGTTTTAGCTTCATTTAAAATCAAAGGTCGCGGGTTCAAACCCGGCGTGCGCCAATATCTTTTATTTAATTAATATATGTCATAACTCATTTTATTCATATAAAATAATATAGAGTTTATTTGCGGTACGTTCCAGAATGGTAGTACTCTAAGTCTCGCCCTGGTGAAAGCCTACCATTTAGAATCGAAACGTTTTTATAGTGGCTTAAGACGGTTGAGAGCAGTTGGGACTCTTGTGGGGTATTTACTGTAAAAAAGTAAAAACATTGACAAGTATGAAAAAAACATTACCACATAATATTCTTATACATAATGCTTCCTTTTAAATGGAATCACAGCTCAATTACCCCATCATACTCTAAGAAATATTTTTAAATTGTAAAAATTAGACATATCATATTGTGACATTACGCCACAGATGGGCCCCTATTTCAGTTTCTTTTGGATCGGAGAAACTTTGAGATGATTTAAAAAAAGTGTAAATTCAATTTTATTACTAGAGACAGGTTTACCTTGCACATTCTATATCAATGGTTGTTCAGTATTCTACATAAATAGATACTAGATAGGTACCAGTACCAGGTACTAGGCTCGAGAGACACAAGCTTGTAAATGAGCCCAGGTCCTATTATTCACCGTAGTTTTTTAACTAACATTTTTGTCATGTGTTTTTGGCCCCCTTTTTTACTTTTTAATGGCCGCGAAGGATGTAGCATCGCTGGCAGTAATAAATTCAAATGATTAATGTTCTCCGAAATTAATTTTACCTTCGATAGATGGCATCCCGCTGTCATCCGTTAATGGGCTGTTTTTTTCTGTGGGTGCCGATAAAAAATGACTTGAACTTTGTCAGGTGTATTGGCGATCGGTCTCTATTAGTTATGAATGATTTTTCCTATAATTGGTGATCAAATCTTGCATTTTTTACGTAGATGCGTGCGCAACACGTACGGTTAAATTAATCTGCCGGTTGAAAGGTTATTTAAATAATAAGGCCGAGTGTCAATTATTATTTTACAAGTCGACGTGTTGGCGATCTGAAGAATGTTAACGTTTAATCATCCGTAGAGATTACTTTTTAAAAATATTTCCAGGTTGAAACCTAAACACATTTTGATAAAGCCGTAGGTAGTACGCACCTAGGAAAAAAAAGTAATGGAAGCCGTATAATACAAAACTGTTATTGTTTTTCGTAGAAAAATAAGTTTAAAGTAAAATACTTGGCACTTAGATTTTGCTTGGATAAATAAAATACGGTAAGTACCATATCGACGCTAGAAAGGCAGAAAAACTTAAGGGTTAGTACTCAAAGAAGATGTTAATCGTTACTTTCTAGCATTATAATACAAGCAAATTTAGAAATGATTTATCTACAAATTTTCTATGGGTACGGGTAGTTAAAGTTAGTAGAAAAATGTCTGAGGTTTTCAGTGAATACATTTATTTAACTGTGATCCTTTACATTATTTGAAAAGCATACTAAAATGCCAGTACAAGACGCAGTTTCAAAATCAGCATTTTTAGTATGCATTTCATTAAGATTTTAAAAGACTATTTTTCAAGAATTGTATTCACTGAAAACCTTAGACATTTTTCTAACTACCCGTCTAGAATGAACAGATAAATAGTTTCTAATGTTGAAACTATTAATTCGTGGTGGAACTCCATTTTAATGATTTTAATAATACCAAATTTTTAACTTTATTCCAGTTTGTAAAAAAAAATTAAAAAGTGGAATGAAGTTTAAAAATTGATATTATTAAAATCAAATAAATAGTTCATATTTTTTCTTGTAGTAGAAAGCCAAAAAATGAATATTTTTGGGTACTGAGGCTTAAGCGACACTTTGATAAAAAGATAGTTAAATACGCAGTTTTGATCAGTTTGTTTTTCTGCATCGAATACTAAGACTCTCGTTTGATTCTGAAGACTTTTGTGGCCCTTCGGCAATCTAAAATATATTTACCATTTGGGAGAAGGCTTGACTCAAGCGACATAAGTTTGTGACTTTTTAACCTTTTTGTCGCTTCCGGTAACTCAGTGAGAGCATTGAGTTACCTGAGTTAACTTTTTTATTAAAATTCCATCCAGGTACTGAAGACTTGTGAATTTTTATTGTAGAACAAAATAAACGTTAAAGTGCTCTTGTGCAAACTTTCCAAAATGGCGCTTCGGCCCTTTTGCCTTTTAGGAAATGATATTATGTAACGTATTGACGACGTTCGTGGTGAAACTATAAGTTACTTGGCTCCAGACATAACGATCGCTAACTTAACCTAACCTAACTTAACCTAACCTAACCTAACCTAACGATCGCGGGTTTTAAATCCGGCGTTGGCAAATCATTTTTTAATGAATTTAAATGGGTTATTTCAAATGCATGATTTAAAAAGTATGAGTGATAGATACTTGGGAGAGAGAGCACTATTCAGAACTGAAACGTCACTTGAAACAATTTTGCTTCAGTGACCAGATATTTTTTTACAAATGGGGATACCCATAGTCTCACTTGCTCGGAGCAGTTGAAACTTCTGTTTGCTATTTAATAAAAAAATAAAATGGAAGCGGGTTGTTTTAGTTTTTGATGCAAATATTTATGTTGCCTATTTAAATACAATATTTAAAAAAATCATATATGCCTACCTAAACAGAAACCTGATTTTTTATCGTTTTATTTATCAAAAAATGTTGTCTTTTTATTGCATTTAAGCAATAAAATCATTAAAGTCTTCTAAAACTGCAGAATCGTATCGTCATTTGAATATCAGCATCTCTAAGAGCGCTGACAAACAAAGATAAGATCTGGCTGTAACCATATATTGCGTTGACAAGTTTTTTTTATTGCACCATTAATAAAACGCTAATTATCGACACCCTGTGTAAATCATACGTGAGAATACACAAAGTCAATAAAACGTTAGATATTTTGAATACATGATTGGAACGTTTGATTGATCAACAGTTATTATTTGTAATAATTTATACAAGGTACTATAATACATACGGCATATACATGGCCTATTCAAAAGAAAAGGAGAATTTTGAATTTTCGCGGGCCGTGTACATTCGACTACCTTTTTTTTGTTATGTTGGTACACATATGTTTATCATATGTTAGCATTATCAGCTATTTTCGATTAGTGGTTCTCGGCCTTCTGAAGAGTGTTTATAAGTGGTACAAGCGCTTTACAGAAGGCCGAGAAGATGTTAATGACGATAAGCGTCCTGGAGTTGTGGAAAAACAAATCATGGATTTTTTTCTTTGATCCTTTTTTTTCAAAAGTAAAAAATCGAAGAACTCACAAAAACGTGACTAACCTTTCCAGTTGTTAAAAACATACCACTAATCCAAAATGGCTGATAATGCTAACATATGATAAACATATGTGTACCAACATAACAACAAAAAAACGATAATCGAATGTACACAGCCCGCGAAAATTCAAAATGAACCTTTTCTCTTATACAGGCCTCGTGTATATATATATATTTTTATTTTTTTTAAAGAAAAATTAACACATTCCCGGGTTACGAATATCCTGACAATATTTGAATAACTCCTACTACCATCATTATAAGCGGAAAATGTCACTTGTGCAATGATGGAGAACCTAGGCACTGAAATTGAACCCACGACGCCCGGGTGGAAATCATATAATAAATTTTTCATTAAAAGTAATTTTGGAAACCGGATAGTTCTAAAATGCAAAGAAAATAACATTGATGATTAACCGTTAAAAAACTCACGAGTGATGAGCTCTGGCGTTCTGAAATTCATAGAGATTTTATCTGAAATTTCTTAGTTAACTATTATAGGCGCACATAGATTTTTTTTTTGAGCTTATTAACTTTGAATTTTTATTAAATACTCTTAAAAGGTAAGAGTAGACAAGGGGCTATATTTTTGAATTGTTCGGTAAGATTTTTATTTGATAAAACCTTAACTCTTATAGCTAATAGCGCTATGAATAACTCTTGGATAGGTTTGGTTCGTTACCAAATCGATGAATAATTATTAAGCCCATATTAAAGTTTCAATAGAAATACATTAATTAAACTGTCAATTCTAAAAAAAAAACTCATCGAATAGAGTGTTAGATTTAAGAATTTAACGGTAGACGTTTGGTATGGGTAAAAATGCCTCTTCTCGCACGTAATTATTCTATAATTTTCTTTGTATTTTAATTTAATCATAAAACATTATTAATATTTCAACTTATCAAGATATAAAGCATGATGCTATTCAATCTAAGGGGTCAGCAGCGATGAAGGATCATCCATCATATCTTTTCGCAACTGGTAGTATGGATATACCTACCAGGTTACTTATGTTGAAATCTTGGCCAGCTGATGCCTTTTGAAGGCAAATTAATTATTGACATCATGACGTCAAATACTATTATAATATTTGTACGTCTCTCTTAAAACAGGTTTATTTTGCGAATAAAATCTTTTTGGCATCGACATACCTATACGCAACTGAAATTGAGTGGGTATTGTTTTTTTTTAATAAAAAAATACAAGAACTTAAAACGCATAGCTCTCAACGATGAGAAATATTGAATTCTCGTGTTCTTTTAACGCATGTTTACGATTTGGTCAATTATCTAAACATTGAAAAAATTGTGAAAAATCAAACAGTTGATAGGTCCGCAACGAAGGGGAAAGTAATTTCTCAAAATCTGAAACCATGAAACTGACGACAAAATTTGTTCCATTGTCAATACTTAGATTTTAAAACACTATATGTATTGGAGGAATACGGCGGGTATGAAGATTGCCGCGACAGATCAGCGGTAAGAGGGGAAAAACCCCTTGTTCAAATCCCAGTTGTGGCTATAACTTTGTTTGTCCAATCTTTTTTCTAAGGCACAAGACGTAATGACAAATTCGTATTTTATTTTTATTATTACTATTTTTTCTTAATAGTGAATACCGCCCAAGAGTCCCAACTGCTCACAACCGTCTATAGCCAGTGAGACTATAGCATCACCAATTACGGTATGTTTTGAGGCTGAAGGTAGTAGAGAGGGTAAGAAGATGGGGAAGAGGAAGGTTGGAAAGTTCCTAGCCATTTAGATCTGGTCACCAAACACGGCTAAAGCCTTTTTAACCAAAGTTTCAATTTTGAATGAATAGCCTGACAACATTAAAAAAACCTTACTACCATCGTCAGAAGCGGAAAATGTTGCTTGTGCAATGATGGCGAACTTAGCCAGCAGCCGAATCGAACCCACGACGCCCGAGTGGGAATCAGACGTGTTTGTCCACTCAGTTACTAACCGGTATTTGTATGCCTACATAGGAGCATAATTTAATATATTAGTTAGGTTAATTCAGTTTGACATTCCTTGCCGTATACTCGGAAACAATTAATTGCTGTTCCTCAATCATCACTATATTAATGATGGGTATCATTCTTCACTGTCCAGAATGTCGAGACTTGTTAACTCAAGCCATGGTCTTGATATTTTTGGTACCAGTCTATAGATTTTTGTCATTATTTATGACTCTAAAAAAACTTTGATTTCGATGTTTTTTCTAATGTATATTTTGTACTGTTTTTGTCATTGCTTCATTATAATATAATGTATGTGCTGTTCTTTCTTTCTTGCTCTTTTTTCCCATTTCGTGTTGTGTATTTTTTTATGTAATTGGACAATAGTCCGTTAGTTTATAAATAAATATTTTTTGGCAAATATTATTACTGGTATAAATTGCAAAAAAATGTTCGGGAATAAAACATCAAACATTTAACATCCGTTATAGAAAATCGCGAAAAAGGCCACATCATACCCCTTTACGAATGCCCACTCAATTCTGCTTCACAATCTCACAACAGTTAATAGCTATGATAAACAACCTAAGACAAAATTATAACTATTAGAATTTAGAGAGTTTTTTTTCTGCGTGTGTGTTCCGTAGTAATTATGAAGTGGGCACATTCTCTATACAAATTGTTTAAGGATTTTTATTACCCCAGAGCAAGATATACATGGAGAGAGAGCTAAATATTTTTACTTAACCTATAAAGATTTACGATAAATCTCTTTCCCCGGATTTTTACGTCGTAAACCTTAAGAGAGAAAGAGACAAGACAAGTTGTCACATAATGTCGCACCGCTTTTAGGTATGTGAATACGTTTTCCGTCTCCCGCGTCTCCGGCCACTCCGCCTACTACGTTTTGTTATGCGATATAACTCAACGGTTTTTGAGGTTATGTCCTATATTTTAGTTGATAACAACACTGTGAGAAAGTGGTTATACAAAAAAACAAAACATTATGTCGACATGTGCTATGAGTGGATGTAAAAAGGTGCGTCCATGAAAATCCTAGCCACGCCCGAGTCAGGAAAAAAATCAACGATCCTTACTACACTGTTTCGCAAAGATATCCCTCGTGGTATATTATTGCTCAGATGTTATTACGGAATAAACGCCGTTGAGAGGGGACCTTAGAATATATAGAGAGGTATCAATCCAAGGCAGTGTAGTCAGTTTTAGATGATTTTTACCTGACTCGGCGGACCTGGGCGTGGCTAAGATCAAGGCTAGGGTATTTATACATCCATTCATATCACATATCAACATAATGTTTTTGTGTATTCGTATAGCCACCTTTTCACAGTATTTTTATCAACAAAAATATAGCATCTAACCTCAAAAACCGTTTAGTTGTGTCAAGTTTAGTGGCATAATAAAAATGTAGGCGGAGTCCCGCGGTGACACAGGAGCCTAAGATCATTATGACAGTACGTAGAAGCGGAGTATTACATGTGTTGTCTCTTTCTATCTCGTGGTGTACGACGTAAAAATCCAGAGAATGCAAGTTTTTATCGGTTGGGTAAAAATAATTAGCTCTCTCTCCATACATTGTTTCTCCATGGAGGGGACGCACTCATCAAACCATCGAGGAATATTTTAACACTGGGCTTAAATATCGCGTATTCAAAACAAGATGAACTGAAACAATTTGTGTCAAATATTTAATATGTGCCACGAGCCGTATATTTATTAAATAATGCTTTTAGTGCTTAGATTGTATTTACTTGTTCATCTGAAATGTCTTAAATCATGTTTCCGATTCACAAATTTCTTAGAGGTCTTGAATTAGGTCTGAAGGTGTTTATCACTGTACCACAAACTACATTTGCGACAAGCGCATAAATTAAACGCGGTTGACAAATAAATCGTCCACTTTGACGGCCTGCATAGTCGAGTGGTAAGACGCTCGACTGCGAAACCAGAGGTCACGGGTTCAAAGGCCGGGGTGCCCCAATAAATTCTAATTAATCAATTTGTGTCGTAATATATTTAATTTATATAAAATAATATATATAGTTCATTTGCGGCACGTCCCAGAGTGGTAGATACTCTAAGTATCGCCCTGGTGAAAGACCACAATTCAAAATTGAAACGTTGCTTAAAAGGGATTAAGGCGTGTTCGGTGACCAAATCTGAATAGCCGGGTACTTCTCAAACTTTCTCTTACGCATCTACTTCCACTCCTAACTAACTTCAACCTCACAACATACCCCGATTGGGGATGCCATAGTCTCACTTGCTGTAGACGGTTGGGACTTTTTTTGAAAATATTTTTTTTAATATAAATATTGCACAAGAGTCTCAACTGCTCCCAACCGTCTAGAGCCAGTGAGACTATGGCATTACCAAATAGGGCATGTTGTGAGGCTGAAGGTAGTGGGGAGGGGAAGGAGATAGGGGAGAGGAAGGTTGGGAAGTACCTGACTATTCAGATCTGGTCACCAAACACGGCTAAAGCCATTTCAAGTAACATTTCGATTCTGAATGCGTATTCACGGTATTCACCATACAAAATGAAACAAAAACTTTATAATTTTTTACCACATAAGGGGTCGAAGAACTGTATCATCTCCCGGCCGCCGTAAAGTTTGCGACGTACTTTACGTACTTTACCTTACCAATGTAGTGCGAGAAGAAATAAAACATAGATCCTCTCGCATATTGGAGAGGCGCATTTTTTTCTGTTCAGATTAGTTATAAAATCAGAATTGTGGTATTGTTAAGGCTCAGTCCTAATCATAGAGTTGGTAGAGTAGTATCTATCCAAGGCAGTGAAGTCAGTTTTGGACTTGTTTTTGATGATTTTAACATGACTCGTCGCACCTGGGCGTGGCTAAGACTAAGGCTACGGTATTTATACATCCACTCATAGCACATATCGACATAATGTTTTTGTTTATTCGTATAGCCACTTTTTCACGGTATTTTTAACAACAAAATTTAGCATATAACCTAAAAAACCGTTTGGTTGTGTCAAGTTTAGTGGCATAATAAAAAATGTGGGTGGAGTCCCGCCGTGAACCAGGACCTTAAGATCATCCTTACAGTATATAGAAGCAGTCCATGAATTTTTTTGTCTCTTTCTCTCTCATGGCGTACAACGTAAAAGCCCGGAGAATGTGATTTATCGCAAGTTTGTGTAGGTTGGGTTAAAATAATTAGCTCTCCCTCTATGTATTGTTACTTCAAGGTCCTAATTTATGAACTAAAGCACGTTTTTGTCTGCTTATTTTTTCTCGCATTTTGAAACGAGACGTTATGATTTTTCTCCATAACGTTATCCGCATTTATTTATTCTCGTTTCTTCTCCCATCTGAGATTTCCAATAATATCATCATGAGATGGAAACATGGCGCCGAATCAGGGATATAAAATGTACAATAAATGATACTCATTTAAGGGTTTTCCCCTTTCATACGAAACTATGCTGTAAGAAGTTGGGAAATGATTTCGGGTGGGATATAGACCCCACGTATTCAGAGTTTACGCCCAACAACACAACACGTAACGATGCTAACACTCAACCTTCAGTTAAATTATAAATATTTTCATTCGTTTAAAAAACAAAAATATACATAAATATATTTTCGTAGAAAACAATCACATTGTCATGTGACATATTTAATGAGAATGAAATAATAACTTTGTATAAGACCACGGAATTAATTAAAATTTTATGAGCGACCGGTTTCGCTAAGGCTAAGCATCGTCTGGGTACAAAATTAAACTAAAAAATAACTAACTAACCATCACGCCGTTTCTCCGCAGAGGTAGGCAGAGAAGACGGACTCTGTTTGGCACAGACCCCTTGCTTCATTCACATTTATACACCTTCTCATACATACTCTTCTGTTATTCTGACTATTCACTTGACCCGATTCAAGTATTTGATTTACTTGATCGTGCCATGTCTTTCTCGGGCCTCCTCGACTTCTTCTTCCATTCACTTTCGCATAATGTATTCTTTTCACACTCCTTTCTTTGTTCATTCGCTCTACATGCCCAAACCATCTAAGCATCCCTTTCATGATCCTATTCATTACGCTTACATCAGCCTTGCATTTTTTCCGGATATCCACATTTTTAATACGGTCATATAGGGTTTTACCGCACATACTTCTCAATGATCTCATTTCCACAGTATTCAGTCTACTTTCATCCTTCCTCTGCCAGTTCCATGCCTCACTGTCATACATCAGGGTTGGTATAAGCACTTCATTGTGGACTGCTAACTTCGCATTATTCGTTTAAAAAACAAAATATGTAAAAATATATTTTCGTAGAAAACAATCACTTTGTCATTTGACATATTTAATGAAAATGAAATAATAACTTTGTATAAGACAACACAATTAATTAAAATTTTATGAACGACCGGTTTTGCTAAGCCTAAGCATCATCTGGGTACAAAATTAAACTAAAAACTAACTAACTAACTAACCATCACGCCGTTGTTCCGCAGGGGTAGGCAGAGAGGACGGACCGCCATATAACTCTGTCTTGGCACACACTCCTTGCTTCATTCACATTCATACATCGTCTCATACATACTCTTCTGTTATTCTGACTCTCCACATGACCTGAATTAAGTAGTTGATTTACTTGATCGTGCCATGTCTTTCTCGGGCGTCCTCGACTTCACAATTAAACTTAGTTTAATTAAGCCAAGGCTATGCGAATAAACTTTGGTCTAATACAAAGTTGTATTGAATTTTCATTATGAATACTTTTGTTTAAATTTGATTGAAATATAATTTCTTCGATTGAACACTTTACATATTTGTTATGTGTATATATATACCCTTTGAAAATTATTTAAAAAAAGTGAACACCGCACAAGAGTCCCAACTGCTCCCAACACGTCTAGAGTCAGTGAGACTATAGCATCCTTACTTTGGGTATGTTCTTAGGCTGAAGGTAGTGGGAAAGGGAATAAGTTGGGGAAGAGGAATCTTGGGGATACCTGGCTATTGAGATCTGGGGACCAAACACAGCTAAAGCCACTTAAATCAACCTTTGTGATTCTGAATTGTGGTCTTTCACCAGGGCGATATTTAGAGTATCTGGCACTTTGGAACGTGCCGCAAATATGTTTTTTAAAAATTAGTTTTAATTAAATGTGTTATGACACATACTAATTAAATAATAGCTAGGTCGTCTGGTCTGAACGTAATTGATAATAATAATAATTTTCGGATGATTTGAATAGCGCCGTTTTGTGAAAAATCACCCCAAAGGTGCTGTGCAGATTTTATTTTCTATTATTAGAAATTAATTCCGAGTTTAAATGAGAAAATATACGGGAACATACTTAGCTGGCAGGTAGATAGACACACTCACCACAATTTGTAGAAATTTGGTTTACCTGTATCTATAAATTTCTCATTTGTATGTTGTTTCTTTTGTAGATAGATACCATAAAAAATAAAACGAGAGTATTAAGATATGTATTTAATGAGTTCCCAACTCAAACGCAACTCACATCTTCCTCGGCTAGTCTTTTTCTACATTTTTCGCTTTCAATTTATCCAATACAAACTTTCTCAAATCATTTCATGATGGATGATACAAAATGCAAATCCTTATTGATACATCCTTTAAAACCTGCATAAAGCCGTACACATTTCCATGTAAATTGCTGGAATATTTTACGTTTTCACATAAAATTTGCAGATTGCTCGAGGAATGCATGGCGCTTTCAGGAAGACCATCAATCACCCGCTGTCCCCGAACATTGCCATTGTGAAAAATAAAGCTATTGACCCACTTCTAGGGACGTATTGAGGAGACACCCGCGTAATTTATCATCCTATTCAAAAACTGAACAAGTTTCCGGATATCAGACGTACTGTCTGCTCTCCTGCTTTTCTGGACATAGATACATTTTATAGTTGGTTCGGTGGAGAAATGCAACAGGGTCACAATTATTATTTCTTGAAAAATACGAGAGAAAGAATATCCCTCTTTCTAAAACCTAAAAAAAAACTTTTTTACACTTTTCATGATGAATTATTTTATTGTTGTACGCCTCAAGTCAGGTAAATAAAGTTTTGTATAGCTGACGCAACGAGAGTTGAAACAAACAATACATGCATAGCGTTGGGTTTATTGTGTATCGGTATACGCTCCAGTGGCGATTTATTTACGATGTGTCATAAAGAAAGAGCCCTTTGTCTTGTTTACGCCTACTTATTGTCACTAGTGGAAAAGGGACAGCGAGTGTTTGTGTTGATATTGTAAATGCGTGTCCTATTAATTCAGTTCGACACGCTGTACGTAAGCTATGCATCTGTGTGAGTATTGACCGGCACCAACTCTCGTGGTGAGACATATACTAAGTTGTGGCGAGTTTTCATTCTTTTTAATATAGGTATGCTGAAAAAATATGAAGAAAATGCGAGCCTTTGCTCGGCATTACTGTGAAATTATGTTAATAATGATGAACTCAAGACGACTACATGAAAAAAATTTCAACTATGACAAATAATTTCTAACTAAAAAATGTTTACGACACAAAAAACTTTAAAACATCAACAATGTTAAGCATTAATAAAATATGCAAATGAGAGACTGGTAGACATAAAGTCGTTAAAATAATCAAACCAAAATACCGTAGAATAAAACATATGTTCGTACAAATTTGATGAATTCCTAAGCCAGATAAATCAATATTAATTTTCCAAAAAAACAGTTAAATTTAATGATATAATTTTTTGTGTAATAAATATTTTCAAATCACCCTTGAGGTGAATTTTTACACAAACGGCGCTATGCAAATGGTCAAAATATTATTGTTACGGTTTTAAAAGACTCTTACAAAATTAATGAATATTTTATTTTTTCTTAAATTCAAAATATATGCACGTTTCGTACAATATGTATTCACATTACTTCTAAAATAAACCAATTTAACTGTTCTTCTTACAAGTACCTACGTGTCTACAATATTGTATAGTTCGTTTCGTGGCGATTCCCTCGCTTATTTTATATTACCGCCACGGAGCGGGGAACGGACTATAGTCATAACTTTTTCTAACAATTTGAAAGGAACGAAACAAGCCCTACTCCCTGCCGAGTCTTTATTCCAATTTTCTGCAACATTTTATTTCACAATACAAAAGAAAGAAGACGAAAAAACCGCCCTTTATTTTTTGGATGACTTTGGCATATAAACCTAATTTCATACAATCCCCCAACAAAGGTACTGGGAAACGATTCTCATTGTGTTCATTACTGTTCGACTTGGTGCAATTTGCTACCAACAGCAGAAACCGTCCAAACCACTAACTATAATAATAATAATAACATTGAACTTATACAGCGTAGTTTTGTGATGTTTCACCTCAAGTGCGCTTCGTACTAACTTTACTATTTATATTATAATAATAATAAAAAAATATATAATATGCATACAAATTAAAAATATCTAAGATCATGATATTTATCGTAAATCATGAGAGAAAAAGTTTCTGATATGAGCTTAACAGTGCATGTGTACATCAACAGATTAAAAAAACAATTTACCAGAAGCTAAGGGTATAAAAATTCAGATGAAACGTATGAATTCATATTAACATATTTGTCAAATCAAAGAAAAGAAAATTAGATTGATGACAGTTAATATGTTGGTACTTAAAACATTAATATTCAAGTATTATAAGTAAACGGTTCCAAAAATGCAAACAGTGTAAATATAACAAGTAACAAAATAACAATAAATATTTTATGAGAATGAGCATATGGTTTTCAGTAGATAGTGAGGACATTGAGTTATAATGATAGAAGTAAGGATAAAACCGAAAAAGCAAATAAGGGACGTTTTCAAAGAAATTACATTTTGACAAGTTACGTTTTGTATGTAGGATTTTTATACAATTTGGTTTTTAAGACCCGTTTGAACTCTGCTAGGTTCTGTATGTTGGCAAGTTTTGAGGGAAGTTAAAACTGTTATTGCCAAGAAGGACTTAACTCCCGTGGCTGAGCGGTTACGATTCTTAGTTACGGAACCAGAGGTGACGGGTTCGAAACTGGGCGTGCGAAAATAAATATGTTTTTAATTTATTTTTTTAGACCGCCAAAGAGTCCCAACTGCTCCCAACCGTCTAGAGCCAATGAGACCATGGCATCTCCGATTAGGAAATGTTGTGAGGCTGAAGGTAGGGGGAGAGGAAGGATATGGGAAAGAAGAGGGTTGGGAACTACCACGGCTAAAGCCATTTCAATCAAAGTTTCAATTCTGAATGGTGGTTCTTTCACCAGGGCGATACTAGCATCTACCACTGTGGAACGTGTTGCAAATATAGTATAATTTTTTTCAAACGAATCAAACGTGTTATGACACCTATTAATTAAGTTAAATTTATTTGCGAAGACTTGGTATGAACCCGTGACTTCTGGATTTGTAGTCGAGCGTCTTACCACCGGAGGCACTTGTCGCACTGGCTCCCAACCATCTGGAGCCTGCGGGACTATGGCACCCTCAATTGGGGTATGTTGTGAGGATGACGATAGTGAGAAGGGGAAGAAGATGGGAAATACGAAGATTAAGAAGTACCTGGATATTTAGATTTAGTAAAAAAATACGGCTAAAGCCATTTAACGTTTCCTTTCTGAATGGTAGTCTTGCACCAAGGCGATACTGAGAGCATCTACTACTCTGGAAATTAAATCTGGATTTACGAGTGTTATTCCACTTACAACGAATTAATAATAACGTATTGCGACCCGTTAAAATAGTAAATATTTTCAGTGACGTTGCAGTGAAAGACCGCCATTCAGATTCGAAATGTTGTTTGGAACGGTAACTCTGTGTTTAATGATCATATCTGAATAGCCAGGTACAATTCATTAGAAGATTATCACCATTATCTGTTCTTCACTACGAAAAGTTAAAAATACCTCCGATATACTTTATCTTAAATTTGCCTTCATGCCCTAAAAATGAAAAAAAAAAATAAAATAAAAAAATAAATAAATAAATAAATAAACAAAATAAAATAAAATAAAAAATAAAAATTTAAGTAATTCTAAATTTTAGGTTATTATGATATGGTGATTGTGTCCTGCCAGAAGTGACCTGCCAGGTAAGTATGTTGCTGTATATTTATATAAACTAAGAATTAATATTAAGTAGAAATTAAGATTTGTACAGCGCCCTTGAGGTGATTTTTCACAAAAACGGCGCTATACAAATTATCCAAATATTATTATTATTATTTATTATTATTATACAAATCTTCCTCTTCTTTGTATCATTCCCCTTCAGCCTCACAACGATTAAAAATGCTTTAGCTCCACTGGCTCTGGACAGTTGGGCTCTTGTGTGGTGTTCAAACAGAAAAAAGCAAATATAAGTTCGTTATCCATATAAGTACGTACGTTTAGAGATACAGGTACTTTTTTAAACATTTTATGTTCCGGATATTTACAATGTAAACATAGACATAACATAAAAATAGCACAATAAAATATCACCAACATTTTGACCACACGAGAGACCGAAGATCATTACGATCTCCTCGATGAAGTTTCAGCATCCCTCAGGATCCAAAATTAGAGATAAAAGAGATTCTTAACTATTTATGGGCATAATATTACGGTTGAGTAGCGCCTACTTTTTTAATTTAATTTTTCACACCAAATTGATTTTTGAGTTAGTATTAAAGCAGATTGAAGTTGAATTTTTTTAACAAAGATTGTTAAACTATTATTACCTGAAAAAAATGCTAATCTAATAACCCATATCGAATAACTTCACATTTACACTTGTGCTAACAGAACACAAGGTAGAATTTAAAACCAAGATTCATAAATAAAATCAGACCACATACCTATTAAAGTAATCTAAAAAGGTACACTTACCTAGGACGAAGGTTAGAAGGGTACAGGTATGACAAGGTCTTAATATAATACAACTTAATTGAGTAGGTAGGTACCCAGCTTAGTAAATAATTTTTCATATTCCCACGTACGCTACGCCAATAATTAAATTAGCCAGGGGTAGACGGGTAGATAGGGGTTAACGGTGAATGAGTCTTAATTTATTCAGAGACAAACGGGTTTGATTCGATTCACCTGGAGGTAATGCGACGATGCAACAGCACGATTTAGATGTTTGTGGTGATAGAAGAATGAAGAAACGAAATAAAAAACACCCATCAATTAAATACAAGATCTAGTTTGACTGCTTGTTACCTGCAATTGTGAGCAGTTAAACAGAAAGCACTCGAACCACACAAATAAAGATACGCTTAAAAATAAAAATTGTTTTCTTCCTCAATTTGAATACCATGCGTTTCTTTAATGCAGAATTAATACGACGCAACTGTGGTTGTACAATAATAAAAAAACATTACATAATAATAATAATATTTTGATAATTTGTTTGGCGCCGTTTTTGTGAAAAATCACCTCAAGTTTCGCTGTTCAGATCATAATTTCTAGTTAGTATTAATTCCTAGTTTATACTAATATTTATTCAAATTAAGTAAAGAAAACATTTACAGGGACATACTTACCTGGCAGGTCCCATCAGATAGACACAATCGTTTCATTAACTTAACATTAAATACGAGTATATGATTTTTTTCCGATTTTAGCGCATGGGAACGAATTTAAAAATGGACTTTCTGAATTTGTCGTACGGTACAGGATTTGGTTAGCATTTATATATCTAAAGGTTCGTCGAGAAACAGATTATTTGATGACTTTCTTCTAATGAATTAAAGTATATGAGGGTCTATTAGATATAAAGCGCAGTTTTACGATAATTCACCTCGCATGATGATTATTTTATGAGGCTTGTAAAATTATGATTAGGTAAAATATAATTATTTAGAACTCAGTCGGACTGAGAAAAGTAAAAAGATTTTTTCATCTAATAAGTCGTGTTTTATTTACTACACCATAATACGAGTAAAACATAAATCTATAGAAATAAATCTGGTTTACATAGTAACCACAATCGAAATAAAATCAATTTTTTTCAAATTGAAAGGTCAACCAATAACCCTGATTCAAAGTAAATGAATTTAAATTATAATAGTTGGACAAATTACATAGCCCCGTTTTTGTGAGAATTAAGCTGCCACAAGGGCGCTCCAAATACCTAAGCGATATTTGATTTATTTTTGTCGGTATTTACCTCAACACTGTATTTACGTATTCATCGATTGGCCGTTTCCTTCTCAAAATTCCTCCGATAAACACACACTTGGTACAAAGCCGATAAACGTAGCCAGCGGACCAATTTGCATCCCGCGAAAATTACGAGTTACATCTAAACACTCTGTCATTAGGATAAGATTTTGAGTCACGCCAAATAACAGGCGTTTTAGTCCTTGAAGATCCTTGGACCGCTTACGAGTAAGCACTACGTAATTATGTGTAATTTTTAAGGCAACAGCTTAATCTGTTAAGGGATATTACATTCGTTCTTGCCAATCCCACAGAAAAGCAATGAATCATGACTCATCGATGTTGCCAGTAAAATAATGTATCAAATTTTGAAGGCTTATTAAACATGTTTTCCTATTTAGCATCGGGTGACTAAGGATGTTTCAACCTCCGTCAACTGACGGTAAAGTCAACGATCAGCTCCATTTGGGATCTTCTCTACGGTCCTCGTTAAAATACGATTCTTGGTCCGGTACGGCGTTTGATTAAATTTCTACCAGCTGTCAAGCATAACGGTTGTGCTTGAGGGCTGATCTTAATTTGACAAAAAAGCTAAAACGGGCCGAGAATCGACGTTTAACGAAGACTGTTCGAATGTTCTCATTAGATTGAAAATCACGTATAATAAAAGTATATTTAATATGTAATGGTAGAGCACTTGAGGTAAGATATCACAAAACTGCGCTATATAAGTTCACTGTTATTCTAATATTTGAACGCGCATTGCTGTGACTGTTGAATGTCAACAAAGATCAGAGACTTAATCCTTAGTATATATAAAGTCGTATCTGACACATCTAAAATGTCATTTCACGGAAGCAATTCTCCTACGAGTATATAGGAGAAAAAGAGTTCCAAGGATACTGAAATCAATAGTTTATCAACAAGAATAGTATCTGTATGCGTGCAATGCGATTAGATTGGTCGAAACAGCCGAATTTTACTATCATTTTTTTTGGGAGGTATTCACACTACCTACAAGAGTTCCAACTGCTCCCAACCGTCCGGAACCAGTGGAGCTATAGTATCCCCAATCGAGGTATGTTGTGAGGCTGAAGAAAAGAGGCTTAGAGTGGTAAGGGAAAGCGACGGGGAAATAGAAGGTTGGGAAGTACCTTGCTAGTAAGATCTGATAAGATTCTTTCGATTCTGATTGGAGGTCTTTTACCAAAGCAATTGTGAGAACATTAACGCATCATCTCTCTTGGAAAATGATAAAATTATATGAATATGATCATTGAAAAACGAATCAAATATTTAACGCTGTATTTTTATAAAAAAATGTTAACAGCAAAAAAAACTGTTAAAAATATATAGAGAGTCAGTGTGTAACTAATTAATCCAAAATGGTTTGGAACAAATTTCGGTTTTGTACCATTTTTTTTTGTTTTGCCCAACCTCGCTGATTAGCACCATATTGCGTGGTGGTTAGATTCCTTATTCCGTACAAAATAAAATTAGAAGACAAATTTCTTGTTCATCCGAGAGCCTGACCCAACTCTATTTTTTTCCTACATTTCTGTACTTGTCCATCTGAACCCGCGTCGCAATAATTATTCACGGGTATTTATTTCTAGGAAACATGTAGGCTGCCTACCAAAAATTTCAACTTTGAAAGAAACCAACGTTATATAAATTAACTGTATCAGGCATCCACAAGATTATACATTTATAAAATTGTGCGGACAAGCCAAAAGCCATACAATAAATAAACGTCTCCACGAAAACTAAATTGAAATAATGTTAGTGATCTTTTGAAAAACGGTAGTAATGTTAACTGGTTTCGGTGGTGCAAGATAATCCACCCCCGATAATCGGAAGATTCAGAGTTCTGAGTCTTGGTGGCACAAACATATTTTTTCCCTTCTGTATAAATATTTTTTTCGTATTTATTTACTATGATAATCATTTTATCAACATTTGAATTTAACTGTTCTAAAACGGGAAAAATTTCCCTGTTGGACAAAACGATTCTGTAAAAAATTGACAAAAAGGTACTCTGTACTAAAAATAAATAATTTAACACAACTTGAAAAAACGTTTTTCGGACATTTTTCTGCCTTGAACTGATTTTTAATATTTTTTTATTTACTTATATACTAACGGACTATTATCCAAATACAAAAAAATACACACCACAAAAGAGCAACAGTGAAAGAACATAACATTCGTAATATTTTAATAAAGCAATTACAAAAACTAAACATTAGAAAGAACATATCAGTCAAAGCCAAGGTCAAGTCAAGGTTTCGCTAGAGTGGCAAAGAATGACAAAATTCATTTAGACCAGTACCGAAAATTTCAAGACAATGACTTGAGTTAACAAGTCTCGACATTCTGGACAGTGTGATACCCATAATTAGTAGAGTGATGATTGAGGAACAGTAATTCATTGTTTTTAAAGCTGGATTCACACCAACGTCCGGATCCACTCAGTGACGATATTGTTCCGCATGATAGCTTATTGATATGGTATGAATATCAATTAAGGAGTATGTGCCAAGACAAAGTTGTGTGGTAGTATATCCTTTCTGCCCACCCTTGTGGTATTTAACTACTTAGTTAAATAATTATTTTGATGTGTAAAAATACTTACATCGCAGATTTTTTTTATTAAAAACCATTATTCTGTCACTAAATAATATTTTTAATAATTATTATTCCTCGAGAGAAATAGCAAATACATTTATTATCGAACCACCAACGCGCTAATAAAACTAGGGTACTTTTGAGTACCTACCAGTGAAATAATGTATCTCCAGACCCATGTTTCGCATTGAGACCTAGCGTTAGACGCGCAGCCCAAAGGATACCGTTTTTTTAACCAAGACCCTCATCTCTAGCTGGACAGAAATCGCTCACATCTCAAAGGGGTTCCGCCCCATACCAACTGACCCCAATTTTGAATATAACAACATGCTTTATAAACCTTTATCGTATAAGTAATATTAAGCGGTTATTTTGTTGATTTGAAGTGGGATACGAATTTAGATATTCTTTACCTGATGCAAAAAATATTCTACTATTAGGAGCCCTATTATATATAAAAAAAGCGCAATGAATTATTTATTATATTTTCGTAGAAAGTAACCACTTATTATTATTAAAATAAATGAAAGAATTACGTTGTACGAGACCACGGATATGATTTTAATTTTTGTGCCAGATCGGTTTCGTTTAGCCTAAGCATCAGGGTACAAAATTAAATTTAAAAAAAAAATACAAAATGTGCGGTTATATTAACATACAGAGGGAGAACAAAATATAAAAGTAAAATAACAAAATAATAGAATAACATTTAAATTTAAAACAAAAGAACAGGGAGAAAGAGACAGATAATGACAGATATGAATTAAAAGAGACAAAATGTCAACTGACAAGGTGATTAAAGAATAATTATAAATTTTATGAGTTTACAGGAAATATACTTAATATTGGACCACTAGACAAATTTGACTGATTATGAATATAACTATTTTATATAAATGGATTTCTTTATTTCGAGTGATTCTAAATTATTTAATCTGTTGTCATGGCCGTTTTTTGTGGAGAATATGAGCACCGGTGCTTTTAAAAGGTATGATCATTATCAATAAGATAATTAGCGAATTTAGAAAAGCAGTGGTTATTTAAACATCTGAGATATTCTTTGATTCTAATTTGTTTGACATTCCGGGTCGGTTTACCAATATGAAATGCAAAAAAATCACAACAAACCAATTTATAAATTCCCGAGCTACTTAGTTTGTCATCTTTATCTTTAGAATTGATAAGAAGTTTTTTTGAAGATGAACAAATAATAATATACTCGTATAGCAGATAATCTCTTCGTCTAAAGCAGTAAAACTCTCAAACGTGTGTTTTGGCCTTCTAAAATTTGCACAGCTTTTACAATCTGGAATTTCTTGGTATTTTTAGTTGTTAACTTCGAAAACCAATATTTGTTTTCAAACTCTTTTGTTCAATAATCTTCATATACTCACCAAAATTATTACACTTTCTGTTAACTTTAAGGGCTTCAGAGGTCAAGCGAAAGTCTCCTTTTCAAAATGATTATTAATCACAAGATTTTTTTTATACTTTCCAACAGTTGTTCAATTTGTTCTTGTCGTTCGGTTATTGAGGGGCGAAACTAAATCGGGAATGTCTTCGAGTCATGCCGACCGAATTAAAACGCAAACGGTATACGAATTATTATGAAATGGTTGTGATATTCTTCTTCTGAAAGGTTCTGGCAACTAAAAGTAAAGTTATCACGTCATGCGGGCCCTAACGGGTTTTAAGTCCCACACTTATAATATATCGTGCTATAATTCATTACCCGGGCTTATTGAAGCAATTGATTTGACAAGTTTAATCAAACAAGAAATGAAAGCTCTTTTATTGAATTTGATTAGAAATTGAAAGCTTTTTTAATTACTAGACCAATGTCAAATAGAATGATATTGCCCTGCGATTCGTCTTTCTGACATTTATGAATTTAAACTAATTGTCTGGTCTGAAATCAACCTTCAAGTTCACTTTCTTGACCTTTAAACTTTTCAAAGTAGGACCCGCATGAGTAACAAAATTTATGAAAAATATTGGTTTTCACGAAGGAACCGAATTGGTTTCTTTAAAATCCCATAAGTCCACAGTTATAAGTCGTAATGGTAAGTCAATAGTAATAAGTCTCAGTTGTTATGCATCTAGTTATAAGTTCACTAGTTATAAGTCCCGACCGATTTTGATCGGTTAGTAGCTGAGTGGAATAACGCGTCGGATTCCCACCTAGACGTCATGGGTTCAATTCTTCTGCTAGCTAAGTCCGCCAGCATTGTACAAGCAACATTTTCCTCTTATTATGATGGTAGTTGGAGTTTTTCAAATATTTTCAGGCTATTCGTAACCCAGGAATGTTTATCTTTCTTTTAAATAAAAAGAGTCCCAGCTTTTAAGTCGCTAGTGATGAGTTATAAATAATAATTCACTAGTTATTAGTCTTAGTGATTAGTTGTATGTATAAAAATTACGCTGCGAAACTCAAAGTTTCAAACTTTCAATCGGTTCAAGATGCAGCTGAATGATATTTAATTAATTTATAGGTATCCTATGCCTGCAATGGCGAAATCCTCACTTATTTAAATGTATAAATACCAAAAGTGATCTATAAGGATGAAAGAAGTAATTTTTTAAATATCTAATTGGCAGTTATCCGTCTCAGGCTAGTTTAAAATAAATAATGCGTAATTTATCAACCCCTTACCGTTGCATCTCTGATCAGTGACGAGGGGTTGCTCGCCCCTGACTTTAAAGTAAATGGCTTGTCAGGGATTCGTCACTCATTCCGGGACATAAAAAATGAGTAGGACAACCCTTCCATCAACATTCTTCTTGAGCACGGGATGTAAAAAACAGAATGACACCGCAGTGTACATCCTCAAACATGGCGAAGTAACGAAATGTTCACATCGGAGTTTCGTGGTGCAGGGAGCACGTAAAAGATTAGCATTTAGAGAAATACATGAATATGTTAATTTTGGTAGCGATTCTTTTGATTTTATGATCACATCAGCGTAATTCCACGTGAATATTTGGTGCTTTATGCTCACAATCTACCATAACAGATAATATAATATATGTTGTTGGAAAAATATTAACATATTAATAGTGGAAAGCTGATAACGGACATGAACGACTTCTTTGTCTTCTTTTTCTGGTGTTCTGACCTACCGGAGGTTTGCTATCGTCAGGGAAATCCTCATTCTTGTAGATTTTCGAAGCCATGAAGTGTGGAATCTTCTATTGCTACGCCTTCGGATTAACCATTGCATTTTAATGTATTTTTTGTTCCTCACATTGAAGTGTTCTTTATATAGCACATTAACAACAAAGAGACGAATTTTGTCATGCGAGAGAAAATATATCAGTATTATTTTTTATTTTCGTAGAAAGCTCTTTGCGGTTCAACAAATTTAAAGAAATGAAAGAAAAATTAAGTTAATTTTTTTACCCTGATAATGCTTAGGCTAAGCGAAACCGGTAGGTCATAAAAATCAAAATAATTTCCGTGGTCTTATAGAAAGCTATTTTTTTATTTCTTTTTTAGTATTGTTTTTAGATTTTGTGTGGTGCTTCCCTTCCTCTACCTACGTTTATGGGAAGAGGCTGATTTTTATTTGTTGATTTATTCCACATAGCTGATTTATTTATAAATATTCTTTAAGGCTAATAAAAGCATTTCTGTAGACAGTAACTATAGCTAATGAGCTTTTTTTCAAAATTTTTATTCTTTGTTTATGCATTATCACACCTTATCATTATAGATTGGTGTGTGTGATAAGCACTATATCCAAAACGGAAATTTTAATAGGTAATCGTAAATTTGTATGTACTTTCCTACATTAAGTTTTGCCTCAAAGGTTTTGTGATATTTCCTGACAGTCCCTAGATAAGAATTTCGGGATACGTAATTCCTAAAACTTTCTGGTAAAATCTTTGGTATTGATTTGTTTTTTTTTCAATAATTGTGAATAAAACCTGTTTTAAGAGTAAATAGGCTAAGCTAAGATAAAATTTTGAAAAATGAACTATTCTTTTAAATTTTACCCGTTACAAAATTATTCGTGGTAATGAATTTATGATTCAATCAAATTAAAAAATATCGACTAATTGATAATAATTGTAATGCCGTTATATATTTAAAGTAGTCAGCATGTAATAACTATTGACAAAAATGGTCGATTAAAAAAAATGGTCTGACGTATGAGAACTGTTCCAAATCATTAAAAAATCAACCTTTTTCGGTGTGCTTATACCTTTTTAATTCGAGAATCATTCCTCGGGCGGCACGCTATAATGCGAATCAAATTTCTCTCCTTCCATTAGCATGCCTTAATTTTTCAATACCCCACAGTACTTCTAGGAACTTTCGGATTCTGGTTTGTTAAAAAATATTCCGTTCTCTAATATCTTGTACACGTGTTCAAATAATTTGTGACTGACACATTTTAATGACTGTTTATTTCAGCCTCACAATACACCCCAATCAGGGTTGCCATAGTCTCACTGGCTCTAGATGGTTGGGAGCAGTTGAGACTCTTGTGCAGTATTCACTATAAAAAAATAAAATAAAAGAAAATGGCAAAGGGGAAGATTTTTTTTTCAATATCTTGCTTACATATATAGCAATCCCGATGAGTTATAAAAACTCACTCTGGGACAATGGAAATTAAAAAAATACATAAATTAAACAATATAATAAAATATAACATAATAAGAAATACAGTGTAAAAAATTAGGTACTTAGTATTAATATAAGATACAACTAAATTATAAATATGTAGAAACAAACGGAGAAAAATAAAACCCTGAAATGCAGTAAATGAGGATGTTTTAACGCTACAGGGAAAAGAAAACTGATTTTAAAATTAGGTATTTTCATCTTTAATCGAATTTTAAAAATATTCTTTTAAAGTATTATTTTGGAATTTTTTATTAAGTTGACTATTATTAAGAAGTGATAAGATTATCGGGATCTGTTTGGTTTAGTTTTTTTTTACTGAAAATTTATTTAAACATTGCTTGTATCAGTTAAACTAGACAATTTAACAACAGGTGTAAATAGATGCATAAAATTCCTCTCTTCACCACGGAACACGTTGCAAATAAAGTACTTAACGAGACGCAATTGATAAATGTGCCGCCTCTTACGATTTAGTAGCCCGGTAGGGGAAACCACAGGATGAAATTAAAAGTAATGATTTGAAATGTTTTTCTTCTCTTCCATCGCACTCGGTGTATCTACGGACAAAGCAAAAAGCTTCTGGCAATAACGAAAGCCGCAGGTTTTATTGCGATATGGAGGCTGTTGCCTACGTTATTCCTTCCGTTAACACGGGAGAAATAATATACGGCCTTATCAGTGTCGTTACGACAATCTTGCAAGCCTCCGGCGAAACTTTATTTTTATCAGACTCGCTCCTTCACGATGAATTTAATAAAAGAATTTTGGAAAATTGTACATTTAAAAAGAATTTAGTGCAGTCTATAATCCATCCACACAAGCGACCGAATTTTTGTAAAAGTATTGCGCAGTCTAAGAATCAATTGAAGATTTATACTGTTAATAATAAAACAATTGAAATGCAGCTATGCTACCCTAACATAAAGGTATTTTTCTATCGATATTTATGTTTCAAATTCTATTTTATATTTGCTAAATACCTTATAAAATAATGCCAATAAACGGTTTTCACCAAAACATTATCGAGTCAACAGCGCGCCCTTGTGGTTATATTTGACAAAAATGGCAACTTTTAAATTAGCCAAGTTTTATTATTATAAAATGTGCATATTTTATTGGATAAGATGTTAATTATAATTTATTTGGCAAATATAAATTTGAAATTAAAACATGGAAATCTATAGAATAATAAAAGTTTATTTCTATGATTCGCAGCACACCTTCGATTGAATGTTAAATTTCGCCATACTTTCTCAATATATTTGTTGGTACCAATAATCATTGCACTGCAAATAAAACAGGTGGCGCAAGCTGTGAAAAGGCAAGCGATACTTTGGTCAAAAATGAGTTAAATATGCAGTTTTGATCAGTTTTTTTTCTGCGTTGAATGCTTTGACTCTCGTTTAATTTTGAAGACTTTTGTGGGCCTTCAGCCATTTCAAATATATTCACTATTTTGGAGAAGGCTTGACTCAAGCGACACAAGTTTGAGACCTTAAAACATCGCGTTGAGTTAACTTTTTTTATCAAAATACAACCAGGTGAAGCCTCATGAGTTTTATAGTAAAACAAAAAAAACTTCAAAGAGCCCTTTTGCCTTTCCGGCGACGATATATCAAATCACCTATTCCACGGTGTTCAGATAAACTGTTTTCCGAAATGCCTTCCTGTACAAAACAGGATGAAGTAACTTGAGAAAGCCTTCTCCGATGGATTGAGAACAATGCTGATAACGATGATTATACGTCAAAAGCGTCATGGGCCTACTTAAATCTACCACCGCCGCATCCACGAAGCACTTGTTATATTTTAACTCACCTCCATGCAACCATTAATTAATTCTAATCAAACCTTTTTTGGCTCGTTCCTGGTAATTAGAATTTAACTGCAGGTATTTTTTAACCCTAGTTAGTAACTAACTGCAGTTAGACATCACATATCAGAGTTATTATGTTTGCCAGTAACCGTGACGTTCGAGTTAGGCCCATATGGCCCGGCTCCGGGTCTAATCACCTACATTATTTTCGTGCATGCTAACCAGGAGACTAAAAAATGTTAAAACGCATCGGTTAAGTACACAAGCAAAGCTATTCTTGACTTTTTAACTCAGTCATAAAAGTTTGTCATTCGAAAAATAGATCTCGAAGTTTATTCTAGCGGGACGTGAATGCAGCTTCATAGTTACAAATTGATATTTGTTATTTTTTGGTCTCGTCATTAGGCCGTCAATTTTTTTATGTTTTTTTTTCACAGAATAATATTTAGTATGGAAGGATTGTATTATCGTATGACAAGGAATGACAGAGTTTGCAAATAAATTACAATTAGAACATGAGTAAATATTTTGTCAGTGAAGTGGTTATTTTAAAGTTCCATATCTGATGACGGAAATCTCGTTGCTAACTTAAAACAGTTGCATCAACGAGCCTGAGATAATCCAACCAGAAAAAAAGCTTATTTTTTATGACGTCAGATATCAGGGTTCGTGAGGTTTTTTCGGGTAATATTGATTAACACCTATACAATAGTGAAAATAAGTTAATAAATTCCCACTTCTGGGCAAAAAAATACTAGATAATTCATTTTTTTAAATGTACGTTTCTCAAGTTTAATACAAATAAAACATAAAACTATATTAATATTAAAGGGAGGCTCGAGAAGTTTTCTTTTATGCCTTCAAGGTCTTAAGCTTGTATTCTGCTTCAGGGATTTTCACAAGGTACTTTTAAAATTAATAATGACAAAGCAACTAATTAAAAACATTTAATGAGCAAGATGTCTAGCCACGATTTATTAAAAACTTCTAATAACCCCCTAAAACATGTTAAAACTTTCCCAAAAAGTTTAAAGCTACTCGTGATTATCCGCCGACCGCAATACGATAACGCAGATATTATATTAGTTGGGCTCCCGCGCTATTGCGGCGCATCTAAAGCTTTACCTCTCTACAGAATCACCGGATCACAAAAAAAAACTTTTCTTTCTCAGGTCACCACAGTTCAGCTCAAGGTCAGCCCACCAAATGACCGTCACCATCATACTATGCCTTATTGTCCAATGATGGGGTCCCGGGATGGTGCGTACTACGTGGTAAAAGGGGGCTGACTTAAAGTTCTTGCCAGATACGACATGTAAAACAAATTCTTGTTTCCTTAAATTGGAATTAACTTTTATGCTTTTAATGCCTTTTTATTATTAAATATTGACATAATATTAATAATCTAAAACACAAATGTAAAACAGAAAAAAGCCAGAAACTAAAATGAACAATGGTCATGACCGAAACTGAATATTACAGCCTAAAATCAGAAGAAATTCAAATATTAAAAATATATTAGTATGAGATCGTTTAAAAATACCGCTTTCTAATGAGGTATTGATGGTTTAATTGGCAGTGTTACTCCCTGATAGAGTAAAGGTTCCGAGTTCGTGTCTCGGTCATGACTATTGTTATTTTTAGTTTCTGGCTGTTTTCTATGTCATATTTGTGTTTTTATTTTATTTTTGTGTAGATTATTAATATTATTTAAATACTTTTTTTTTGTTTTTGAATGTCAGCAAAGGTCAAAATCGCCTGTTGAGTCCATCCTGTTACACACTGTATAATTGTAATAGAAAAGAGATTAATACAATACACTAAGTTGACTTCATTAAAATAGTACGTGAATTATGAAAAATACCCACCCTCCTTTCAGTATATTTTGGCTTTTCCCTTATTCAAATGAGCGTTCAGAAATGCGGCATTAAACGGTCGATCAGTAAACGTCGAAGTTATTCCTGATATTACCCATCACAATTCGTAAACGATTCTGTCTGTTGTACCGAGTACGCACATTAAGGGGTGCAGGAAGTTTTTACTCGCGTTCAACAGTACTGTAGTATTTCCCCGCAGTACCTTACAGTTTACCCACCCCTGTAAATATTTACCCTGGCATCTCCCCATAAATTCCGGGTCCCGTCTACCCGCGTGTAAAAACGCTGACTGATGTTTGTGTTATTACTTTTTCGACTGCCGCCATACTCTGACGCTGGCATATTTATGTAATGTGTAACTGAAATAGTTTTCCTATGTCATTGTAAAGCTTGATTAACTACTCACCATGAGTTCAGAACGAAATGCCTCTAAGCTCCGCGCTATTCAATTCTATTGAATCGTAAAAATAATAAGATTTCGTTTTAGATGCTGCGAGTCGTCTGACTTTCAACTTTTTAATTTAATTCTTTTCACGAGACGAACTAATTTCTAGGTGTTATCGTTTAAAATATTTTTAACGGCCCTCTCTATACTGTCCACTACTGTAAAAAAATTATGAATTTAAGCAATTATTAAATGGTATTCGGGGAATATACAGGTATTACAATTAAATTCATTTGATGAAATTGAACAAACATCAAAAATTCGTAGGAAAGACTTTGCATTTTCAAAATTATTAATTATACCATTGACGCAACTTCTTTGTTGCAACCCATCTAGTTCAACATGTTTTGCCGTAGACTCAGAAATAATGAATTGCTGTTCCTCAATTATCACTCTACTAACTATGAGTATCTTTTTCCACTGTCCAGAATAAAGAGACTAGTTAATTCAACCCATGGTCTTGAAATTTTCGGTACCAGTCTAAATGATTTGCGATAATAATCTACAAAGGAATATAATTTATTACGTATAGCATAATTGACTCTTCCGAATCCTTGTTCAGGCTTTGACTTGAATGCTTACCGTCCTATTTTTGTCAATGCTTCATTCAAATATTATGTGCTGTTCTTTTTCTTTAGCTCTTTTTGTCTCATTTTGTGCTGTGTATTTTATGTAATTGAACAATGGTCCGTTGATATAAAAACAAATCAAAAAGTAAATAAGAATGTATTTTTGTTGGGGTAACAGAGCTGCAATTTCCATTTTTCGGAATTTATATCTCAAGTACTTGATTGATTCATAGAATTTGTACAGCATATATAAGAATTCGGTCGCTAGTGTTAGGGGACCGGTAAATAACAGTCTTAAAAAAGAGATGAAATTCAAAAAAATGTTCCGGATATTAAAAAAAAAATAATACCAATAATCCCCACATAATTCTCACCTTCACTGTCATAAATGAAAAACCTCTTTTAAAAGCACGAAAACATAAAACAACTAGCTAAGCACAATTTTTTCCCTCAGATGTAAGCAGAGGAAGGAACACACTTAGGTACAGCTCTTTAATCACACTTCTTTCTTCATTCGCATTCATGCATCGTCGCAGTCATCCACTTCTGTTACACCGACACTTCGCATAACCCAATTCAAGAATCTGATTCAATTGTTCTTGCCATGCTTTCTCGAGGAGTCCCCGACTTCATTTTCAATTCACTAGTGCGTCATGTATTGAAAGATATTCCTCTCGAAATTCAACAACTCTCCATGTTCAAATCAGATAGTGGCCTGTTTGTTAATCTGGTTTATTACGCTTACATAGGCATTGGATGGTTTAACCACACGTAGGTTCGTACGAGTAGTATTTTTTCTTCTTCAGTTGCCTTCTCCTAATGAAGGTTGGCTATCATCGGGGCAATCTTCACCCTGCTAACTGCTGTATAGAATAACTCTGCGGAAGTGTTCTCGTACCAGTCAATCTACTCGTACCAATATTCCCCTGGATTACCATCTGAGTAATCTTGTATTTTTCGTTTTTTATAGTGCGTTCGAGATACATATATATATTTATATGATAGCCGCAAAAGAGTCCCAACTTCTTTTATCTGTCCGGAGTCAGTGGGACTATGGAATCCTCAATCGGGGTAGGTTGTGAGGCTAAAAAAAGTGGGGTGGGAAGGAGATATGGAAGAGGAAGGTTGCGACGTATTTAGTTATTCAAATATAGTCACCAAGCACGGTCAAAGCAGTTTCATGCAACGTTTCGACTCTGAATTATGTTCATTCACCAGGTAGATACTGAGAGTATTTGCCACTCTGGAACGATCCGCAAATATACTATGTTTAAATTACATGTTAACTAAGACATTTTAATTAAATGAAATTTATTTACGCACGCCGAGATTTGAACCCACGAACTCTGAAATCGTAGTCGAAGATCTTAACCGCTCGAAAACGGAGGTCGTAAAAATATTGTAAAAATGTGCTTGCTGCAAATTAATTCAAACAAGGTTAAACGTAAAAGCTTTTACATTACAAAATTGTACACAGTGTTTATAAACCGTTTGCAGTGGCGAGGGGAAAATCATTCGTCTAGGATTTCGAGACGTCTGTATATACAATTAATTTCTTCCTCTGTACCGTTCTTCAAACATTATTTATTTTATTTCCTTGTAGTACCACCGGAGAACACGCGTCAACGCGTACACGCTAGATACTGGGTGGCATGAGATTAAATTCCCCACTCTTCCTATGCAACTCCCCAAACCTATGTTTCTTTGTCTATGTTAAGCACTATGTGTGTTAGACTGGGCCGTCAATTTTTATGTTTTAGTGTTATTTTTTTTTTTTAATCATTTAATTTAATCCATTGTCCAAAAAATATACATTTTTACTTAATACTAACAGTTGTTACAATATTAATTCAGTTTATATACAATATTCTAGTTAATGATAAATACCTCCCTAATAAAGAAAATTCTTGTGCTTAGGGAGGGAAAAATGTATTAATTATATTTTGATGGTAATATATTTAAGCTTATTATTACTAATTAAAAATTTACATTATATAATGTTATTGTTTATTTTCTTCGAGCTTATTACTTTAACTATTATGCGATTCTTGAAGTCTCTCTTGAATTTAGTGACGAGTTTCATTTTTGAGCTTTTCGGCAGCGCATTTCAATATTTAATTCTTTAAAGTAAAAACTATTTTGGCTATTGGCTTTATATTATCGTGTTTTAATAATCAGTTGTTTTGCACGCTCTTGTGTTATGTCTACAGATATCTTTGCCATATATAGTTTTGTCAGAAAAGTATTATTGTATAATAACATGTTGCTTATTATTTTATGTATAAAAATTATTAATAATATTTGACTGATTTCTATAGCGCCGTTTTCGCGGAAGAATATCACCTTAATGGCGCTTTGTACCCAAATGTCAGCATCTGTTTTGATGTTCGTCAATTATTTATCTCCTTTTATATTTTGGCTACATTTTGCCTAAACTCAATATGTGAAGGTTTTTTTTAGATAACTTTCTCTCAGGGATCTCAAAAGTGGCGTATGACTATTTAGATAATAATCTCGTTTTTAATAGTATTTTTGGCCCTGCTATGAATGGTGCTTGAAACCATGGAATAGTCGGAATTTTTAGAAAAAGTATATAAATTAATCCGATAGTGAGGTTCGCAGTTTTTAAATTCATGGAAATCATGTTTTTTGTTTGAAAATTTGGTCACCCAGAATTATTACATATTAATATATGAAATAATGTGTGTAGAAAACACCTGGAGCTTATTTTTTTAGAAAAAATATTTTCTCTTTTCATAAGTCAAGAAAAAAATTAAGTATATTTTGTTTTGGTACGAGTTTGAAATATCACTTTGATTTGTCGAATTTTTCTAATGAACCCTTTTTTAAATAGTTCTTTGTTTCACATTGGGGCAAATTAAGGCTTTATAAAATAAAGATAAGCAATTTATGTATAAATCAATAAATTCCAAAAACTTATACAACTAGTCACTTATTCAGTCATTATTTGTGCCCTGACGAATCTTGATCCAAGCGAAACCGGTTGGCCTTCATCATGATAAATTTTGTGTCCTTAAAACAAAGTATTCTTTTATTATTATTGAACAATTAGTGTTGAAATAATAATTGAACTTGGAGCACTAAAAAATTGAAAACCTTGGCTTCTGTAAAATAGCCGAAATTAACATATAATACATTTAAAAATACTTAAGAAAATAAATAATATTATCAGTTTTCGTATGCGCAACTTTTGAGATGCTTATCATATTCATATTTGAAAAAAATGCTTTGGGCCACCCTAATGTGAATATATCCTAGGTCTATGTCTCTTTCGTAAACGTTTTCTCCTTGTGAGGTTCATCCTTAAATAGCGTAGATTTACAAATATCTGGTTAAATAGTATACAAGCACGTACAAACGAATGTGTACGTCGTGATGATATTTATAAATTCAATGTATAAATAACATGCTTGAATATAATGCGATCCGGATATCCTTTTGAATTCTTCGATTGAAATAGGTTTTTTTTTGATTTCAGAACGATTTTAGTGCCAATAAAGAAGAAACTTTGAATCTTTATTCTGTCTCAAAACTTCATTATTACATTAATTTTTTATAAAATTCTTATTGGCGCTGTCAAGTCTTGGTGATTATTTTGTTTGTTTCAAAGAAGCGAGGCTAGCAATCCACAATGTAATGGCTGTAGAAATGAGATCTCTGAGGCATATGTATGGTAAAAAACATGTTCGGCCGTGTTAAAAATGTGGATATCCGGAAAGCATGCAAGGTAATGAATAGGATCAAGAAAGAAAAGCTTAGATAGTTTGGGCATGTAGAGCGAATGAACGAAGAAAGGAGTGTTAAAATAATAGATGACGCTAAAGTGAATGGAAGAAGAAGTCGAGGACGCCCGAGGAAGACATGGCACGATCAAGTGAATAAAATACTTGAGTCGGGCCATGTGAAGAGTCAAAATAACAGTGGAGTGTGTATGAGACGATGTTCGAATGTGAATGAAGCAAGAAGTGTGTGCCAAGACAGAGATGTATGACAGTCCGTCCTCTCTGCCTACCTTACGGGAAACGGCATGATGGTTAGTTAGTTAGTTAGTAGTTGATGGATCTTAAAAAAATTGCTTTGAGTTGAGGAAAGGAATTTCAAAACATTAATAGGCATGTATTCAGTGGGAATTCCGAAGATTCATTTTTAGAAATAATATTGTTTTAAGATGTTGAATAACAACCATTGAAGTCGGTTGCTAGAATCGTATCGACTTCCATTCGTTTATATATTTTCACTTTATTATGTAGACGAGCAATGAAAATACTCTCTCTAAAGAAAATTGAGCTTTCATGAAACTAATGGTAGAAATTAATTTAGAGTGCAGTATACTCTCGGATTGCTTTCGTGAAATACCTTCATACAGATTTGAAACTTCACGTGAAATTGATTTGACTAAGTTTTGTGACCAGAACTGAATAATCGGGTCTTTTAGACCTGTCTTTGCTTTCGCTTCTTCACCTATCCGCGTTTGTTTGACTTTCCTTTTATTCTCCAAAGTTGCGGTGAATTTATGTCATACAAAATAAAATCTAATTTTTTGTTTTACGTGTCGGAAGTCTTAGACGTGAATAATAAATTGATTATTGAAATAATATCATCAATCTTCAACTTAAATATGAAACACAAAAAGTCAGAAACTAAAAAGAATAATAGTCACGACCGAGACTCGAACTCAGAATCTCTACTTTATCCGGGAGTAACGTCTCTGCCAATTGAGCTACCGATGCCTTATAAGAAATTGGCATTTTATTCGAACCGTATGGGTTCCCCGAAAATAATTAATATTATTTTTATATTTCTTCCGATAAAGACTGCCATCTTTGTAATGATATGCAAAACTCTACCTGATCACATATTGAATACCTCGATGGTGTCGTAGATAAATCATCCATTTTTGTTTACGGATGATCATGATTCATATAATTCAATATGATCATTATGATTCCACATTGCGTTATTCTTGCGCGTAGGTAGATTAAAAAAAAAATGAGCTGCTTTCAATAAACGGTCTAAAAATAAAATACTCTTCGTGAAACAAATAAAAATCCCAAATGGAGAGGAACTGATTTCAGCAATTTATTTTCAAATCAATTAATTTTCATTTTGCTAAAACTGGTCCGCCGTGTGCTCGGATTAAATCCAATTTATTTTATTTGTTTTAAATTCAATAATGGTGAAATCTATCGGGAATAGAATTTTGTAAATTCATTAAAGAATCCGTGGGTATAAATTAACAAAAATAATACAAATAACACTTTACAGCTAACAGCTCTCGGGACTAAAGAAATAATTTGCTCTCGAATTAACAGTTCTGCTTTATTTTCATAGAACCTAAATCAAATGTCAGTATCTTTTGTACTGATAATTGAATCCGACTCAATGGATCATGTTTGTTTCAATACTGAATGAAATTCAATTATATGTGCTGAATCCAAAACGATATTTGAAAACAACCAAATGGTTTAACTCTTGATTGAAATATTTCATTCATCGTAACCCCAAAGGTGTATTATAGTTCGTCGAAATAATTCTCCGCATCACCATACGTCTTTAAGTCTAATTCAGGTCTGTTAAAAAACAATAGTTACTGTGCAGATCATCGTCATCAAGAAAGCTCATATTTTTTATTGTTCTTATTTTAATTTATTGAAATAATATCAATAATCTTCAACGCAAATATGAAACAGAAAAAAATAACGGACTCGAACTCTGAATCTCTATTCTATCCAGGAGAAACGCTTCGGCCAATTGAGCCACCGATATCTTGTAAGAAAACGGCATTTTAAGTCGATGATATTCTTCATTTGAAAATCATAAATATCATTTTTTCAATTTTTCTTCCGATTTGGCCGTTATTTTTTGTTTCATATTTACATTGAAGATTATTGAAATTATTTCAATAATTAATATAAAAATAAAAAAACATTAAAGCCTTAAAGTAAATTTTTATTAAATAATACTTGTTCTATTTCAAAATTTACTTTTATTACATTTAGAAGTAAATAAATCATTTATAATAATTTCATTCAATGTTTTCGAATCTTCGCTTGATTTGTAACACATGCTTTGTCTTTCATTGCCAATGATTCTCACAATTTTCCGACAATGTTGCTGTTTGATCTTTCAAACTTTGTAAAACGCATTGTTTTCCATTATCTCTCCCGTTTCACATCGTTTTGCTAGTCAAGGTACCTACCAAGTAGCAAACTAAAAAAAAAAAAATAATATCGCAAAGCAATAATTTTACCATATTTTTGTAATTTTTTTTATGTCAACAAGAGAGTTACAAAAGCTCAACAAAATCTTATGCAACGGAATGTCTCAAGTCCTAGATCCCTAAAAGCAGGCTAAAAGGAGCTTTATAACCCCTTCTGTAAGGATTCAAGGGTATAGGTGCTGTAATCATTAAAAAAAATCTTTTTTGGTCCTACGTTATCAAATAATATTGCACAGATCTGCGTTTCCATTTCGTTTCTCCTCTCTTTACGGTTCGGATGCCTTATTTTAATGGCGAGTTTCAGGTTTAATATGCAGTATTTAATTTCCGTGTCTTACAGAGGTGTTGCAGGAGGGGTGACTCGGAAGGGGGAGAAATTAGAATTACGGAGGGATGAAAACACCCCATGATATATTGTTATTACAGATCCATATGTACGCAGCACGCCGTAGGTTGCCTACGACCTGTTTAGGGATGCAAAGCTGAACTCGTAGCCTTGTAGAACACACTAGGCGATCTTAAATCTTCCTACTCCTTAATTTATTCTTATGAATGAAGCATTTCCCGAAAACACGTGTCATTTCATTGCTATAATTACTTAGTATTATTCTCCCACATAAATTAGACAAGGGAATTAATTGTTTTGAACCCTGGCAACCCTTTAATAATAATTTCATGATCGTACTGATACTTGAAAAAAAACGAAAATAAGGATTAATTATTTGTGTTTATTTGGAGATATTTTTTGGCATTTACTGTGCATGAATTATTATGCGAATTAGATTTGAACCGTCAAAAAGAAAGAAAGAAAAGCTGAATTATAGCAGAGGGTTTTTTTAATAAATTTTGTTAAATTCTGCGTTTCGTAACAGAGTTATAAAATGCCACGGAAATTTAAAAAACGTGCTTGATTTTTTAATACACATAATCCCCGATCCGACGGCGAGACTTGGTTTTTTATTATTTTACTTCATTATAGAAATTTTCATTTTTCATGATTTTTTTTCTGCGCAGAGTAATTGGATTATCCTTGGACTAACGCTCCATCTTTACGCACTCCAGAACAAAGAAAACCAAAAACACTTGCACCCTGTTAAAAGCAATCGAGCATTTACTTTCTTTTCTTCCCTGTTTAATAGTCGTATTAATGCCTCATTGCTGAAATGCCCCATCATTTTCGCCTCTACTAGGCTCTTTGTACAAGACCAAACTTTTCTTTTTAACTAAATTCAAACAGACATCTCCAACTATACGAAAATATCCCCTAAATTTTGCCTTTTCGTCGAAAGGGTCGTATCGTTATCAAAAACAATTCCCACATCTTAAATTGTAAATTGGATATTTCATCGAATTGCCTTGTAGCTTTGTTGTGACGTTAGATTTGTGAGGCAGGATTTAATCCTGGATGCGGGTGCCAATCTGCCTTAGGGTTTATATTATTTGTTCTCAGTAAATAAGTTTGCGTCTCCCGCTATGGAGTAATTGTATTAAAATTCGAAGAATGATGGCAAATTACCAACGAACCCCTGCGTTAAGCTACTGCGAAGGTAATGCACTTAATTTATTAATTATCCCATTCTTGAGATTGCGTTAGGCACGTATCAATTACAAAGGTGTGAAAATATCTCGTGTGCAGCGTTGTAATTAGAAAAAAAAAAATTTATTTATCTACGCCCTTTGATGGCTTTTACACAGATTTTTACATTAAAAAAATATATACACATAAGCAGTGAAAACATATTGTACAAGAAAAAAAATTATTAATGAATAGGAGGTACATCCTGAGTTACGTGGTTACATAAAATAAATTAGCTCTACTAGACGAAATAAACATTACCAAGGTACGCATGTATAGTGATATTGATGTACTAAATGTATCTACAACATCTTAGTATTTGTTTCTCAGATGTTGAATTCGACACATAGAAGCATAATATTGTAAGGTTGAAGTAGAATTGTCACAATAATGTGGTAGGTACTGTCTTGCAACTGTCCTGCCAGATACATGAAATGCTGTCTCGACACAGGTATATCCTAGTGAGACAGACATGAACCAAACCCATGTTTTTTTAAAAATATTTTAGCAAGAATAAACAAAGAATAAAAAATTAAATACGGAAATTCAGATTTTGCGAGTTTTAGGTAGATTTACATTAACTGAGATGATCAATGGTCCAATAGTCAGAACGATCGGCTGGCAACCGAACAAACTCTCGAACCTTTAATTTTTCAGCTCGATTTATTCACTATGGTATGAATCAGTTAAGAATCGTATGGCTAGAATCTATGTGTTCATGGGTTTACCGTAATATTTCGTAAAAATAAAGGGATGTTTGAAATCTTGAAGAAACAATATATGGAGGGAGAGCTAATTATTTTTACCCAACATACACAAACTTGCGATAAATCACTTTCTCCGGATTTTTACGTCGTACACCATGAGATAAAAAGAGACAGCAAATTTCATAGACCGCTTCTATATACCGTAAGGATGCTCTTAAGCTCCTGGTTCACGGCGGGACTCCGTCCACATTTTTTATTATGCCACTAAACTTGACACAACTAAACGGTTTTTTAGGTTATATGCTATATTTTTGTTGATAAAAATACTGTGAAAAAGTGGCCATACGAATAAACAAAAACCTTATGTCGATATGTGATATGAATGGATGTATAAATACCGTAGCCTTAGTCTTAGCCACGCCCAGGTGCGACAAGTCATGTTAAAATCATCAAAAACAATTCAAAAACTGACTTCACTGCCTTGGATAGATACTATATACTACTCTACCAACTCTATGGTTGAAATTGTCGCCAAATGGCCATTCTGTGAAAAATGTCATGAACCCAAATTGATACTATCTAAATATCGTATTATGGCCTTCGAAACCTTAATGGTGTTTTTATACTAGATGAATTCACATCACTGTTTGTACGTGTTTTGTTTCAGTCGTTTATTCTTCATTTCGTCAGATGAAGTTCATTATTTAGCGTGATGTGCTTTTGTAATTTATAAATGTTTGCCACACGCGGTGACACGGCTTATTTTGAGCCAGGTGACAATGTGTTATGTAAATTATTATTCATTGCACTGTGCAAAGTATGACTGTATTTTCATTTCCACCAAGAGAATACGAAATATAAATTATTCCAAAAGTGTACATTTTCGTTATTATAATTATAAGTAATTGGATACTAACCCCACAAAATGGTGATTCTATGAAGTAACAATATTTTATTGCAGATATGCAAAAATAATTTTAAGGCAGTGGAATCTCATTTCGAGAAAAGCGGGTTTTTCTCTTCAGACGTAATGGCGAAAGTCACGTTTCTATTGCAGCCTCCGATGTGGGAAAGAAATAAAGTATGGGAAGGAGAAAAATGTTGATGTTCAGGACTAAACACATAATGTTTTATATTTTCGTAGAAATCAATCACTTTGTGGTTTGAAATATTTAATGAAAATTAAATAATAACTTTGTATGAGAAAAAATAAAATAAACTCATAAAATTTCTCATTATTCTTTTGTCACCTTCTCAGTTGACTTTTTGCCTCTTTAATTTCATATTATCCGTCTCTTTCTCTTTGTTTCTTTGTTATGATGTAAATGTTATTATTTTTTTGTATTATTTTATATTGTGTTCTCCCTCTGTATGTATGAGTATATATAACCACACATTATGTATTTTTGTTTTGTTTAATTGTGTATCCTGATGATGCTTAGGCTATGCGAAACCGGTCGGTCATAAAAAACAAAATAAGATCTCTAGTCTTGAACAAAAATTTTATTTTGTTTTATTATATGACATTCTATTAAAAGTCATTTTTGTAATGTTTGGTAGAGTTTCGATGTGATCATCAGCTCTTGTTCTGACTTGTAACCCGTTTGCAACGCTTGTAAGAATTATAATATTTTTATCCTGCGGTGTTATCCAAATCTGTGATATTCTCTTTATTTTGGTAATTGAATCTTTTGATAAGATTATACTTGATGCAAAAAAATATATTTAACAAATTATGGATTTTTAAAAATCTGATATTGCACCAACGTACAACAAAACCGTAGATAGGTAATACCCATACTTGGCAAACCAATTTTAGAATATTTAAATGGCACTTAGTATTGAGTACTGAGCCACTTATCGTCTCTTTATCTTAAGCATTATTTACCTTACCATTGATTAAATAAATAATTTTTGATGATTAAAACTCTCAAACAGAAAGCTTATTTCCGATTTGACTTTTATTATAAAAAAATGAATTGTTTTATATGCAGCCCTGATTTACTTAGCTTAATTACGTTCCATAAACCTAACAGAAACACTCGATCTAAAATTATTTTTAAGTCTAACAATAATATCAGGACTAAGTCATTTAGATATTAGCTTGTACCTAAATTGCGTGCAGTGGGTAATTCCCTCGCAGAAATAGTAGATATATTTAACTGCACTGAATCTAGTTACAAGAAGGTTATATTAGCATACCTCTTACAAAAATACAAATATTAATTTATTATATTGTAATATCTCTAGTCGCTTAGTTATGTTTTTTGGTGCTAATAAAATTGCGTTACACGTCTTACAAATTTTCTGCATTCTTAACTTTTTTTTGACACTTAGTTCCTATTTTGTTACGTGTATTCATATATTATCATCTCACTTTAAAGATAACAACAATAAATTATCTGCGTTGATTCTTCGTGTACTAAATTTTTTCTGTCCAAAATGTTTTCACTTGGGGTTATTTTACAATTAGTTTGTAGTTTTTCAACCACTACAGAACTATCTCCAACCCAATAGAGTAATCTCCAGGCTGATTTCTTGGTACAAATGTTGGACTTAAAAAAAGTTCGTTTAGGATTAAAAAAAAATGAATTAAGTCCCAGCCCGTCTCCACTAGATATATCGTACACTAATGGGAGGGTGTTGGGGTGAATAGAGCTATAGTAGGTGCCTACCTATTAGTCATTTGAAAAACTAAAAGGGTGCTTACAAAGCGATCCGCTGTGAATCATCTGCGGTATTAAAAATGCATTTCCCATAGTCGACAGTAAAACAAAGAACTGGGAGAGCTTCATTACACAACGTGTGCGAAAAGTGTGAATCATTGGCTCTTTTCAGAGATGGATTCATGAGTGTATTTTTTTAATTTGTAACCCTCGTTACAGGTGTTAAGCCAGTTTTGTAATATTAACTTTGAAACAACATCACTACACCCAAACTGGAAATGCCCAATTATGTTGTACGTATTTTAATACATCGCTATGCGAACTGTTGAAGTGAATGTACGAGTATATGGCTGTAACAGCGTTTGCGTGTTGTTGAGTTTGTTAGTATTTCACTCTCAACGGTTTTTACAAGTAAATTTCGTTTGCGTTCTTACGAGACTCCAGTTGAGAAATTCGACTATTTGAAGTTCTGCGATTATTGATTTATTCGTAGTAATTAACAGTTTCTAATTTAATACAAAAAATATGCGTCAATATTTGAGTACTTCACTTAAAGTAAGTACAACCATGCAGATTTATCCAGTGTACGTAAAAAAAATACACAAAAAAATATCAGAATAAGCAAACACTTTCTGGATTTACATGATTAATTAAATAAAAACACACATTGTTTTAATCGACTTTATTTTTGTATAAGTCTACTAGTTTTGTTTCTACTGAATCTTCATCGGGACTTAAAAATATACTAATTAAATACACTATAAGTATATTTTTAAGTCCCGATGAAGATTCAGCAGAATCGAAACTAGTAGACTTATACAAAAATAAAGTCGATTAAAACAAGGTGTGTTTTTATTTAATTACACAAAAAAAAAGTTTAGTCCCGAATAAGAAGCACAAAGATACGTTTCTCGACCAAGTATTTAGTCATTTAGATTGGTAAGAATCCTACAGACTTTAATATGCCTATTTTTCATCTATTTTTGCACCTAGTCTACATAATAATAATATTTCTATTAAGTTTCTTTTACATGGCAAACTGTCATTAATTTAATACATACAAGAAATTAGATTTTATATTTTGAAAAGAAATAGAAATCATGGTACCATATAGATATGCAAGACAAAAAATAAGAACAATTTACAAAATAAAGAGAGCTTTCAATAAAAAAAAATCAGGCAGTGGAAGTGAATGATCAGGTCAATTCGGAGAAGTTCTTTAAAGAATCAATAGGATTTCAGTTCTGAATTACTCCTCACTGGCGTGGAATATGTCAATATCTCAAGAGATTTTGTTCAGGAGCAACATACTCCATAAACGTATATGCTTTTATGCTATTGGGTAATATATTTTTTGTTGAGGATTAAGGTGATCTTGATCGTATTACCATTAATTAGCCATAGAGCAGAAGAAAACGGGCTTTGTGTTCCGTCCCCACAGCGTGATGTTTTTTCCCAAAAATAATACGTTTTGTCGATATTTTCATTAATTGGTTTTCTAACCATCATAGTATGAAATTTTTATTTCAGTCGAGTGGATCGCTTCGATCGCGATAGAGTTGTAAAAAACAGCCTCTGTGTTTCGTCCCCACAGCATGTTGGTTTTTCTAATAATTAAACTTTTACCGATTTTTCATTGAGTAAAAAAAAAAGTATTTAAATAAAATCAATAATCTAAAACACAAATATGAAACCGAAAAAGCCAGAAAATAAAAAGACAATGGTCACAACCGACACTCGAACTCGCTTAACGAATTAAAAAACGCCTTAACGAATTCGGCCATTGAGACCTTAGAGTACATAGAGTGATACCTATCCAAGGCAGTGTAGTCAGTTTTTGATGATTTTTACCGGACCCGCAGACCTGGGCGTGGCTAAGACTAAAGTTTTTATACATCCATTCATAGCACATATCGACATAATGTTTTTGTTTATTCGTATAACCACTTTTTCACAGTATTGTTATCAACAAAAATATAGCACATAACCTAAAAAACCGTTTAGTTGTGTCAAGTTTAGTGGCATAGTAAAAAATGTAGGCGGTGTCCCGCGGTGACCCAGGAGACCAAGATCATCGTTAGAGTACATAGAAGCGGTATATTATATTTGTTGTCTCTTTTTCTCTCGTGGTGTAGGTCGAGAAAACCCGGAGAAAGTGATTTAAAGCAAGTTTGTATAAGTTTTGATATTGTTACTTCAATATTGGGACCTTATTAGAAAGTAGCATTTTAATCGATCTCGTATTTTCATTGATGAATATGCCCAATGGCCAAATTGGTTATGGCGTTACTCCTGGAAAAAGTGGAGAATCCGAATTCGAGTCTCGGTTGTGACCATTGTCTTTTAATTTTCTGGCTTTTTCTGTTTCATATTTGTGTAGTATATTATTGATATTATTTAAATATTAAAAAAACATACGTACCAATTCTTTAAAGTTATTTCCAATTTCAAAAAAAAAAATCATTGGGAGCATTTCTGGACTATAACATAGTTCAGAAATCAGATGCACCATTTGAAATTTCGAACACAAAAATTATCAAATCAGTGAAAATTTGAAAATGCCACAGTCAGGTGGAATTCGACAGTGCGAATTAAAGAATTTTAATGTAATTTGTCTGATAATCTTGATCTATAAATCATATATATAATCTATATTATTTTACGCTTTTTCTTTATTGATTGTACGCGAATATTCTTCTAAATTATACAGTAATTGGCTTCCAACAAAAGCAAAGTAAAACAATTTAATGAACGTGCATAGTTGTTAGGTACCCACATACTTAATATGGCGATAAAACGAGGATTATGAAACTAGTGTAAATAATTGTCCTTTCTGAAGTCTCTCGCCGACAATTCACTCATGATTACCCCTTTATCTTTGGAATTTATGTTAACCACCGCAATCTATTTTGATTACAGTAATACCTCGTTTAACGAAGCTTCTGAAAATGACCCTCGTTATAACACAACTATAAAGCAATTCTTTTGTTTTTGTTTTAAGGACTACGAGTCACCACATTTATTGACAACAATTTTGTTAATTATTTGCGTTGACCTCAATAACCACGCAACCTTTTTCTTATATTTTAGTTAAAAGCAATCACTTTGTGGCTTGACATATTTTTTGAAAATTAAATAATAACTTTGTATGAGACCACAAATTTTATTTTATTTTTTATGACTGACTGGTTTCGCTTAGCCTAAGCGTCATCAGGGTACAAAATTGACATAAACAAAAAAAAAATACATACTGTGAGGTTATATATATACAAAAGAGAATACTAAAAACCCAAAAGAATAACATTTAAATTATAACAAAGAAACAGAGAGAAAGAGACAGATCGTATGAAATGAAAGAGGCAAAACGTCAACTGAGAACGTGATAAAAGAATAATGATAAATTTTATGAGTTTACGGAAAATATACCTAATACTGGACAAATTTGATTAATTTTGAAGAATACGAATATTAATTTTAATGGCTTTCTTTATTTCTAGTGCTTTTAAATTGTTTAATCTGTTGCCATGACGATTTCATGGAAAATATGAACACCGGTGCTTTTATTGAAGGTGTGATCTTTTTCAATAAGATGATTGGAGAATTCTGAAAAACCGTGGTTATTTAAACATCTCAGATCTTCTTTGATTCTAACATTGACATAACGGGTTGTTTTACCAATATAAAATGCGGAACATTTGGCAATAAATACGTATTTACACCATTCTAAATGCAGCGACCATTATCCGAATCCGGCGCTGGCATCAACTCCGGTTGCAGTCACACAACACAACGGGCAGGGATGCTTCGAACAATCTATCACCCCGCAGGCTTTAATCTGCCACCCCAAACTCTGTACCTACCGAGGCTGTGATCTGTGCCGGTTATACTGTACATTGCAGAGTCCCACAGTCGCAGGAGCTGGGCGTTAAGGGTGGTGTACCGTGCTCTTGGCGCGCGTTCAAGGGCTCGAAGCTCGGAGAATTGTTCGTCCCCACCCCAGGAAAGGGGCAGACAACCTGCGAAAAATTCATAGAAGATGTTTTCTTATCTTGTGCATGATTATAACGAAAGGATCATTGATAATTATTATCACATTCATGTGAAATTACTTAGATTGCTTGCTTCAAGAAGAACTTGGGTCATGGGAATGTTATGTTTTTTTCTAATATTTTTTTTATTGTCAATACCGCACAAGAGTTTCAACTGTTCCCTATCGTCTGGAGCCAATAATAATATTTGTATAATTTGTATAGCGCCGTTTTTGTGAAAAATCACCTCAAGGGCGCTGGTATGGGACAATGGTATCCCTGATTGGTGTATGTTGTTATGTTGAAGGTAGTGGAAAAGGGAAGGAGATGGGGAAGGGAAGGGAAAGGTTGAAAGTACCTGGCTATTCAGATCTTGTCACCAAACACGGCTAAAGCCATTTCAAGTAATATCTCGATTCTGAATGGTGGTCTTAGGGGGGCGATAACAAGGGCGATACGAGTATCTACCACTCTGGAACGTACCGTAAATATACTACGTATTATTTTACATGAATTAAATGTGTTATGTGCCGGGTTTGAACCCGCAATGTATGTATCAAGAAGGATTGTATTAATATATCACAGAAATATTATAACTTTTTTCTGTGGAGTACCATTGACGGCCTCCACGGTCGAGTGGTAAGACGGTCAACTACGAATCCAAAGGTCGCGAGTTCAAACCCGGCGTGCGCCAATAACTTTTATTTAATTAAAATGTATTATAACACATTTAATTCATATAAAAATAATATAAAGTATATTTGTGGCACGTTCCAGAATGGTAGATACTCTATTAAGTATCGCTCTGGTGAAAGACCACCATTCAGAATTGAAACGTTACTTGAAATGGCTTTAGCCGTGTTTGGTGACCAGATCTGAATAGCCAGGTACTTCCCAACCTTCCTCTTCCCATGTCCTCCCCTTCCCCACTACCTTCAGCCTCACAACATACCCTATTTGAAGATGCTGTAGTCTCACCGGCTCCAGAAGGTTGGGAGCAGTGGGGTCTCTTGTGCGGTATTCATATTAAGAAAAATAATATTGCAGGAAGTGGTTGAATTTTTTGTGTATTGTATACTCGTAGATACCTTAATAAGGCATAAAACTTATTAATATGGTTATTTTTCTTACTGTTCCCTCTCCTATATGAGGTTAGCTATCACCAATGTAAACCAGTATAAAACTGAAAATAAAAATCATCTCATTTTGTCACGTTAAAAGCAAACAGAGCGAAAAGCTCCACGTGTTTGTTTTTATGGCGCACTAACTTCGCGTCTGAAGTCTGATTTTATTTGCTTCATGACATGTACTAAATACTTCAAAAGGGTTAAAATCATACTTTTATGGATTTTTGTAAAGTTTATTTAAATACACTTCAGTGGTGAGGTGGCCATGTTCTTTTTATGCAACTTTTCGTCTACGGACCAATCTGGGTGCCGTTTTTGCTGCCGCCGACGATTAGCGCCGCGCCCCTCGTCATTATCCACCGGCAGGTCTTGTGCAAAAATCGTCGATAATTAGGTTTACCCGCTGGCAAATTGTTTGCCGCGGAGCAGCCTTGCTTCAAAGTGAATTTGGGAGTAATTCTCTCATCCAGTTGACCGTGCTTGGAGAAGGGTGCCCAGGGTAGCAGAGGCATGTCAGAGATTGAGATGGAGAAACTGCTCAAATGTATGAACACTAGAATATAATATCTTAATATATTATTTTATGGGTTGGGTATGCAGCTACTGACTGAAAAGTGAGTCGGGGTATGATGTAGGATCTAAACTAAATACCATATGAATGGGAAAGACACCCCTTTGAACAAAATTGATATAACATCATGAAGACCTAGATATTAAGACACCTCGACTGTACTCCAGGTACTGCTGTACTCAACTGAGACAAAATTATGGCTTAGCAACATGATTTGGAATTGAAAAGAGAAAAACGAACAAATACGCAATTTTTAGTAAAATTAATTTTAAATCTTAGATTCAATCGAAGATCAGCGCTATAAATTGCGAATAAATCAAAAAGTCGGCTCTACGTTGAAATTTCTAATTAATATTCGTGAAATACCTTGTTGAATACATTGAAATTTTACGGCTTCCCCGGAGAGCCGCCCGAACTACAGTTAACTAAAACTAGTATCTTAAAGTTGCTGTAGAAATGAGATCCCTGAGGCGTATGTGCGGTGAAAACATGTATGATCGTGTTAAAAATGTGGATATTCGGAAGGAATGAAAGACTGATGAAAGCATATTGAATAGAATTAAGAAAGGGACGCTTAGATAGTTTGGATATGGAGAGCGAATGATGGAAGAAAAGAGTGTGAGAAGAATATAAATAACGCAAAAGAGAATGGAAGAAGAAGTCGGGGATGCCCGAGGAAGGATCGGCACGATTATGTAAAGCACGAATCAAATGACCGGTTAGTAGCTGATTGGACAAACACGTCGGATTCCCACCCGGGCGTCGTGGGTTCAATTCCTCTGCTGGCTAAGTCCTCCATCATTGCATAAGCAACATTTTCCGCTTATTATGGTGGCAGTAGGAGTTTTTCAAATATTGTCAGGTTATTCTTTTTAAGAAAATAAACAAAATACTTGAGTCGGGCCATCTCAAGAGTCAGACTAACAGAAAAGTGTGTATGAGACCATCTATGAATGTGAATGAAGGAGTGTGTGCCAAGACAAAGTTGGATGGCGGTCCATCCTCTCTGCCTACCTCTGCAGAGAAACGGCGTGATGGTTCGTTAGTTAGTTGGTTAGTTAATTCCTGTACTGTATGACAAATTCAGAAAGTCCATTCTTTTAATTTCGCTCCCATGCCCTAAATCGGGAAAAAAAAAAAAAAAATTAAATAATAATCATAATTTTAAGTTAATAATTGTGTCTATCTGATGGGACCTGCCAGGTAAGTATGTTCCTGTATATTTTCTTATTTGAACTAGGAATTAATATGTAATGATAGAAAGTAAGATCTGTACAGCGCCCTTGAGGTGATTTTTCACAAAAACGGCGCTATACAAATCGTCCAAATATTATTATTATTATTATTATTAGTAAGTATCTTTAGGTAGTAACTTGTATTATCATAACTATACCGTGCTTTTTGGTTTAACCTATTTCTCGGAATGTTTTTAAAAGAAAAGTATCAGCTACTGTGCTTTTAAAATTACTGAAAATCTGTTTATCTTAATTTGAAATTCGATCCTAAAATGCGGCGTAGATTGACATGGTCTTCTCAGTATATTAGGAACGGAGCTATGGGTTTTAGGGCTAAACGTCTTATTCTAGCTAAATAAACATCCATAAACTGGAAGATCTCTCTCCGGAGTTTGAAAGGTTCCTTTCATTCCTTCCTTCCCATTTGTCGTGTTTGTTTATTTCTATCGAATCACTTATCACCCGAACCGTTCGACTGTTTATGTTTGAACTAATGGATCCAAATATAAGAAAGACCGTTCTTGGAAGAAAAAATGCCATTTAATTTAATTTGTTTACGTTCTACGGAATAAAGACGCGTGTTGAATGTCTTAATTCTATAAACATTTAGACGACGACGATTTGAGCATTTCCTTCGAAAGATTTTTTAATTGAAATAATAAAATATGTACGAATTTTATCGAAGAAAATACTTTCAACCACATTTTATTGATATATTATCAAACAGTCACGAACATCTTTGAACTGGTGCAAATATTATTTTCTTTTGTAATGTTCGCTGACGAACTCGACAGATGCTCCTTGGGTAAGGCGCGCTTTTGTTCGGGGATGTAGAATAAAATATAATCACTTTACTTGCATATTTTTTATTAGAAGAATTTATAGAGTACAATATTTAAACCTTTAACTGTACATATTTATGTACCGCACGGCAGTGCGATCTAGATAGTAATGTCTAGAAGAAATGGGTTGAGGGTAGAACAGAGTCCAAAATGGTCATAGCCCAACATGTGGAATAAGGGATAGTGCATGTTTAAAGGAATTTAGAAATCGGCCCTTACAATACAATTTAAGAGACAGAAACATATTAAAAGAAGCAATTAAGAAATACAAAAGGACGTTTGTATGAATGGTTTTTGACATGGGTTAAACTGCACAATTGGCGCGAATGGGTGGGTCTCTTTACACTTTGATAGTGACAATATATGGAGAGAGAGCTAATTCTTTTTACCCAACCTATACAACTTTGGGATAAATCACTTTCTCCGGGTTTTTACGTCCTTCACCACGAGAAAGAAAGAGACAGCAAAATTTCCCAAATCATCACACCGCTTTAAAGTATTGTAAGGATGTTCTTCGTGTCCCGCGTCTCCGTTGACTCTGCCCACACGTTTTTATATGCGGAATAAATAGACGTAAGTCAACCGTTTTTTAGGTTATATGCTGTATTTTTATTTTTAACAGGACTGTGAAAAAGTGGTTATACGAATAAACAAAAATATTATGTTGACATGTGCTATGAATGGATGTGTAAATACCCTAGCCCTAGTCCCAGCCATGTCCGGCAAAACTCATCAAGACTGACTACAGCAGCGCTCTCTCTTGTATATTATTGCTCTGACGTTGCAACCTATCGAAATACGTATCGTCGCTGGAAAGAAAAAGGGCTTAAGCCACATTTTGGTCCAGAATGAGTTAAATATGCAGTTTTGATCAGTTCTTTTTTCTGCATCGAACACTCTGACTCTTATTTGATTTTGAAGACTTTTGATGTCTTTTAGCCATCTAAAATATATTTACCATTTGGGCAACCATTATAATGAAGGCTTGACTTAAGTGATACAAGTTTGGAACTTTTTAGCTTCTTGTCGCTTTAGGTAACTCAGTGAGAGCATTGAGTTAACTGAGATAACTTTTTTTTCAAAATTCAACCAGGTACTGAAGACTTATGAATTTTGCTGTAAACAAAAATCTTTAAAGTGTTTTGGTGCTAGCTTCCCAAAATGGCGCTTCAGCCACTTTGCCTTTCTGGCTTTCATTTTTTAATAATCATGTTCTTTTGACGACCTTCGCGGTCGAGCAGTTGAGATTCTCGACTTCGAATCCAGAGGTTGTAAGCTTCAATTCCGGCGAGAGTAAATCATTTTGATTTTATCAAACAGTGTTACTTCACACAGTATGTGTGGTAGTAATTTTATTTGCAGAAGGTTCCCGGGTTGTAGATATTCTCAGTATCGCCCTGGAGATAGACCACCATTCAGAATCAAACGTTGCTTGAAATTGTTTTGGCGTATTTGGGGACCAGATCTAAGTAGCCAGAATCATCCCAAGACTATCCTCTACCTCAACTTTTTCCCTTCCCCACTACATTCAGCCTCACAACATATCCTTAATTGCAATGCCATAGTCCCACTGTCTCCGGATAGATAAGACAAGTTGGAGCTCTTGTACAATATTTACGTTTAAAAATAATCTTGAAGAGGTTTTTATATGACAATAATATTTGGAAATTATTTATAATGTCTTAGTGACATAAAATGTTTAGCGGATGAAGAAATATCAAAGGATTATTTATTATTATTCAAACAATAATATTGCTAACCTCGAGAATACGAGAGGAAATTAAGTAAATTACTTTAATTTTGATAAATATTATTTGATGTAACATTATGAAAAGGCCCAAAAGTGGTATAATAATTATTAATAGCATTTCAGGATATATAGCATAATCAGGTATTCATGGCGAAACGTAAAGTATCTGTCTAAATGGCTTAATATTAATGAAACGTACGTAATGTACCCACGTAATAAGTACCCTATGTAATTAGTACCTACATAAATTCTTAAAGTACAATTAAATTTAACCCTTATCACATGTCCTACTCAAATACATGTAAAATTAATTAATTCTCCTTACATTGCGTAGGAACCGAACGGAATAGAATATATTCGTCTTACCAGTATAATATATTGCTCAAATATCTATGGATTATTCAAATCAAATATTTTATTTGAGTTTAGACTACCTATCGTCTTTA